>OY986951.1:1216968-1349468 GCA_963920595.1 Eimeria praecox
TTCTCTATCGTCCCTATACACCTCAGGAGGCTGACACCCCTACCCCTATCAAACCCTAAACCCTAAACCCTAAACCCTAAACCCCACCATCACAAGGCACAAGGCAGAACAGGGTTCAGCTCAGCTCTAGGGTTTAGGGTTTATATGGGAGGGTTTAGGGTTTATACAGGAGGGTTTAGGGCTTAGGGTTTAGAAGGAAGGGTTTAACATTTAGGGTTTAGGGTTTAGGGTTTAGGGTTTAGGGCTTCCTCCTTTGCTAGACAGCAGCAGTAACCTTTTGATTGAAGTTAAAAACAAAGTAAAAGATGCGTTAATAATAATAATAATAATAATAATAATAATAATAATTATTATTATTATTATTATTATTATTATTATATTTAATAAATAAAATAATAAAAAACAAACAAACAAGGGGCCTCAGTCTGATCACGGGGTGTACAGGCAGCTCTGCTTTCCCCTATAAGAACAAGACAACTTAGACTGTCTCTGTCTTCTACCTCTGTCTGTCTCCTTCTCTCTCTTTCTGCTTCTATCTGTCTCCTTCTGTCTCTGTCTATCTCCTCCTCTGTTTGTCTCTGCCTGTCTCTGCCTGTCTCTGTTTCTGTCTCTGTCTGTCTCTGTCTCCTGGAGCTAACGGAGGAGACAGAAGGGAGAGACATCTCATATATATATATATATATATATATATATATATATATATATATATATATATATATATATATATATATATATATATATATATATATATATGTTAGTAGAGCAAAGAAGAAACACACCCGTCCAACCCCCTCTCCACTCTGGCAGTGTCTGTATCTACAGCAGCACATAAACTCACTGCTTCTGCTGCTGCTGCTGCTGCAGCAGAAAGGAGACACTTACTGCTGCAGCAGCAGCATTTGAATGTCTCTCTACCCCCTCCTAGCAGCACAAGGCCATCACATCAGGCCCTTCAATGCATGCGCCGTTCATGGGGCTGTATCTGTATCTGTTTCTTACTATTTTAGATTTTTTCTACTTATCTTTAGCTGCAATGCTCGATTCGCCTGTATATACAGGCGAATCGAGCATTACAAGAAGACAGAGGCAACAACTGCCCCCCCTATACCCTCCTCTCTCTTCTACACAAACAGAGACACACAAGGAAAGCATATTCAGCTTTCAAGGGGCTTTTAGAGGTGCCTATACACCCCAATATACCTACAAACAAACAATTATAGATCTGCTGCTGTGTACAGACACCGTAGATGAGTACTTAGGGGTGTTGTTGTATGTATGTGTGTAGTTTTTTTGTTATTAATTATTTTATATTTGTATAAATAAAAGAAAATAATTTATTTTATTTATTTATTTATTATTTATTCTGTAGTGTGCTTCATTAACATTAACATCGCAGCTAGCAGCTGCCTATACACTCGAGAGCTGCCGCCGATGAGCACGGGGTGTATGCCTCATTCCACGATGAGCTGTATCTTTTGTTTTGAGATAAAAACATAATATAAATTAAATTAAATTAAATTAAATTAAATTAAAGGATTAATTTATTTTATTTTATTTTCCCGCAAATCCGAAGAAGAAAGAACACCACCAGCCCCAGAAACAAGAGCAACTCTTTCTCAGGTGTATAGGCAGCTGCCCCACAGTCAATACAGCACAATACATTTAAACCTTCTTCTTGTTTACTCTTCTTATAAGATCTGCATTAATACTGTCAAGTGTTTGACTGATAGGGCCAAGGGTTTAGGGTTTAGGGTTTAGGGTTTAGGGTTTAGGGTTTAGGGTTTAGGAGCTGGAAGGCTCTGACGCCTTGGGGGCCCCAGGCAGCTTCTGGGTTTTGCTTCTGTCTCTTTAATCTGTCTAATCCTCTTTATCGATATTGACTTTCCTTCAGGGCCTCTACCTGAGGCTTAGGGTTTAGGGTTTAGGGTTTAGGGTTTAGGGTTTAGGGTTTAGGGTTTAGGGTTTGTGTAGAAACAATGGCGACCTCCGAGCAGCGGACGCCCACAGCTGCGGAGACAGCGGGCTCAAATATGAAGTACTTAGTTGTTACTGGGGGGACTATGAGTGGATTGGGGAAGGGAACAACTATCAGCAGCATAGGTAGGGTTTAGGGTTTAGGGTTTAGGGTTTAGGGTTTAGGGTTTAGGTGTGCTTGACTTGTGGGTTTTGGAAGTATAGTTTTAATGTATATTTGAGGTGTATAGACACCTCAAGATATAAACACTATGTTAGACTTATGTTGAGTATATATATATATATATATATATATATATGTATATATATATATATATACATATATATATATATATATATCTTATTTGTTTATTTATTACTTAATTAGTTAATTATTTATTTTATATATTTATTTTTAGTTATATTTATATTTAAATAATATTATAAATATATTTAATGCTGATGTTTGCTCTTATCCTTCGGTGTGTGATGAGAAAGGAGACAGAAGAAATAAAAATAAAATAGAGAGGAGACAGCAGAGGAGACAGATTATTTAATATATTATAATATATTAAATAAATTATCTCCGCACAGTTTATTTAATATATTATAATCTGTCTCCTTATCTTTGTTTCTATCTATCTGTCTCTTTATGTCTTCTCGTTGTTTGTATGGTGTTTGTTTATTTATCTGTCTCCTTCTCTCTCTGTCTCTAACATTTATTTATTATAAATTGGATTTAGGATGTAGGATATCTTCTTTGATTTACTTGTCTGTCTCTGTATTTATCTGTCTCCTTGTCTCTGTCTTTCTTTCTTCTTATATGTCTCCTTTTATTATATTATATTATATTATATTATATTATATTATATTATATTATATTATATTATATTATATTATATTATATTAATATTATATTATATTATATTATATTATATTATATTATATTATATTATATTATATTATATTATATTATATTATATTATATTATATTATATTATATTATATTATATTATATTATATTATTAATACTAATATTAATATTAATATCATAGTATTAACATTAACATCACATTCCATTGCATTCTATATATAACTCTAATTATCTTTCTATAATACACAATATACATATATATATATATATATATATATATATATACATGTATATACGTAATAATAGATAAATACTAAATCTAACTTAGTATCTATATATCTATCTCTCTCTCTCTCTCTCTCTCTCTCTCTCTCTCTCTCTCTCTCTCTATATATATATATATATATATATATATATATATATATATATATATATATATATATATATGTCTCTGTTTGTGTGTAGGAGTAGTGCTTCGTTCTCTCGGAGTTCGTGTATCTGCGATCAAGATCGATCCATATTTAAATTTAGATGCGGGGACAATGAGCCCGTACGAGCATGGAGAGTGTTATGTTTTGAATGATGGGGCTGAAGTAGATTTAGATTTAGGCAATTATGAACGGTTTCTAGCTATTGAACTCAGTAAAGATCATAATATTACGAGCGGTAAGGTGTATAGGCAGGTAATAGACAGAGAAAGACAGGGAGTTTATCTCGGAAAGACAGTACAGATCGTACCTCATGTTACATCTGCTGTACAATCATGGATTAAACAAGTGGCATCAAGACCTGTCTATACACCCGAAAACAACAATAATAATAATAATAATAATAATAATAATAATAATAATAATGTAGAGACACCAGAAGTTTGTCTTATTGAGGTTGGAGGGACAGTAGGAGATATAGAAAGTGCGGTATATCTTGAAGCCATTCAACAACTATCAAGAAGCGTAGGAAGAGACAGACTCTGTCTCGCTCATCTCGCTTACGTCCCGTGTCTAGGGGAACAGAAGACAAAGCCTACACAACACGGAGTTAAGGTATATATATATATATATATATATATATATATATATATATATATATATATATATATATATATATATATATATGTATATATATATATATATAATTTGTGTTATTAAGACTAGGATAAACATATTCATTTGTTTGATGTGTATTTAATATGTATTTAATTTATGATGATTTAGTTTTATTTATATATCCTACAACAAATATATCTGCCCTCCTCTCTTCTATGTATTTTGTGTGTCTTCCTGTCTGTCTCTTGTTGGCTTCTCTTCTTGTCTCTCTGTCTTTATCTCTCTGTCTCTTTGTTTTTATTTTGTTTTATTTCTCTGTATCTTTGCTGCTTTCTTCTGTCTTCCTTTCTGTCTTTGTTGTCTCTCTCCTGTCTCTTTCTGTCTTTATCTGTCTCTTTCTGTCTCCTCTCTGTCTCGTTTTCTGTCTCCTCTCTGTCTCGTTTTCTGTCTCCTTTCTGTCTCCTTTCTGTCTCCTTTCTCTTCCTACTTCCCACCTATCTCAGCAAACATCCGTCTCAACACCATCCACCAAATACAAGTCCAATCCAAAGCTGCTGTTGCTGCTGTTGCTGTTGCTGCTGCTGCTGTTGCTGCTGCTGTTGCTGCTGCTGCTGCTGCTGCAGGAATTACGTGGGGCGGGTTTAACCCCCGATTTTCTCTTCTGTCGATGTGAAGAACCATTGACGGAGGCGGCGAGACAGAAAATCTCCTTGTTTGCTCAAGTCGAACCTGAAAATGTAGGGAAAGGCTGGAGAGATATTGGAGACAGAGAGAGACAGAGACAGAGAGACAGAGAGATATTGGATAGGGATAGATATTAGAGGTAGAAAGACAGATAGGAGACAGACAGAGAGAGAGAGGGAGATTAGATAGAAATAGATATTAGAGGTAGACAGGCAGATAGGAGACAGAGATATACAGAGATAGATATTAGGTAGAGAGAGATAGATATTAGAGGTAGACAGACAGATAGGAGACAGAGAGAGAGAGAGAGATATTAGATAGAGAGAGAAAGATAGATATTAGGTAGATAGAGATAGATATTAGAGGTAGAAAGGCAGATAGGAGACAGAGATAGAGATAGAGAGAGATATTAGACAGAGAGGGAGATAGATATTAGAGGTAGAAAGACAGATAGGAGACAGAGATAGGGAGACAGAAAGGAGACAGAGACAGAGAGGAGACAGAGACAGAGAGGAGACAGAGACAGACAGCAGCAGTGTATTTGTCTGTGTCTCCTAATCGCATGTTGCTGTCTCTTATGATTTGTTTGTTTCTTACCTTACTTTTCTTCAATCTGTTTACATTTTTATTATTTAATTTAATTAATTTATTTAATTAATTAATTAATTTTATTTTATTTATTTTATTAATTTGTCTCCTCGTGTCTCCAGATATTTTCGGTTCATAACTGTCAAAACATTTATCGAGTTCCTCTCATACTGGAGGAGCAGGGACTATCTGAGAGACTCATCCAGGTTTGTTTCTATACTGTCTCCTTTCGTGTTCTTGTCTGTCTCCTCTGGTTGTGTCCTTGTCTGTCTCCTTTGTCTGTCTCCTTTGTGTCTTTGTCTGTCTCCTTTGTCTGTCTCCTTTGTGTTCTTGTCTGTCTCCTTTGTGTCTGTGTCTGTCTCCTCTGTTTGCGTCTTTGTCTGTCTCCTTTGTGTCTGTGTCTGTCTCCTTTGTGTGTCTCCTCTGTGTCTTTGTCTGTCTCCTTTCATGTTTTTGTCTGTCTCCTCTGTTTGTCTCTATCCTGTCTCCTTTGTGTCTTTGTCTGTCTCCTTTGTGTCTGTGTCTGTCTCCTCTGTTTGTGTCTTTGTCTGTCTCCTTTGTCTGTCTCCTTTGTGTTCTTGTCTGTCTCCTTTGTGTTCTTGTCTGTCTCCTTTGTGTCTGTGTCTGTCTCCTTTGTGTCTTTGTGTGTCTCCTTTGTCTGTCTCCTTTGTGTTCTTGTCTGTCTCCTTTGTGTCTGTGTCTGTCTCCTTTGTCTGTCTCCTTCGTGTTCTTGTCTGTCTCCTTTGTGTCTGTGTCTGTCTGTCTGTGTCTGTCTCCTTTGTCTGTCTCCTTCGTGTTCTTGTCTGTCTCCTTCCTCCTTTCGTGTCTTTGTCTGTCTCCTTTGTTTGTGTCTTTGTCTGTCTCCTTTGTGTTCTTGTCTGTCTGCTCTGTCTGTGTCTCTGTCTGTCTCCTCTCTGTCTGTGTCTGTCTCCTCTCTGTCTGTGTCTGTCTCCTCTGTCTGTCTCCTCTGTTTGTGTCTTTGTCTGTCTCCTCTGTTTGTGTGTTTGTCTGTCTCCTTTTCGTTCTTTTCTCTGTCTCCCTCACTCTGTGTGTCTCCTTTGATGTCTCTGTCTGTCTCCTCTCGGCTTCTGTATGTCTGTCTCTCTGCATCTAAGTGCTGCTGTCTCCTCTCCCTCTCTTTCTCTCTCTCTCTCTCTCTCTCTCTTCTTCTCTATCTCCCTGTCTCTGTATCTGTCTCTCTGTCTCTCTGTCTGTCTCTCTGTCTCTCATTTCGTGTGTATAAGTTTGTATTAAAGATGTTTAATAATAAATTATTATTAGTGTTACCATTACATTATTATTATTATTTATATATAATATAGTATAACATTATATATATATATATATATATATATTTGATGATGCTTTAGAGTTTGTCGAGGAAGCTGACTATCTTCTGTATAGCTCTATTTATGTATTGATATATACCTCTATGTATTTATCTATTTTATTTAACTAATGTATTTTATTTATTTAATTTATTTGATATATTTATATCAACCAACTAATTAATTAATTAATTAGTTGTGTATATATATATATATATATATATATATATATATATATATATATGCACACACACACACACACACACACACACACATATATATATATATATATATATATATATATATATATATATATATATTTGTGTGTGTTTGTGTCTGCAGCGTTTAGGTTTAGACCGTGAAGAGCTCTCATCTCGTAGATCTTGTTTATTTTCTCTGAATATGTGGGGTAGTATGGCACGGAGGTTGAGGATAGTACCTTCTAAGGGGGATGGATCTGTGTGTATAGGGATAGTAGGGAAGTATACAGGTTTAGCTGATTCGTATTTATCTGTAATAAAGGCATTAGAGCATGCAACAATGGAGGCTGACTTGGGGCTGCATATAATATGGATAGAGAGTAGTAGTTTAGAGAAAGATAAAGATAAAGAGAAAGAGAAAGGAGACAGTGAAGAAGTAGAAGGAGACAGTTATACAAAGGCGTGGAAGGCTTTGGAATATGTTGATGGTGTTGTATGTCCCGGGGGTTTTGGGGATAGAGGTATATGGGGAAAGGCATTAAGCTCCAAATATTGTAGAGAGAGACAAATACCTTATTTGGGTGTATGTTTAGGGATGCAAACAGCAGTAATAGAGATAGCTAGAACAGTATTAGGTTTATCTGATGCAGACTCGCAAGAGTTTAATCCCAATACAAAACATCCTGTTGTTATATCTATGCCAGAACATAATACAGAAAATAAAGGAGGGAGTATGCGATTAGGGAGAAGAGCAACCATCATTAGAGATAGAGATAGTTTAACAGCAGCATTATACGATTATAATCCTGTTGTAGATGAGAGACACAGACATCGATATGAGGTAAATCCGCTGTATGTACAGCAGTTAGAGACGACTGGTCTCAAGTTTGTGGGGCAAGATGAAAGAGGTATGAGAATGGAGATAGCCGAATTAACATCACATCCTTTCTTTATATGTACACAATATCATCCTGAGTTCACATCAAGACCTCTTAGACCTTCTCCATTATTTTTAGGTCTTGTACTTGCTGCAGCGGGGAAACTCAAAGACAGACTTAATAGTAATAACGGATGCTTAAGATCGGGAGCTGTATATACTAATATTATATAAAGATGAGATCATAGCCTCTCATATATATATATATATATATATATATATATATATTAGATTCTATTCTCTTTGTCTCTCTCTCTCTCTCTCTCTCTCTCTCTATATATATATATATATATATATTCTTTATCTATACTCTCATAAACACTAATATGTAGTCTTGATGAGGTTTGAAACTACAAAGAATGCATGCAGTCGAGGAATAGGAGAAGGACAAAGTATAAGAAGTGAAAGGTGTTGAGAAGAGGAGACAAGAAGGAAACAGAAGGAGACAGAAGAAGACAGAAGGAGACAGAGTCAGCGTATGATCGGGTGTACCTATCGAGGGTGTCTTCACAGTGTTCAAAGAGCAGCAGCAGCAACAGCAGCAGCAGCAACAGCAACAGCAGCAACAGCTGCTGCTGCTGCTGTTGCTGCTGTAGCAGGGGCATACGGAAGACAAAGGTAAAGACAAATACAGAGGAAGGAGACAGGAGACAGACACTGCAGCAGCGACTACAGACTCTCGTGGTGTCTCCTTCTATCCCTTGGCTCATACGTGATGTCTCTCTCTTCTCTATCAATAAAATAAAACAAACAAAATTAAAAAATAAATATATTGAAGAGATAAACAGCAGCAGCAGCAGCAGCACACAGCTGGCGGGCAATCAGATGCTGCAAAGCCACCGCCGGGGAGAAGCAGACCTGCTGCTCTAGCGGCAGCAGCAGCACAAGCAGCAGCAGCAGAAGCAGCAGCAACAGAAGCAGCAGAAGCAGAAGCAGCAGCAGCAGAAGCAGCAGAAGCAGCAGAAGCAGCAGCAGAAGCAGCAGCAGCAGCAGCAGCAGCAGCAAGGATAATGAGTGTGTTAATGTGTCTTGTATTTTTGTCGCTCGTATTTATGTATGTTGCCTGGGGATGTCTGGAGGTGCAGCAGAGAAGATGAGGAGGCAGGTGATGTGTCTGTCTCCTTCTGTATTCTGCTGCTGTCTCCTTTTGTATTATGCTGCTGTCTCCTCTTGTTGTTGAAGAAGACGGAGACAGCAGTTGAGACGCCACTTGGCAGACTGAGGGAGCGATTTGAAGGGTTTAGGGTTTAGGGTTTAGGGTTTAGGACTTAGGATATGCATGCAGCAGGGAGACAGACAAGATAGACAAGAGGACGGAGACAGAGACAGAGACAGAGAGAGAGAGAGACAGAGAGACAGAATAGTAAACAGACTTAGAGACAGACAGACAGAAGGAGACAACAGCAGAAGACAAGGGAGAGAGAGAGAGACAGAGAGAAACATAATTAGGACAGAGACAGCCTAACAGACAAACAGAGACAGTACAAACAACAGGAGGAGACAGGAGCAAATGAAGCTATTTGCTTCTATCTTTGTTTGTTTTTAATGTTTTCTCTGTTTTTATTAACAGCAACAAACAACAAAAACGGAGAAAGATTGAGAGACATAAAACCTGAAGAGACACTATATATATATATATATATATATATATATATATATATATATATATATATATATATATATATATATATATACCTTATCGTGTCGCTGCGCATGCATTTATCTTAACTAGCGGGTTAGCTCTAGCTAGCCATAGCCAGCTACGGCTAGCTATGGCTAGCTAGCTGTAGCTAGCTATATGGCTAGCTAGGAGGCTACAGGTGTTGAGGAGGGGTAGTATGTTGTAAGTAGTAGTTGTAAATACAAAATAAAATAGATAAAGAAGAGACAGAGGAGGAGACAGCGTCACTCATCATGTGTTTATTTGTTTGTGTACTTGTTTATTTGTTTGTCTCTCTGTCTGTCTGTCTGTCTCTATCATATCTATCACAAAGAAAGGAGAGAGGGACACCTCCTTCAGCAGCAGTAGAGGCTTAGGTGTATAGGATATATATATATATATATTATTATTATTATTATATTATAATATTTGTATTTATTGTTTATTCTTTTTAATTTATTATTTTATTTTGTTTTATTTTAATTATTAGTTTATTCTACACTAAACAGAAGAAGAAGAAGCAGCAAGCGTTGATGATGTTCGGGTGTATGTACACCTCAAATTTACAGCTAAGGTTGGAAGTAGGAGAGAAACAGTTTATTTTTATATTAATATATTTTAATTTAAAAACAAATAAATTTAAATTTAAATTAAATTTCAAAATAAATAAAATAAAATTAAAACAACATCTAAAATCAAAGAAGGTAAACCTCAGCCTCGGCGAGCCGACCAGCGGTCTCTATACATATACTAAACCCTAAACCCTAAACCCTAAACCCTAAACCCTAAACCCTAAACCCTAGATCCTAAACTTTGGATTCTAAATTGTGTATAAGAAGCTTAAAATACATATAAACTGAGAATGTAACTGGGGCATAAGAAGAAAGAAGATGAGGAGACAGTAGAAGGAGACACCAACAGCAGCAGCAGCAGCAGCAGCAGCAGCAGCAGCAGCAGCATCAAGTTAACAGGGAGAATACAGCTATACAGTCCGTTTGTTTATTTTTCTTCTCTTTTGTTTCTTTTGTTTCTTTTGTTTCTTTTGTTTAAGAGAGAAGACAGTTTAAGTGGAGCTGTCTCCTTCCTCTTTATCAAGCAATCTAACAGCGGTCGCCACATCCTTCTGTTGCTGCTGCTGTTGCTGCTGCTGTTGCTGCTGTTGCTGCTGCTGTTGCTGCTGTTGCTGCTGCTGCTGCTGCTGCAGCAATTGAGTATCATCTGTTAGGTTTTTCTGTTTCTTTACACTCAAATTATTATTAGATTTAAGAAAGTTAAACAACAGACTTTGGAGACAGTCCCCTCGAGCTCTGGCGTATATACACTCCAGCTCAACTGTCTCCTTCTGGGGTGTATAGACAGCTCAAAGGCCTTCTCCTTCTCTCTCTTCTTCAAGAGACAGATTCAATCTGATTCTGCTGCTAAGAGATGCCCCTCCAGTGTATGTACACCTGAGTGGGGGCCTCTCAGACAGCTTCGGGTGTATCTTCACCTCTTGTAAGTTGTTTGCTGCTAGAAGCTGCAGCACAGCAACAGCTCACAGCATCACTCCTGCTGCAGCAGATACAGACGTAGCCTCTCGTCTGTATATGCTGGGGTGTATGTACAGACAGCAGGAAGGTGTATATGCAGTTCCTGTTGCTGTTCGTTGTTGAGGTGTATACGCAGGTCTTCTTCTTTTATTTCTACTACTTTTAGTTTTTAATAATTAAATATATATAAATATATAATAAATGATATTATCAATGAAGGGATATTCAGTGCAGCAGCTGCTGCTTGGGCGAGCCAGTTTGCTGCTGCTGCCGCTGCTGCTGCTGCTGCTGCTGCTCTGTCCGCTGCAGCAGCAGCAGCAGGGTGTCTCCTTAGCCCTGCAGCTAACTCTTACTTCTCCTCGTCTTCGTCGTAGCAGTTCTATCGAATCAACTATCTCTCCGGCTGTCTACGGAGACACCTCAGTTAATGTAGACCCTCAGACAATCTCTCTAAGCCAACCTCAGCAGCAGCAACAGCAGCAGCAGCAGCAGCAACAGCAGCAGCAGGAGGAGGAAGGACAGGAAGAGCAGCAACCGCAGAAACAGGACGAGCAGCAGCAGCAGCCGCAGAACGCGGATGAGCAGCAGCAGCAACAGGAACAGCCCCAGAAACAGCAGCAGCCAACCCAGCAGCAGCAGCTGCAGCAACAGCAGCAGCAGCAGCTGCTGCAGCAGCAGCTGCAGCAGCATACAAGGGAGGGACAAGAGCTCCTTGCTATTGCTTCAGCTTTGTCTTCTCATCTACACTCCAACGCTAAAGCTGGCTGCGCAGCTCCGCCTGTCATCGGTGAGGGGTGAAGCAGTTGTCTTGTCTTGTTTTGTTTGTTTTGTTTTGTTTTGTTTTGTTTTGTTTGTTTTGTTTTGTTTGTTTTGTTTGTTTGTTTGTTTTGTTTGTTTTGTTTTGTTTTGTTTGTTTTGTTTGTTTTGTTTGTTTTGTTTTGTTTGCTTTGTTTTGTTTCGTTTGTTTGTTTGTTTGTTTATTTGTTTGGTTCGTTTGTTTGTTTTGTTTGTTTTGTTTGTTTTGTTTGTTTTGTTTTGTTTTGCTTGTTTTGTTTGTTTTGTTTGTTTTGTTTGTTTTGTTTTGTTTGCTTTGTTTGTTTTGTTTTGTTTGTTTTGTTTGTTTTGTTTGTTTTGTTTGTTTTGTTTATTTTGTTTGTTTATTTGCTTATTTCTTTATTTGTTTATTTATTCGTTTATTTGTTTTGTTTGTTTGTTTGTTTGTTTGTTTGTTTGTTTGTTTGTGTATTTATTTCTCTTTGTTTATTTATTTATTTATTTTGTTTGTTTGTCTGTTTGTCTGTTTGTTTGTTTTTGTTTATTTATTTACTTTGTTTGTTGTTTGTCTCTTTCTTTATCTCCATCGTTTTATTGATAATTATTTTTATTAAAATGTTTGTCTCGAGGGTTTTGTTTGTTGGGTTGTTTAGTAGTATGTTGTTCCTAGATTTTCTCTAATTATTTAGTTGTTTATTTGTTTTCTTTAATTATTTAGTATTTTGTTATTTATTTTATTTAATTATTTAGTATTATATTTTTTATTTGTTTTTATTTATTATTTACTATTTTATCTTTTATTTGTTTTTATTATTTATTTAGTATTATATTTTTTATTTGTTTTTATTTATTATTTATTATTTCGTCTTTTATTTGTTTTCTTACTTTTTCTCTTGTTTGTTCGTTCTCTACTTGTTTCCCATACTTTCACGTCTTTCCTTTGGTTTATCCTTTGAAGATCAAGGGTTTAGGGTTTAGGGTTTAGGGTTTAGGGTTTAGGGTTTAAGGCCTTAGAGTTTCGGGTTTAGGGTTTAATATTCCAAGATGTAGGGTTTAGGGTTTAGGGTTTAGGTTTTAGGGTTTAGGGTTTAGGGTTTAGGGTTTAGGGTTTGTTGGTGGTTTATGTGTATTGTATACAGAGGAGCCATCGGAGTTAACGGAATTAACCCTTAAAATACGTGCATGCACAAGATCAATATTTCCTGTATTAGTTATTGATGGAGGTAGTACGGGGACTCGTGGGGCTTTGTTTACAGTGTCTGTTGAGAGTTGTTTTAGAAGAGGAAGGAAGGTTGATCCTAATACAATAAAATTTGTTGAAGAAGGTAAAAAACAAGAAAGTTTAAGAAGTTTATTAGAGAGGTGGCTAGACACCGCAGCAGGTCCTTCATGGGCCTCTAATCCAATTAATGCTAAATCTCTTCTTCATAATTATTCAAGTATGCAACAAGCAGGGAATAAATTAATTCATAATATATTAGAAGAGACAGTAGAAATGATAAAGAGACACTTGTCTCCTTTACAACAAGAAGAAACAAAAGCTTTAGGTGTCCCTGTTTTTCTTCATAGTACAGCTGGTGTTCGAGATACACATGATTGGTATAGAAGGGGTTTATTTACTGCATTTATAGCATCAATAAATAGTTTTAATAGTATATCTGGTTTTACTTTCTTTACTAATGAAGAATGGACAAGACCCATAACAGGATCAGAAGAAGGTATATTAGCATTTATTGCAGCAAATCAATTCCTTCAACGTTTCCCTCTTGCGAAAGAATATCAAAAAAAACTCGAAAATATTCAAGATATTCAAGAAAGAAAAAAGATAGAATTAAAATTAACACAAAGTTTAACTAGTATTATTGAAGTTGGCGGAGCCTCTACACAGATTGTTTTCCCTGTATATCGTTTAGGAAGTAGCCCTTCGTTTGTTATTATTAATAATCTTACTGGCTCAGGTTATTTAAGTGATGAGTATCCTAGTTTAGATATATTTTCTGCTTCGTTTATGCAACTTGGGGCTACAAGTGCCACAGGTATATTTTATAAAACATATTGTAGTAAACCTGAAAACTTAAAGAATGGAGTCTGTTTAAACCCTTGTCTCCCTAAAACCTTCCGTCAAACATGTTCTACAGGATTTGTCTCTGTCTCTCCTGATGGTAGTGTCTCTGTGGCAGAGGAAGCTCAGCAACAACGTATAAAACCTGCTGCATCTTATTGTACTTCCTCAAATGATGAAATAGCGAAGAAAACTTTAAATAAACTATCTTGTCTTGCTGCTAGTATTAATCCCGATGTATCTTTTGAAGAAAGATTAAATATTGAAGGCTGTAAAATAATGGAGGGGACAGGAGAATTTGATAAATGTAGTGCAGCAGTTAATTCTATTCTACTTGATCCTGCTCTTCCTCTTCCTGCTAATCAAGAAGCATCTTATACAGGATTTGATACGTTAGGACAGATATTTGATTTTATGACGACAGAGGCACCAATAGTTTTAACAGGCAAAGCAATTGTGTCCCCCGTAAGAGATTTACAATCTTTGGGCTTACTTCCTAAATCGTTTAGAGGAGATCCTTGTGAATTAAAGAAAGCAGCTATTCAATTCTGTTCTGCTTCTATTAAACGTAGAGAGAATGGTGGTCTTATAAGACAAATACAAGAGGAGACAGGGGGAAATATTAAGGAGACAGATATAAACAGTCTAAATCTTGAACATTGTTTTAAACTTGGTTTAAGTTATAGTATTCTAACCCTGTTAATGAAAAGTAAAGTACATCCTAGCAAGATTACATTCGCTCTTGATATAACAAACACTCAAACACAAGAAAAAATCGGAGAGTATGGATGGCCTCCTGGGGCAATCTTAAGAGCTGTTGTTGATAGAAGACGATGGTCTACCTATGCTTATGAGCTAGGAAGACTACATACTGTTAAAGACAGGTGGGAGGCTGCTGCTGCTGCTGCTGCTGCTGCTGCTGCTGCAGGGACAAGCCAACAACAACCTGTTGCTGATGAGGAGACAGCAACATCAAAGAGCGACGTCAAACAAATGACGTCGTAAGGTTTAACACCAGGAGACAAACACACAAAACTAACATACACACATATACACCAAAGACAGACAATAAAGCAAAAACCTACATACAAGGATCAAGATTCAACAACAACAGCAGCAGCAATAACAGCAGCAGCAGCAACAACAACAGCAGTAATAGCAGCAATAGCAGCTGCAACAACAGCAGCAATAGCAGCAGCAACAGCAGCAGCATAATGTCTTTGCTGGCAGTGTACGGAGTTGTCTCCAAAATGATTTAGGGAGGGAAGAAGAAGAAGAGAAGAAGCAAGCAAGCAAAACTGAGTGGAGGGGCGAAGGGGAGGGGAGAGGCATTAATATTTTCTGTCTCCTTGTTTTATCTGTCTCTGACTCTATTTTGTTTGTGTTGATTATTTCATCTTCTGTTTTCTTTATATTTGTTTCTCCTGTATTTAAATACACAAGACACAGAGAAGTAACAAATGTGTGTCTCAGGTGTATGTTGATATATCAATGGTTTTAGGCTGGCAGGGACTCGAGGTAAGAGTCTCTCCTTTCTGTCTATATGATTTTATCTTTGTTGCAAATGATGCTTCTTTAATATACAGAAGGTCTTTATGATCTTGCTTGAAGGGAAGGCTAGAGAAGCCATTGCTCTCAGGTGTATAGACACCTCGGTCCCTCTAAAGAAATGAAGCAAAGCGACAAAAACTGTCAAATTTATTTAATAGAATATTTACAGTGTATTGAGGAGAGAATATAGATAGCATATGTTGTTGAGTTAGGAACAGCAGCACACAAGCTGCATGCTATGTAGTATGTTCTTTAGACTTAGATAAAACAAAGAAAGAGGGGAGGATATAGAGACAGCAGTGTATCCTCAGTTATTTGCTGTTGAAAGAAACACATTAGACTGTGGTCTAAACGAGTTACAAATAGCAGGCTACAGACAGTTCGAACGCTGAGGTGTATGTACACCGGAAAGTAATCAATACAGCACATCACTGACTGAGGTGTATGTACACCTGAACGTAATCAATACAACAAATCACTGAAAGCCCGTAAGGCATAACTTTGAGCAACTAACGCCACTCAGGTAGACACAGAGACGGCAATAGAGACACTTGAGTTATTTAAATATCTAAATATAAATATTTAAATATCTTACTTCGACTTCATGTAGAGTAATTTGCTAGTTTAAGTAAACGTGGGGTCCCCAACAGAACAACAGCTACTATGGCTTCTACAGTGTCTCCGGAACTGTTATTAGTCCTATTCTACTGTTGCATATAAGCTGCACAGGGCTTAAAGATGTTAGATAGGGGTAAGAGTAGATACAGCTATCATTAGATGGAGCTACATTCTATGAAACGCTGTCACACGATAAAGGCCTCATTACATGAATATATCGTTAGATAAACCTATCATTAGATAGAGCTATCATCAAGTGTAGTTAGCGTTGTATAAACCGCCTGCCGTCTTCACGCAAACTATCTTTACTCCTTATCTTGTTGTTGGGATTTAGTTTGCTTCAACACATTCGCACCTCCATCATTTTAAGATGTTGCGGCTCAACAGCAGATATATCTAAGAAGATATATATTTCTCACCAAAATTTCGGAGCGCATGCAGAATATCAAAGTCTTCTGGCATGTGCTGTCATGTTTATTTTATGGTCAGTAAAGGGCTACAATATATAAGAACTGTGAAAACGTAAGCAGAGGAAGATAGAGGGATACAAAGAAGGCTATCAATTATTGACGAACAGAACAGAACGGTAGCGATGGAGTCGAAGCGTTGGCATCATCGGTTCATACGAAGGGCTATAGGGGGGCTCTACACCGTTGGGGGGAAGCTAGCAGCACAATGTGCCCGTAAGAAGAAACTAGAGCGTGAAATTGTTGAAATGGCTCAGATGATCGAGTTCTTATATATTGAAGAGAAGGAAATGTCATCACAATTGCCACAGCTAAGAAGGAAGTAAGCAGGTTTGGGGATGCTACAGATATAAAGCCTACGATATTGGGACTGCAGATATCAACCCCGGGCCCAAAGCTAATAATAAACAGCAGAAGGTGAAGTTAGGCAAACAGATAGCAGGCGGGCATAGCGAGCGATGTATCGGCTTCATTTGTAATGAGCAACGTCACATAATTCGAGATTGGAGGAACGTAAAATGTGAAAAGGAACAGGAGGAGCAAAATGTACAGTAGCACCAACAGGAGGACAAACGAAACAATAAGGAGAATGCCCTGTCACCATGAAACGTGCGGCACAGTTATGGGGTAGACAGATGTGGCAGGCCCGCCGGCAGATCCTCGTCACGTCATCTCTGTGCTAGTCCATGTTCGTATTCTTGATCAGGGGTTGCTAGAGCTACCTGATACGGGCGGCAAAGTCGGTCTGATATCTGAAGGTAGGGCAACGAGGGGCAATCTATCAGTTCATTAGTTGCCGTAGTCTCTGCGGCTCTGCTTACTTGCTTAGGATAAGCCACACAACAAATGAGAATAGGTAGAAGTATGGCAGTAAAAGTCTAACTCAATTCAGGAATGAGTTGTATTACCATGATGCTTGAGTTTCATGTTGTATCAGTTCACCATTACATAATCCTAGACATGCTGCAGATAACTTAGTAGGAGGAGCGCATGCGGACTCCAGACGATTTTATTGAATTCTATTTGCGGGGAAGCAATATGAAAAGTGCACCTCTCGGAGCTCCCATCTGTATTTGCATGTTCTACGTTAAGAGGAGTGGAATCATTTTATCAAAGAGAAACGAACGAGGAGGTGAAACCCTTGAACTCCGCCGTGATGGTATTAGGAAAGCCGCGTTTTGGGGGATTCGATCCCCTTAATACCGGGAAAACAGTCAGTGGTGGCTTATGTGGAGAGGTTTCCGATTGTATTAAATTGGAAGGAGCTACCAGCGTGCAGGCCAGATGCTGGGCTCGAAATGTGCAGCGCCCAACTAGCTGCCTGTGGAGCCCCAAGCTGCTCCAAGGTATCCGTCAATCTAGCATCTAAGTAAGCATGCAGAGGAACTGCTAAGAAAACGCAAAACGCGCGAGTCAACTACAGCATTTGGACACACTATCGAACTGGCAAAGAAAAGGATGGGAGGTGCACATGTGTGCCGGCATCAAGCTCCTTAATAACGTCAAGCTGAAAAGAAGGTTTCTGATGCCCTGAACACACCAATTACTTGACAGGTTGTGGGCTCAGACAGTCTTTTCATCATTTGATTCAGCTGATTCGTTCGTGCAGATTCCATAACAACGAGACGACACGCACAAGGCTGCACTCCCTACCCGCCCTCGAACACTATAGTAAACGCGTATGCACCTCAGGCGAGTGAATGCACCTACCGAACTGCAGAAAGAAGCCAGCCACGGCTTCGTTCGGCCAAGCAAGCAACCAAGGGTGAATGGCTACATGCATGAAGAACGTGCTTGTATCCAGCCGGAATGTGCAGGGGCGCTTGCAGCACGTGCGGGGTGCTTTGCTACTGACACGTGAGAAGCCGTGTTTCGCAAAGGCACAAAAGGGTTCGTCTTTCATGCAAACAACTGGCACCTTGGGATTTTCTGTCACTGCAACGGGACTTGAACCAGGCTAAGGGAACATCGATCTCATTGTGCTGCAGCTTCACCCTTGAATCCGTTCCTGTCGCCGCCCCTTGACAGCTCTACTCAAGAAGGACAAGCAGTTTATATGGACAGCTGCTAGCCCCCACGCCAGAACCCTCATCAGCCACCTTATATTCTCTTCCCTACTTGTTCTCTGATAACGGCGAAATTTTCTTCTTACCCGGGGACCCTCACGAGCTCGAAAACACTCAAATACCTAAAGAAGTGTTCGGACAAAGCAGCCAAAATCCTCTTCAGCCTCTCGGACTCCTCGGCCCAGCAACCGAGGGACCAGGGGTAGTGGAGACACAGACGACCCTGTCACGGGCTGCCACGTAGGTTGCTGCTGCTGCCACGTAGGTTGCTGCAGCTAGTGCTGTACGGTAGCCCCAGGTGCGCGCATAACCAATACCGCTTTGCTGCATGAGCTAACATTGTAGACTGTAGTGTAGACTGTCTTTAAACACTTGCTTGATCCTCAAGAGTGAATCTGCAAAGAAGGAGGGAATCGACTGCGAGCATCGCGGAGAGCATGTTAGAAAGAGCAGCACAGCATGCAAGGCAGTGCGTCGCAGCAGCTGCAAGACAGAAGCCCACAGATCTGTCCACAAACCCTGCATACAGATCATGCCCACGGTGTAGCTGAGTGATGGGGAGGAGCAGGAAGGTAGCTGCAGCATGGTTTGTCCGAAGTTGGCGCACGCACTACTTACGTGCAGCTTCTGCCACCTAGGGGCAAAGCACATGTTTAACAACTGTACACAGCATACGGCACAACCCCAAATCACACAGAAAAAGAGAGACTGAAGAACGCTACACTTATGGCTGCCGTACACAGCATTGCTTGCAGCAACAGTCGTTACACCTCAAGGCACCTAGCTCACACCTGCACTTGCCCTAGGCAGGTCCCTGCACGGCCGTGCACAGGACAGCAGCATGCTGAAGTGTGGGGAGTTCTTCTTCAAATATTTAACTCTATTGAATCTAGCGACGATCCTCATCTCCCACCGAGGGCCCTGCCTATGAATAGTCTTAATATTTGACAGAAGACAGGCCTGGCTACACCATCAAACACCTGCCGTGCTGCGCTCAAGACACCTGTATACGTACGGTTGTTAGAAGTGTTTTAGAAATCTAACTATTTTAATTTCTGTGGTGCTGCAGCTCATGAATGGCTTGAACTAAGGTCAGAGGCGCACAGCCACAGTTGTGGGAGGAGTCGTGGGGTGGGCTTTAGGCGTAGCGTGGGGAGGTAAGAGCCTAAGATATGTGCCTTTAAATCTATTATTGTGTATTAAATGACTTAATTAATATATAAGAAACAAAGTAATGAAGAAGACGCACACAATGGGGGAGCGAACAATGCGCGCTGGTATATATGGGGAGGGCCAGTGTTACCGGCTGCAGTAATGGGGAGGTGACGATCCTGGTTTTACATTGTGTCGAAAATCAAAATAAATAATAATTTTGAATTGAATTTAAATAATAATATAATTTATTAAATGCATTATACTTAAACGTAGCTTGACCTGCCTCTCCCCAGAGCGCTCTCTCAGCCACCTCACCGCCGCTGGCTTCGCTGCTGCAGTGTTTGTAGCCGTGCTTTGGGTTTTAATCTATTTGATTGGCTCTTTTCTTCTTTCCCCTTTCAAGTAAGACATGTTTAGAGTTCCTCTCCCAAGTTTGTTGGTGTTGAATGCCAAGAAAGCCCTAGAGCATCTCGTCACCTCCACGGCGCAGCCAGGGCGGCTGTTGCTTGTGGCTTGGCTGTATGATTCAGCTGTATATACACCTAAAACGTATCCCTTCTCTCCCTTTCTTCTCGAGAATCAATCGAGGATACGGAGAGCCCCATCGCATCCACACCAGGTCCTCTGCTGTCTCCCTAGCTTCTGTTGAAGCCGCCCTCTTTGTCGATGCCCTTCAGCAGTAATTTACAGGATTTTGCGCAGCGCAAGCACAGACAGCAGCAGCCTTAAGGAAGACGGATAGACATTGTAGATCCGTCGTTCGTGCGTCAGCACCACTGAGCAGCAGCAGCAGCAGCAGCAGCAGCAGCGATTGCATCCCGAGCAGCAGCAGCAGCAGCATCAACTGCAGCAACTGCAGCAAGTGCAGAAGGGCTTGTTTGACTCCTTTCTTTTGGATTCGAGTTATTCGTTCTTTGGCTTTCCTGGCTTGAGGCCTCAAGTTTGAAGATCTGTCTTTCTTAGTTGTTTAAGGGTTTATCCTCCTTCATCGATCTCCCTTTTCTTTTTACTGTTTGATCGTATTAGTTTTGTTGTCTCGGGTGTATATACATCTCTAGCTGTATTGATTCAAGATGAAGGTGTTGAATAGAAGGAGTTGTATTTCTTTATGGCAGCAACGTGGAGTGTCACGTGTGTTGCTGATGCTGCTGCTGCTTCTAGCAGTTTCAGGATTGTTTAATAGTATTTTTGTTGCTTGTGATGGTTCTGGTGTTTCTTCTTCGGAAACAAACTCGGAAGAAAACAATCTAAACAATAAACAGAAAGGCCCTATCCTACCGGGACGTGAAGAAGAAGTCAGGGCTATCTTAGCTCGGCCCCCTCAAACCTTCCCTGCTTTATTCAAAGCTGTACCCTTCACTATATATGGAAAAGATAGAACAGGAAATTACGTGGCTTTCTGTGATGTAAGATAACCCTAAACCCTAAACCCTAAACCCTAAACCCTAAACCCTAGAGACAACACATTGAATTGAGCTGCATTCTGTGATCTCAGAAAACCCTAAACCCTAAATCCTAAGGAATGTATGGGAAACTACGTAGCCTTCTATAGTGTCGACAAACCATAAACCCTAAACCCTAAACCCTAAATCCTAAGGACACGACAGGAGACTGCGTAGCCTTCTGTAGTGTCAGAAAACCCTAAACCCTAAACCCTAAGGACAGGAAACCGTGTAGCCTTCTATGATGCCAGCCACCATTACACCCTAAACCCTAAACCCTACGGAGGAAACAGGCAATAGTTTAGCCTTCTGCAATGTCCGCAAACCCTAAACCCTAAACCCTAAGCCCTAATATTATTAATCATGCTATTGTTGAAGGTCATATTATATGCATATATATATATATATATATATATATATATATATATATATATATATATATATATATAATGACCTTCAACTTGTAAACCCGAAACCCTAGAATCTAAGGGTCTTGTGTGTATGAGTGTGAGTATGATGATGTTAGTGTATGTATGTGTTTATATTTGTTATAATTGTTGTTATTATATTATATTATATATATTATTATTATATTATTATTATATTATTATAATATTATTATTATTATATTATTATATTATGTTGTGTATGTTATTTGTTTATTTCAGAGCAGCGAAATTATCTGGGATATTGTTGAGGGTTATCCTGAGGAGGCATTAAGCGAGTATATTCTTTACTATGCTCTGTTCTTCTGGGCGAATGTAGACAAACGTCCTGATAGCTCTCTAACTGTAGTAGTTGATGCTGGGGGATTCTCTATAAGGAAAGTAGTAGGAGGGAGTGTTTCGTCTGTGTTAAATGCCCTAATTACCGGGCTTAATAATACTGTAAAATATGTAGGAGAGAGGCCAGGACATGTCTTCCTTGTAAATACCCCCAGTTTTATTAATCCAATTCTATCAGTTGTCACCAGATTATTAAGAACAGGAGTTGAACTCAGTACCTTCAGTAAGAGAAATCAGTGGGAGCCCGTATTAAAGAGAAGTATTGGAGAGGCCTATCTCCCTCAAGAGTATGGAGGGACAAACCCTCTTAAATTGAGGGATTCGCTTGTTGTTAAATATATTGCACATTCTGTAGGTAACATCCTCAAGCGAAACAACGCTACCAAAAGCAACCTATAAACACAAACAGCAGCTGATGCAGTAGTAGCAGCAGCGGCAGCAACAACAACAGCAGCAGCAGCAACAACAACAACAGCAGCAGCAGGGGGAGAAGGCACACACACGCAGCAAGCGCTGCTGCATGCGTGGCTTAACCCTCGCTTGTTAGCTGCTGTCTATTTGCTTCTTTAAGAGGCCAAACACAGACACACACATGTTGCTGCAGCAGCTGAAATAACAACAACCCCACCGCAATACACCACATTTTCTTTTCCCTACCCTTCGCTGCAGCTTAAGCACTTAGCAGCAGCGAGGGTTTATCTTGTTAATAGATTGCCAGAGAAGGGACAGATGGAGGCATATTGAAAGAGGATATATATATATATATATATATATATATATATATATATATATATATATATACAAAGGGAGGACTGAAGACAGGCAGCCCTGTCTTTGTCTCTCGCTTATTAAACAAAGAAGAAAGTGCAAATTAACAAACTAAAGAAAAACCTCCTAAGGGCTTTCTTGTTATTGTTGCTGCTGCATGCAGCGACTGTTTAATCCTGTTCAGGGGACAGAAGGGGACAGAAGGAGACAGAAAGAGGCAAACAGCAACAGTAGATGTTTGGGTAGACAGCAGAGACAAGAAGGGAGATAGGAGGGACAGGATAGACAGGAGACAGGAAGAGACAGACAAATAGAGCAGCGGAGACAGTAGGATAGGCATCAGAGCAGGCTCAGCTATCTAAGCAAGAACCAGTGGAGTAGGAGATAGATAGGAGAGAGACAGAATAGCAGCAAAGGCGATTGTCTCCTTCATCCTTGTTGTTGTTGCTGCTGTGTGAGAGAGAAAGAAGGGCTGGTGGGGGGAGAGAGGGCTAAGACAGTGGGAGAAGATAAGAGGAGACACATCTTGCTTGTCTCCTCTTGTACATCTGTCAAACAGGGCCTCCCTAGGGGTATAGGGTTGGCTCTAAGGCAAGGCCAAGCAACTGTCTCTTGAGCAGACTGTTTATTCACAACTTAGGGTTTAGGGTTTAGGGTTTAGGGTTTAGGGTTTATAACATTTGGCTTGGGGAAGGTCTTGAGGTTTTGTTCTCCGCTGTCTCTGAAGCAGCATAGCTCTCCAGACAGCCAACAGCGCAATACACAGCAGCACCAACAGCCCACACATAAGCAAGCTAACCTCTTCATTGCTGCTGCTGATGATGCTGCTGAGGTTGTCGTTGCTGCTGCTGCTGCTGTGGCTTTTGCTGTTGCTGCTGCTGCTGTTGCTTTTGCTGTTGCTGCTGCTGTCGCTGCTGCTGGTGCTGGTGCTGTCGCTGCTGCTTCTGCTACTACTGTTTTCTTGATTAGTCCTTGGGATGCTGTGGCTGGAAGGAAGGGGAGAGAGATTTGTGTCTCCAGGCTGACTCAGGGGGTGGTTATGGTGGTGCTGGGGGTGGGGTTGTTCTGGGAGCCTAGGATGTGTTTTGCCTTTGGTCTTATTTGCTGTTGCTGCTGCTGTTGCTGCTGCTGCTGTGTGCTGTTCGTCCCCCAGGGCGGTGGCTAAGGCGAGGGGCAGCAGAGCAGCCAAGGTGAGTCTAAAGAAGGATAGGAGGGGACTGCTGTCTCCTCCATCTATCTTGGGTTTGAAGCCCTCCAAAGGAGGCAGCTGTCTCCTTCTGTGTATCTTAAACAGCTTTTCATTAACTCGCCCCTCCTCAGCTCCTGTCGGCTGCAGAAGCCTATGGGCTGCGGTGAAAGAGGAAGCAGACCCCTTGCTCTTCAGCACCGCCACTGTCATTTTCCTGGGATCGTCTTTCAAGCCGATCCCCATCAAACTCAGCGGCTCATCCAACATTTTAGCTTCCTCCTTCTCCCCTCTGCAGGACGCAGACCAACAGAACCCCTTAACCCTAAACAATAGCGGACTCTCTCTCTCTCTCTCTGTATATATATATATATAGTAATAAAGAACAAATGCCTTGTTAGATATACACTACTATTATCTACACTCTTTTAAACATCGTCGAATACAACACCATGATTATATATAAACTATGATTATGTAAACCATTTCAAACACCCTATAAAATACGAAGTCTTCTGAAGACCGTTAGGTGTATGTATGTACAAAACAAGAAAGACAAAACCGCCTCATTTAAATCTATCAGGCTTTTCTGTTTTTTACTCCTTAGGATTGTAGACGACACAGAGGATAACAGAACAGTTAGACAGAAGAGGAGACAACAAAACCCTAAAACCTTGATGGACCCTCTCAAACCCTAATAAATAAACCCTTTTAAACCCTCACAAACCGTGAAACCCTGACACTGCAGCATGCCCTAACAACCTGTTAAAGCCTTTCATTCATAGACACCCTCATGGCGTCTTGAGACAGTTTAATGCAGAGAGTAGAATACGCAGCTGTGGTGATATTGCTAAGGGACTTAGGCTTAAGAAGGCTATAAACACTAAAACAGGCTCTATGAGATGCGTATCCCTCGTAAGAAAACACCTCCTATCCTTGTTGTCTAGCTGCCTGTGTCAGCGCTGTCTTTGAGTTTTTATGATATAAAGCAAGAACACCTAAACCCTATGACTGAGGACTCACAAGGGGTCTATGAACTCCGCTTGCACCAGCCCGGCACCACCCGGAGGCAAAAGAAGGCTGAGCTGCTGCTGCTGCTGCTGCTGCTGCTGCTGCTGAGCTGCGGGAGGATTCCAGGCGCGAGTCAGCTTCAGGGGCGCAGGCTCCTGCAGCTGACACCATTTCACGAGCTCTGCTGCTGCAGCAGCAACAGAAAGCGGCTCGTCCCCTAGGTTGAACAGGCCCAAGATCAAGTCTCCATCAGCCATATCTCTGCACATCACTTTCAAACCCCCGGGGCCGCTGCTGCTCTTCACTGAGACAGACAAATAGAACAGCAGAAATGCAGGCAGTAATAGGCAAAAACAAAGGAGAAATACAGCAACGATCCCAAGGGAAAATCTACAGACAACCCACGATAATAATTATTATAATTAGTGTTATTAGTATTATCAACAAAACAAGCTGGAAGACGAAAGGAACAAACAAGCGGAAGCTGTATTAGGGCTGTTTAACAAACAGAGGCACTTAAGGCGAAGGAGACATATACTTCTTCTTAAACTGCGAGGGGACAGGAAATACAGACCTTGTGTGTGCTGGGGATCAGATATTGCTGTAAGGAGAATCCTGTCTTCTATCAGAGAGGCTGCAACGCACCCAAACAAACCCCAAGCCCTAACCCCTAAACTAAACCCTAAACCTTAAACACTTTAACATTTGACACAAGCAGCAACAGCTGCTCTACGCTGGTGACCAGAACGACAGACAACGAGGCAGCAGCCAAAAAGGGTTGTGCTCTGTCTCTTTTGCTGCTCTTGTTATTGTGCGTTGAGGGCTGTAGGTGGAAAGCGAGGGGATTTTCAGATCTGGCAGTGGCGGTTGTGTCACTGCAACACAATAGCCCTTCTGAGATGGATGTACACCCCAAGTTTCAGCCCACTTTGTTGCAAAAAGTCCGAGAAAGAAGAAACCCGCACTGCCAGTTGTCTACCCAGGAGTGCCTGAAGAGCAGCAAAGAGAGGCTGTCAATCTTTTTGAAAAGGAGAAGGAAGAGACAGAGCGGGCAGGAGCAAGAAGAAGATATATGTTATCTGTTCATTTCAGTCTCTCTATTGTTATTCACTTCAGGGGGAACAGGGCAAAGGGAAAGGAAGATGGTCTGACATCTAAAGCTAGCCGCCTCTGTCTGTCAGCCTCCGTAGAGAGGGGATCCGATCCCAGCAGGTTTGCCCCCCATCTCCAGCGCTGGAGGAACTGAAAGGGGCCTTTGATTCTCTCTTCTGTTTTCCTTTCTTTAAACTCCAACTGTACAGCTAAACTGCCTGCTTCCTGAGAAGAAAATCCCTTGTCGCTCGTGTGGGTTATGTTGCTCTCTACCCATTCATCACACATAGGCAGCACCTCTTGAATAGACACTGTGTTGCTGCAGCAGATCAGCAAACAAACGCATTTAAGAGGGGGTATATGAGAGGGGCATGCAACAGAGTCCTCCCAACCCTAAACCCTAAATCTTTCTACGCCCATCCTTTGATTTGGGGAGGGAAACACTTAAACTGTACACTCTTAACCTTAACCCCTGAACCCTAAACCCTACACTTTGGACGCACACTTCTCCCTGTGTAGTCTGAGGAGACCAGGAGCAGATCAGCACTAGCGAGGGGACGGAGGCCTTTGCAGCTTCCCCCCAGAGCATGAAGTCTGCAGCAGCTTCTTCCGGCGTGCTACTGCAGGAGTTGAGCTGAGCGCACAGCAGCGACAACAGCAGCTGTACGTATACCTGAAAGGGCTGATGAAACAGAAAATATTGGGTCGCTCTTCTCTGGCTCTCGAATCCGATTGCTGCTGTACATACAGCAGCAATCGGTTGTAACTGAATAGGCAAACAGATGCAGCAAGGGCCCAGCAGCAATAACAGAGCTGCAGGTTGCAGACTTGCCTTGAGGAAATCGACACCCCAAAGGCCCACCTCACCCACAAGCTCCGACGCAGTTACCCTGACAAGCAAGTGCACATACACCTGAAAATACAATTATTAAGTCGTTGTCAGCCAAAGAAGAAAGCACAACAACTACTACTGGCGGTATAACCGCAAATCCCAGAACCAAGAAGTTCAAATACAAACCTTGAATCGTCTAAAAGAACACATAAATAAAGCTATAGGCTCAGATATACACGCATGCAACATGAAATAAACAAAAGGAAGAACAAAACAAATGTGCCTGTGAAGAAGGAAATACAGTAGATACAGCTGCAGCTGAGAAACAGCTGCTATAGACTGCACATAAGGCAGATTTGGAATTTATTTTTGAAAGCCATTTGGGTACATCTATGATCTTGCAGTTGATCATAGCAACAATCTTGAAAACAAATGAAAACCTCACACATCTAAAAATACAGACCAGTCAAGCAGAGGGTCGAGGTTCTCAACATGCAAATAAATAAAAGGGAGATTCATGGAAAGTTTTAGTATGAAGGGGAGAATTATTTCCTCTTTCATCATGCAGTTTTGCTGTTTGTTTTGGGGGATCTGTTGAGGGGAGGGGACTGGATTTGGCTTTCTCAAGAGTTGCGGGTATAAATATTTCATTTCAGATTAAGATATCAAACACCCGAGCTTGGGCGTGGCATTATGTTGTTGTTTATTTATTTGGAGCCACTGGCATTATGTTGTTGTTTATTTATTTGGAGCCACTGGCATTATGTTGCTGTTTATTTATTTGGAGCCACTGGCATTATGTTGTTGTTTATTTATTTGTAGCCACTGGCATTATGTTGTTGTTTATTTATTTGGAGCCACTGGCAGAGGCTACAGCACTCACCCCTGACGTGAAGGCTCGAGCTCAGGACATGCTTGAGAGGAAACGGTGAGGCCTAGACCAAAGAGAAGGCCTTTTTCATGAGCAAACTGGGCAGCAGATTCAATTCCATGAGGAAACAAAGTTTTGTTAACCTCAAGTTTTCTTGAATTTACGGGTGCTTCGCTCTTTTCAGACTGAACATCGTCATCTTCTTCTGTTGAAAGCTTTGGATTGTTGCCCTCACGCCAACAGCTTTCCACCGCAAAGTGCTGCATCCCCAGCTCATGAGCCGTGGAAGAAGCTGCTAAACTGACGGCTTTCTTCAGATTATGTTCGTCCCAGTCGTCCTCTCTGCATTTCCCCTCTGAGGCACAGGAAAACAAACACGCAGCAGAAGTGGAAGGAAGCGCTTGTCTTTCTGTGGAATGTTTGTTCAGGATTTGTTAAAAAAGCGTTTTTTAATGGGTAATGAAGCAATGCATCCCTGGTATTCATCAACATCCTTCTGCTTGTCTCCTCTTTGCAGCCGAAATTGAACGTAGAAACAATCGAATAACTCACTAGACCAGGGAGAAAGGAACCATCCCGCCAGTTTTCTGTCTTTTTCTGGATTCGGTACAACTACTTGAAGACTTTCAGAACTTTCAAATGCAGCAAATACCGGCCTTTGCGGGCGGTCTACCGAGCTGTCCGGTTTATGGACCACCGGCCCCTCCAAGAGATCCTCTAGGGGGAACTGAAAGGGTTCTTCTTCCCCAAAGGGGTTTCCAAAAGGATTGAAAACATCTATATCCGAAGATAGTCCCAAAGGAAGAAGGAGTAACAGACCAAAACATGTGAAAGTCGATATAAGACGGACCAGCCGTCGGGGAAACTTGAATTGGCAGATCCTCATGGAAACGAATACCAGTTCGTTGCAAGTGTCCCGCCTTCTCTACCTTGAGAATAACAAAAAATCAATTCTTTAAAAGTAAAACAAATTAATGGCGCTATGAAGCCGAAAGATGCCGGAAAACACTGTGCAGCGCCCTCGAATGGGCGAACCCAGTTCAGGTTTCAGAGGGGGTTGAAATGAAGAACTCGGTGTCCTTGGCTCTCTGCCATGTCTCATAGTTGGTCTTCCTCCTCTGTCAACAAACAGCATCCACGTTAAAAGAACCATTAAAAGATATTTCCTATTCTTATCCTTCTTTTTACAATCTTCATACTCCCCCCGCAGACGACTGCCGACCGATCGCGGCCCAAATCGGCTGCTGATCCACTAACTCTGCGGAAGCCTCAGAGGGACTGAAAACTGTAAACTGTATGCATTTACAACTATTCACACCTCTAGAAATTCTTTAATATTGAACATGCTGCGTATACCGAAATAAAATGAGCAGTTTCAGGTCCCCTCCCTAAGCTGAAGTGACATTCGGATGCAGAAGCAACCGAACAAAAAGGGTCTCAAGAAGGC
This sequence comes from Eimeria praecox, assembly GCA_963920595.1. NCBI lineage: Eukaryota > Apicomplexa > Conoidasida > Eucoccidiorida > Eimeriidae > Eimeria > Eimeria praecox. Next base: position 1,245,895 of record OY986951.1, read on the forward strand.
ACCTTTTCGGGCAATTGAAGCTCGCAACTCCTTGCAAGATAATAATAAGCTATTAAGCACCAGCAATTGAAGCAAACATGATAAACACCAAGAGGAAATAGTACGCTATAAGGCCATAAGCAATGAAATACTGAAGCTCACAGGCCGCAGAAAGTGAAGTCCTAAATGATCAAATAATAAGTCAACAAAATGTTAGAATTAAAACAAGAATAAAAGTAAACATTAAGTTTCCAAGTACTAACAAGTGAATAGTCAATCACAAGATGCTAACGACCGCTTATCAGTGAATACAAATACGTGCTCTAGTTTGCAACCACCAATCAAGACAGAGAGTAATTTAAATGGCTGTTTGCCCGCACTGCATGTGTTGTTGTTGTAAACTTGCGGAGTAAAAAGCAAAAGGATAGAAGATCTCAGCAGCAACAACAACAGTTCTTGAAAGAGACCGGCTTCAGGGCAGGGCAGCGCTAGATTAAAGACGGTGCATATAACTAGTATATGATATACGCATTACAAATGTATCTTAACTATAATGAAAATCTATTGTATACATTGCATAGGTATTAAAAGCGGCAACTTGTCAGCCCCACAACAAACCGTGGCGGCGTACAAGCCGGTCAATTCATCTTATATGCGTTTCTCCTTAGAGAATGGCAAAGTGTTTATGTATGCGGTATTTGTCAACGAATAAAACGCAGCTGCAAACGCCACACAGGCACTCTGCTAGCCAAGCGAGTTCCGCCCGTTCTCATCCTTCGGCGGACACCTCCTTGCAGCTACTCTGGGGTTGCGGGAGGCTCAGATTCAACAGTGGCTCCTCGCCGTCTATGCCGCCGTTTTCTAACGAGTCCTGAAACAGTAAAAGCAGTCATAAAAGCAAGTGCTATCTGCCCCAGCAGCAACTCCAAATACACCAAATGCTACGGGGAAGAAGGCAAGCAGGAACTTAGGAGCGACCACAGCGATGTAAGCTAAAGACGGTGAAAATTAAAACAGCTTTTTTAAGAACATACGCGCAAAATAGCAGCCTGAAGAACCTCAGTGTTCCCCCCGAATGCGCTGTCCAAGTCCAGCTTCCTCTGGCAGCACTAAAAACACAAGACAGACAAGGAAACAGACAGAAGGTAATATGCGGGGTAAGAACAACTCGTCAAGGTTAAGCATTTCAGGGGCATTATCTTATCTTCATCAGCAATACAAGCAACCAAATATTATACCATAACCTATGCACTCACTTGCACACACACTTTCTCGCACTTGTATATGCACGTGATGCATATACTTACACATATGCGTAACACATACTCTACAGACACAGCATACAAATTATACATAAAAGGATCCTGCAGATCGTCGAACAACAATGCTGAACAAGGAAACAGACAGCGTCGAAACAAGAATAGCAGCTACGCGAAAGCTCGGAAAGCCTGCGAGGCCTTTCAGCATTAATATTCAATGACAGCAGGAGCAGGCAGGTAGAAGACACGAATTTTAGTGTTTCACAAAGAGGAAAAAGCAGAAAAGACTCAGGAACCACGGCCTCTTCATCCGCCCTTTCGAGTCGTGACGAATAAGCACTTCAGTTGACAGAAACAACCTCGATCACATAAAGGAGGAAAGCATGAAACAACTATACGCCCCAGGCAAAACAGCTTGCCTTGAGAATTGATTCTTCTACAGTGCCGCGGCAGCAAAGACGATAGACTGTCACGTCATGCGTCTGCCCCAGGCGGTGTACCCGATCCTCTGCCTGGCGATCGTTCTGCGGATTCCAGTCCTGAAGTATTCAAGAAAACAAATTCACAAAAGCCATAGGCAATAATAACAATGACCCCCTCGCCTCCAAACCAGAGCATATTCAAAGCATCAGCAACAACACTCGTCCCCCTGCCCACCCAGAAGGGGCATAGAGGAGCCACAGTTACGCTCTTTCGTATCTGCATCAGCAGATACGCGAAGGCGTAACTGTTGCAGTAGCAGCTTTTGTTACAGATGCTGCTGGAGGCATAGGCATGTTTCTGAAGGTGAGTTCGGCGTCTAACCTGGTCCAGCAGTATGACAGTCCGGGCGGCTGTTAGGTTGAGTCCTTGCCCTCCCGCCTTCGTTGAGAGAAGGAAAGCTGTGCATTCTCCTGTCTGGTTGAATCCATCAACCAGACGCTGGCGTTCCTCTACTACAGTCGAACCGTCAAGGCGGCAGAAACGGAGGGAAGGCAAATGCAACTGCAGGGCCTCCTCCACCACGTCCAGAAAGGTGGTGAATTGACTAAACACCAACGCTTTCTCCCCGCGGCTCTGCACTTCCTTCAGCAGTTCAAACGCCTTCCTGAACGAACAATAAAACATCATACAGCACGCTCCATTCAGTTGTATGCATCTATGCCGAGCACTTCACTGTCAGATCAACAGCGAAACCAATGAAACTCCAACCAAAAGACATACCGCAGTTTAGTGCTCTCAAGGAAAGCCTCTGCTGGGAGAGCCAAGTCAGCGAGCTTCATATCGCCCTGTTCAGCAAGCATGCGAATTCCCTGTTCACACAATAAACCATTCAAAAAAAGCAAACAAATACAGAAAATATTAAAAACCCTATGCCCATTTACATGCCAAGAGCTTGTGCTGCAGCACCCCTCCCCCGTACATGAAGCAGCTTCGCCACCCCCTCCCCGTGCTTTTTGCAGTTAATACATCTAATCTGTGAGTCAATGAATAGCCAGTCATAATGCCTATTCAGTTGTTGTTGGCCATTTCGTTATGGGAAGTGCTGGGTTATTGCTGGCGCTGCAATTATTTTATGGCATTTGTTGTTTGCCGTGTTAGACAGTTTTACTTGGTGGATTTCATAGTCACTCCACTTGTCGAACTCTGCTCGTATCTTCTCAATCGGGTTTCCTTTGAAGCCGTCGACATGGTATGCGTAATGCCGAGCCATGCGCTGTACGCACACATCAAACGCATGCACACAGCAAATGATACTGCAGCGCCAGACCAACGAAATCACAAGGATATACAGGGAGACAGCCCAAAGCAGTCGTGCAGCACGAAGAGAGACAGACACAAAGCCAAGCAGGCAAGGGACAATGCCGATACACTTGAGGATGCATGGGAAAGAAAATCTGCAGAAAGAGAAAGCTACCAAATAACAGCCCCAATCCTAGAAAATACAAGTACAAGCACCACATAAATGGCAATCCATGAGAGAGCATAAACACGGCAAAGAAGGGGCACAACCTCTCCATGAAGAGCCTGTACACCGCGTACGTCCTTCTGCTCTGGAGTGTATCGCCCCTGCATGAGGAGAGAATGATTGCAAATCCGCCGTAGACGAAATAACAAACTGCTCACGAACCGCTTGCCCCCCGACTCTGCAGATAAACCCACATCCTGCATCCCCTTTAAACTCCACGCCCCGACAACACCAAAGACGCACAAATGAACGGAGTTCAAACAAGCAAACACAGGCACAAGCCCAAGCACAGTACAGACAATCGAAGCAACAGACAAGGCCCAGCCAATGGAAGAGCAAAACAAGTCAAATACGTACAAGGCTGGTATGAAGACACAACGAGCCAGTCAATATCATCTTCAAGTGTCTGTAACCACTTAAAAAGAGATAAAAGAATATGCTCGTTTCATTCAGCGCATAAAGCAGCGAGAACAAGAAGTACCGGGGTTTTCCTTTTCTTCCTTGCCGTCCTTGCTGTCCTTGCCGTCCTTGCCATCCTTGCTGTCCTTGCCGTCCTTGGTATTAGGCCCTTCTCCTGCGCCTGAACCTTTCGGTGCTGAGCTGCTGCTGCTGCTGGCATCTGTAGGCTCATCATCGGGAGCGAAAGCCTGTGTGAGCCTTCTAAGGGAGAGGGCCAAGTCGGACTGGTGACGTTTGACCTCATCTAAGTAGAGAGTCTTCTGGGATCCTTCGAGTTCACATCGCAGCACTTGATTTGTTTTTCGTGGCAGCTCCTGCATGACTTCACTTTTAAGACGACGCAAAATGAAAGGAGACAGAACCCGCTGTAGACACATCACGTCAGCTGGCAGCTCTTGTCCTGTTGCTCCCTCAGAACCCCGGACAGAAAGGGAGGCGAAAGTCCTGCTCAAGAAACCCTTAGGCTCCGATGCCCCCGACTCCGTTTCCTGTGGATCCCCGCACACATTGCTGCTCCCGTTGCTGCTGCTGCAATCGGAAGTGCTGGCGGTTGACTCAGTTGCTGATGCGTTGGAAGAGGCGTCGTTGGCTTGCTGTTGCTGACCGTCCTCCTGTTGCTGCTGTTGCTGTTGCTGTTGCTGCTGTTGCTGCTGCTGCTGTTGCTGTTGCTGCTGTTGCTGCTGTTTCTCTGCCTTGAGTTGTGTTTTTAGTTTGCAAGCCCGCTGGCGTTGTGCCTGGCGCTCGAATGCTGTGAGCGCCAAGTCCAGCGACTCCGCGTCGAAGACGGCGGGCATTAAAAACAAAAGCAAATTACGCAGCTCCCCTGTTCTGTTTTGAATAGGCGATCTGAACAGCAGGAACCATACAAACCAACACAAGCAAATAGGCTCAGCACTCAGGAGCAGAAGAGAAAAGACCCAGATACGCCGCAGGCCTCCCCTCTACTGGAAAGCCCTCGGACCAAGTGGGTGTCCGTTGTGTTTGTTAAGGCCCTTGCGTTTATACTGCCTTTATTGTGCCTATTTTGCGTTAGTTGTATTGCTGCGTCTATATTGCCTTTCTATACTGTCTTCATATAGAGTTCGACTGCATCTAATATAGTGTTGCTGCTGTACCCTGTGAGGAGTATGCGGCGTTCACAGCGGGCCATCTTGTTTATGTTTTTATAGACTTGGGAGTCTTTGTTTTTGAGTGCATGCGCTTCATCAACAACAAGGTAGGCGAAGGGTCTGAGCTGGCGGAGGTATTGCACATCCCACTTATTTGAGAGTGAATTGACAGAAGCAACCAACACTCTGAAAGGCTCAGGTGTCTGCAGAGATTCGATACACTTCAGAGCCAAACTCCGTCGCTCTGACTGTTTCCCTGCATACTTGACCACCCGCCCAGCCAAGTGTGGGGCCCACAACTCCAACTCCCGCACCCAATTTTCTACCAGAGACGCCGGGGCAGCTACCAGAGTCGGTGTCGACAGCAAGCCGCTCGAATACGCATAGTTAAAAAACACACAAGTCTGAGCGGTCTTACCCTACAACACAACAAATAAGAAAACACAATAAAACAATATATACACCTCAAATAACAGCCGGACGTTTCCACACAATAACACAATATATACACCTCAAATAACAGCCAGACGTTCCATGCAACACTGCAGAATACAGCAGAACGCAGCAGAGCAAAAACTGAACAGAACACAAAAAAATATAAAACAACACAATGCAACAACAGAACACAAACTCGCACGATCCAGCATAACACAAATAACAGAATATAACAATTCAACATAACACAACATAACACGACAGAACGTATAAAACAATACATAAGGATTCCACTCGGACGCTGTCGATGGCTCTACGCTGCAGTGGAGATAAGCCTAAGACGCAGGCCCTTCACGCTGCTGTCTCTAAGAGAACTCTTAGACAACTCTACTACAGTCCATCTCTTCTATCTCGTACTACTTAAGTTTATACCATTAGGTAGGGCTTGAGCTAAAGCATCTGTTGCCCGTTTAACATAATCAAGGGAAAGTATAAGAGGAGTCTGTGTGGGGTTTGAAGTGTAGCCTCACCAGACCCATTTCATCTGCTAAGATGCCGTTCCTGTTGGCCTTGTGCATAGAGGCGAGCCAATGAACGCCGCACTTCTGATAGTCTTTAAGACGAGCCCACCCTTCTCCGCTGTGTTGTTGAAGAGCAGCAGGAATCCCAAGGGACATGCTGCAGTGACAGCGGCCTTCGCCTATCTGCGTGCGCACTCGGCTCCGTCCTTCAGGTGTGGGCCCCCCCAACTCCTCCACCAACAGATCCGTCATCGCCTCAGACTCCTGCAGGCACAACTGCAAGGCGTCGAGGGACTCTTCGTCGCTATCCGTGCCATCACTGCTGCTGCTGCTGCTGCTGCTATTGTTCTTGCTGCTGCGACCAACGCTCCGGCCTGTGCTGGGTGGCCGTGTGCTGCCTGCAGCAGCAGCTGCTGAAGCAGCAGCTTCGCTCTCGCTGCTCGTTGAGCCGCAAGCAGAAATTCCACCCCTCAGCAACTTGCGTCGCTTTAGAACTGTCCCGCCAGCAGGCGCAGAAACCGGGGCAGAGGAGCTGCTGCGCTGCTGCTTCCCTACAGCAGTGCCGCTCTTGCTGCTGCTCTTGTTGCTGCTGCTCTTGCTGCCCGTGCTGCTGTTACTCCCCCGACTCCGACTCGCCCCACTGAACTTCCCGCTGCTACTGCTGCTGTTGCTGCTGCCCCCAAACGAGAGCCATCCAGATCTGCTCCCTCCCCTGTCATGCAATGATGCAAGACGCACATCTGGCGTTGTCAGGAGTGCAGCAGCATCTGATACTGTTGCTCCAGAAGCGCCACAAGGCACGAGCCCTGAAGCACGCGCCGCTACCGGAGAAGAAGCTGCTGCAGTGTCTGTACAGCGCGACATGTGGTCCGCTGTGCCTGCCGTGCCCTTCGTGCTAGAGTGGGGGCTCGCAGCAGCAGCTGTTTGCGGGGGTTGAGCTGCCTCTGTCTTTGTTTGGGTTTTCGCAGGTTCTACAGATCTCTTTGAGTCTGAAAGAGAAGACCCGCTGGCGGGCGTTTGGCCATAGGCGAAACGCCGCCAGTCCATACACTCTAAAGGCATCTCCAATGTCGCGACAGTCGGAGAACAGAAGCGAATCCGCTTGAGCACGACGTAGTCAGAGAAACAGGCACAAGACTGCACCAGCAAGGCAACAGCTAAGAGGCATACAAGCTTAAAAACACCTGCCTCACACCTCCCCTTGAAGAACTCGCATTAGAAGCGACTGCAACGGGACCCTGGACCGCCTGCCACACACCCACGCCTCACGGTTGACTGGCAAAACAAAGAAACCTTATCCCCTCGGGGTACAGAGACCCGAGAGAGAGGATCAGGATGTGGTCGTTGCGTACGAGAGTGGGTGGGCGGCGAGGGCAGACAGGTCCCTTTGTACCTGCAGCAAAGCCTCTGCAGTTGAGTTGGCCGGCTTGAGAAGCCCCACAAGAGCTCTCTGCAGCACCAACCAGCTCCACTATGGGGGAAAGGGAGACGGGACACTGGCTGTCTCACTAAGGCACAGCTCCGTCTGGTCATGCGAAGCCTCCCCGCATCGGGGAGCAGACGGACGTGCAGGAAAGCAATAGAGTGGCCTCCGGACGACAAACAGGTGCCAAGACAGCAGCGAAGGAGGTGGGGGGGAGAAGAGGGCTGCTGCTACCGCCGTGCCAGCCGTGGGGAGGCGAGAATCTGTGGCAGTGTAGGCAGCCACCAGCAAGCCGTAGGAAGCCGATGAGGCGGTAAGACGGAGAGAGAGCCTATGAAGGCATTCTGCAAAAAGGCACCACTCTCCAGAAGCAGATGGAGAACCAAAAGAACGGAGTCAGTCAGTCACGTGGGGGCCCCGAGGGCTGGAGCTGCAGCCGCAAGGCGCCGTACTTGAAGCGTCTGCTTCACGAAATGCCCCTTGTCAGAACGTAAATAGCAGTCTAAAAGACATTTTGTGGCAGTTTGCCTACCAAAAGAAAAACAACAACGCCTGCAATACCTGCGCACCCTCCTCAAGAAAGGCAGCGCGGTATCGGCAAGCTGTGGCGGACTTCGGGGTGTACATACACCTCAAGCACGATGGTTTTTTCCTTCGTTCCTAGTATGTGGCGTTTCTTTAGTTGTAAGGCATGCTGCGTCTTGGTTATATCCGTTTCTTTTGTCCTTGCATGTATAGTAGACCTATTAATAATTCTCGCCGCCGCCTAATGCCAAGGGGAGGTTCTCCACTGGGGAACTTCCCAAACGATGTGTGCGGACTTTTTGCGCGGAGTCCCATGCAAGGGGGCCGAACCGCGCTTGCAACAATAGCGAAGACCCCTTATCTCGAAGAGTTGAAGTGACGCGAAGCTTTCTTCCCTCTGGACGAAGGGCAAGTAGTGCTCGCGGGGTGGTGTCAATGCTTGAGTTCACCTTCAGCCCTGTTGTTCAAGCTCATGGCCAAGTTCATATGCATAATCATGATGTCCAAGCTCAAGTGCATGTTCATGCTTATGAAATTCAAGTTCAAGGCCACCCTATGACAGGCTACAGCCCGCTTCAGAGGTGACGGGGAGTTTGCGCGGACATTGATGTTTTTTTATTGTCGGCCATCGGGGCCTCGGGCGATGTTTGTTTCCTTGCATTTACCTGGTGAAGGTGTGAATGCATTCGCCCCACAGATGAAGAGCAGCAGCAGTTGTGAGGCTCGCTACCGCTGCGCCTTGACGCTTCTCTTCAGGATGTACACAAGTTACAGGTTGAGAAGTCTCGAAGGCTTTTTAAAGTTTGACACTGCAGGTTTCGCCACGTACAATGATGGCTCCTTGTCTGTTTCTTTATCTCTCCTGATCTGGTGAAGAACACAGGTTTCACCGGCTCGCGGCTCGCATTTGTTGAACAACAGCGGCAACACGTCGACGCGGCTTTTTTGTTTGTTTTTTCTGTTTGCCATGCATTTTCATGCAGGTGAAAGAAGCAGTGAGTAGGCTGCTTCCTTTCAAAGGTCTGCTTTGTATGTACATACACCTTAGCAAACAGAAACCTCGGGCTTTGCCCGACACGCTGGTCCTTCCGGCGCACCCCTCAACACTTTGTACAGCTTTGTTGGGGCGGTGGAGGAGTCGAGTAGGAACTGCAGCGAATGCCTGTGCATTTGCGCATTTCGCGTCTCAAATTGCTCTTCTCCTTTTTTTTGTATTTTTATTGTGCGGGAGAACTGTTGTTAAAGAAAACCGCATATTTGTATTAACGCAAGCATAATCAGTTGGCCTCAAGGAAAATTAATCATTAATTAATTATTTATTTATTAATAGTTAATTAATTATGGGCATGCAGGCACATTCAGTTGCCCCCTATTTCGGCATTCAGCTTCATGGGGTCGCCTAGGCGTGCTCACCTACAGGGCAGTGAAACCGAGTACTCATAACACACGAAGTGCTTAGCATCAAAAGGGACGCTTGCTAGTCTTGTCTTTCTCTGTCTAACTTTCTAATTGATGTAAAGATAACTTCCCCTCCCCGGGGCCACTAAATGCATATATATATATATATATATATATATATATATATATATATATATATATATATATATATATATATATATATATATATATATATATATATATACAATGCATACAAATGTATATATATATTTATATGTGTTTGCATATGTATCTGCATATGTGTATGTACGGATCTGCATATGTGTAAGTATGTATATGTATATATGGACACAAGTGTTTAGATTTCGATATATGAAGGTAATATGCCTTACGAAGGAGAAGGTACAGCTTAGTGCAACGTTCGCATTATGTGGTTGCATTTTCTGGTCTTTATACTGCTAAATTCTAAGCCAAAATGAAGAGGAACGAGAAAGACCAGTATCGCCCTGGTAGGCAGCAGGGGGGCTGACGCAGCGTTGCCTAAGACGAGCAATAGTACACTGGAAAGCGCTGAAGTATTGGCCTTCGACCGATCTCGCTTAGGCCCATCATACAGCCGAATTGCCAGACTTTGAAGATGAGGAAAAGGAACCCCGCTGTTATTTATGTCTGAAATGCCATCATATTCTCGATTACCGTGCATAGAGGCGCAAAGCAACATAAGGGGAGAATGTGCCGCTCTTGCTTGCTTGCCGCTCTTCCTTGCTTGAAATTGAAACGGATCCACGCTTGATTATCTGGTGCAGAGTGGCTCAATTAGTATGCGCTATGGATATCTTCAGATGGCGGCTTGTTGCTTAGCTGGAGCGAGTGCTAGCATCCTGAGCTTTGTGGCCTTTCTAAAGAACAGTGCACCAAGGAGTGTATTTAATGCCGTTTGGTGATGCTTTGCACAAGAACATGAATTGTTTGCCTGACAGAAGATACCGGTTTAAGCCTCTGCGGAAGCAACAATATGCGTTCAGGAGGAAAAGCTGGCCTTTTCTGTTTTGCATTTCAGGCGGCATTAAGTAAATATGTTCCACATGACATTGTGGGACCTTGTGAAAGGAAACCGCCATTTGCTGCCTTCAACCAGATCGTAGGACTGCACATTCAAAACGAGCTACGCTAGCTGTGCGCCTTAGCAATGCAGGTGCAGCCACTTGAACACTTCTACAAAAAGTCGAAGCTGCTCGCAGCTCTACAGTAAACTAAATCGTGAATATCCCCCCATCCCAGTTGCGGATTATGTGAGAAGGCACCCGCTAGTGAATCGGCAGAAATGGTATTCTATGACTCAACGTGAGGCCACATGGCGAGCTGCAATGATAACAGCGCCGCGAATGCCGTCTGCCAAATGAATGGAGGGAAGACGCCCCTTGCATTCATTTTCGGCGTGCTTGGTGGCGCACTGCATGCACTATACCCAACAGACGCAACCCACTATTCAAACTTAAATGCTTTCTATAATGACACCCTTCAAATGGCGAACCGCAGAGACCGACGGGGGGTCTCGCGCTGTTCGGTAGAAGCATACTCCTCCTTGTGGTGCACTGCTTGTCCAGCTGTTGTGCGCGAGGGTTCCCTGCGACTGCGGCTGTGGTTGTGACGGTGAGAGGAGGTGCCGTAGACACCCCGCATCCACTTGCCTACCCCGCCCCATCCCTTTGATTTGCTGCGGCTCCTTCGTGGTTGCCCGTCCCCACTATCAGGGGAGCCCTCTCTGCCCCGCATTTTCCGATGCCTGGGAGTGCTGCTTTCTGCTTTTACTTCACCCAAGACGGCAACCCCTGCTGGAGGCCCGGTGCACACTGCCGGACACGCCGTGCTGCAAACAACTCACGCAGCCACGCTCTAACCCCGCTGAAACCTGTACGGCCTTCTGTTGAGTACGCAGAGAATGGATGCACTCGCCAAGAAACAAATAGTTGCCGCAAAAACATGGTGTTCTTTCGCCTATTCCTGCTACTAGTAGGCAGCACACAGCAACTGCTTGGCTGGTCGCACAATATGGCAGGCGGAATCAGCCTTTACCTTTTCCGATTCCTGTCTAAAGAGTCTCCCGAATGGTCACACTGCGGCGAATCCTGCTGTCGCATCAAGTGCTCCGCAGCAGCGAGACAGCGGCCATCCACGTCCAGCATCACCAAGAAGTCGTTCACCCGGTCGAACATTTCGCCTTCATCCTGCAGAGAGACCCCCCACATTTTGTTCTGCGTTGCAGATTGGCTGCCCTCCGCCACAATTGCTTGCGCAGCCCGTGAGTCGGACTACGCTGCTGTTACTGGCGGCGAGAACCCAAACGATGAACTGAATATATGAGGTGAAACAGGGAAAACAGGCAACAAGCTAAATAACTGTGGTGAACCCAACAAAGAAGAGAGGGAACGCTAGAACAGGGCACACCTCAAGAGAGATTTCGTTTTCGGCAACATACTGGCGCAGACAGTCTAGGTCTGCGTCCAGCACCTCCAGCTCCTTTGCCTCGTAGCAGTGGCCTCCGTAGCCCCAGTCCGCCAGCAGCATGCACCAGGCCTGCAGAACAGCGCTCGCCCAGATCACAGTCCTCGTCTGCTCTGCCCCCGCGCATGCATGTGCATCTGCGGAACAGGAAGATATCAGAAGAAAACCGACAAAAGACGGGAAAGGAAACTGAGGAAGAGACCCCACACCCCCCACGCACCTCCACAAGACAACGCAGAACAGCAGAAGCGAGCTCGTCTTGCCACTCCAGCGGAGCTGCACAGAAGAATGCCTCCACGGTCTGAACACATAACCAGATGCAGTTGCTGTCGGCTGCTTTGACACAGTCAAGATCAAACCAGTCAGGTGTTGACCTAGTTTCGCTTATTAATGTTCCTCCCCCTACAGTCCTTAACACGCCACGCAGGCATACGTTTGGAAAGGCCTTCAGCAGCCGTGACAGAGTCATTCCAGAAAATGCTTCTTCCCCGCTGTACATGCTCCCGAAAATGTCTCCTTGCAGCTCATAATACACCAGGTGGGTCGCTGCCAGGCTGCGAAACACAAGGCAGCACAGCAAAGCCGGAGGCCGTTTACCTGTGGCCGCGGAGATCAATGATCACAGCAGCAAAATGCGAAAGGAAAGGAACCAGGCAACTGCCGGTTGGCGTATGCAGCAGCGCAGAAACTCCATTTCGAGATGTTGTACGGGAGCATTAAAATCTTGTATTTTGCGTGTTTGGTGTGTTGTTGACTCGGAGCCTGTGCAGTCTATAGTGTTGCGGCGCGTCTACCTGCACAGTTCCTTGGCCGTTTCGTTGAGTTTTTGGGTAAGTCCTTCAAGCGCTTCATCAATAGCTGCGCTGAGGTCTGCATATTCCTCTTGCTGTCGCAGTAGTAGGGGATCGGTGGATTGTTTGCTGGCTGCTCCACTGCCGCCGTCTGTGCTGCCTCCGCCCTGTAGCACTCGCAGCTGCTGCAGGACCTCCCCGTCTCGCGGGGAGCGGTAGAGAACCCTTTTCTTTAGTTCCGTTAGCAGCTTCTCTCGCAGGCCAGGAAGCCGCTGCATGTACAGCGCAGCAATGTGCAGGCGCACCAGCCACCGCTGCAGGCCACTCGTCGGCCGTTGGCCTCCTGTCAAAACCCCCTTCTGCCGCGCCGCCTCCCAGTCTGTCAGGGTGTCTACTGCGGACAGAAGCTGGCACACAGCTGGAGAAAACCTCTCTAAGCCCGACGCAGTGGCACGGGGGGCCTCCCGGGAGCCCCCCCTTCCCGTCCCCTCGCCTTCGCCGCGCCCCTGGCCTCCCCGCACGATAGAGGACTCTCTGCTGTCGTCCGGTCCGAAGAGAAGACGAAATACAGACCGCGAGCGGCCCTTCTCCTCCTCTGCCGGACGGGACGGTGGCCCCCTAGTGGCCCCTCTGGCCTGCTCAGCGGCCCCCTCATGCTGGTCCGAGCTGTCCCCGCTGTTATCATCTGACGCCATACACACACCCGCAGCCGCAAGTATTGCACTGTTCACCAGCACACACGAGTGCCCTGCACTTAGCAACCGTCCCTTCAAATGCACAGAGGTGCTGCTCCCACTCAGATCCCTTTCTTCCCAGCCAAGCAAATACTTAAGAGATGGAGGGGTAAGACAGCAGACGCGAGTCAACTGGCAAGAAGCCGTTAGAGGCAGCGCAAGGCAGCATAGCACCCACCCTCCACTCCGGAAAGATACGCTGAGCCTGCGCGAGGCAAACCCTGAGGCAGTTTGTCCTCCTCCCAGCCCCCGACAAGTTGAGTCATACGGCCTCTCCAGCTGTACAGACACTCAGCCCAACCCCACAGCTCAACCCGCCGTCGCATACAAGTGGCCTTGAAAGTCCCCAAGGGTGTCTGCTCCCTCCTAACTGCCCACGTTGCCTAACATCCGGCTGCCAGGTGCTGCAGGTGATAACAGGAGGGGAGAGTCGGCTACTGCACGGAACAGAAGGAAAAGCGGTACGGCTACGCCGCCTCCACGTGTAATGCCTAGGATTTAAAGTTTACGGGTTCATTCCTTACCCTTTAGACTTTCTGCGTTGCTTCCGTATGCGCTCTTCAGCCGTGCGCTGCAGCGCAAGGAAGTGTGCAACGAAAGGAGAGGCGTTAACGGCAGCGTTCCTCCCACCAGCTTCAAGCAGCCCCTTGAAGTAGCTCTGTTGCAGCTGCCGCAGGGCGAGCAACGGCAGCAACGGACGACCTCCCCATTGCCCCGGCCCTTCGCTCTGGGAGACGCAAGGGTCTGTCAGACTCCGACAAAGGGAAGCCAGCAGCTCCGACAGGAACTGAAGCAGCCGAGGAATCAGCCTGAGGCCAGCAGCACAGGCAGGGGCACGCAAAAATTAGAAGACTTCCAAAGAAGCTCCAAATCCAAGAAAAAAGGCAGCAACTCGCACTGCATGCATGTTTCACCAAGGCCGACAGGATTAGGAGCCGGCATCATCTGGCCTGCACTTTAGGCGCATCGGAGACAGAGTTGATGTCTGAACGCTGGAGGGTGCTTAAAGGGACTGAACAGCTGAATGTGAGTATACTGAAGAGCTTAATGGTAATCTAATGAACAGCTGAATGAGAGGGTTCAGCATGAAGGGGTTTGTTACCAGGGCAGGGGGAGGAAGGAATCTAGAGCCGCCTCCACGACCCCATAAATACAGCACCAGCCATCTATGGCTTTTTCGCTGTACACCGCGTGGGGCGGATTGGCCGGGAGGTAAACGTCTTTGAGGAAGGCCAGACACAACAGATCCGTGAGGCCGCTGAGGTGCAGCGAAAAGGAGGCAAAGAGACGGGGAGCCAGAACAGACAAAAGCCCCTGCTGCTGTAGCTGCGCGTCGCTGGGAAATGATACACACAACACTCCCCCTAGGCAAATCTGCAAGAAGACAGAGAGGCATACAGAGGAGACAAAAGCTTACGCATTCACACATCAACATCTCACCAACGTAACAACACTCCAGACACAAAAAGGAACCTCAGGATAGTTTCTGCCCATTGGTCTACGAAATAATTATGCGGAGACTCGATAACTGCAACGGGTCAGCAATACAGCAACACAAGTCAACAACCCGCAGCCGCACTGCAGCTGCAGAAGGTCAAGGGAGGACAAAGGTGCTGAAGGAAGTCGTTCGTCTCCCCATGACCCCTCTTCACGATAGACGCTTGTTCCCTGGGACTTGCGGTTCGTAATTAGGGTTTAGGGTTTAGGGGTTTCTGCTTATGGCGCTGCGCACTTCCTCTGACAGGCGTTCGAATGTGGTGAGGGCTACAAGAAGGGCCCGGCCGCCTTTGGCTGGTAGTCCCTTTCTCTCAGGGTCCGTGGCTGCCTTGTCAGCACAGCGGGAGACAAGTGGCAAGACAGTGAGCAGCACCGCCTTGGCAGCAGCTAAGACCAGCATAGGTTGTTCTCCCTGCAGTGGCAGCAGCGGCGCAAAGACGGGAGCGTACAGAAGCAGCTCGGACTGCACGTGGCTGTAGAGGTTGTGGATGCCTTGGGCCAACGCACACAGGACTTGATCTGTCTCTGCCTCCGTCTCTGCCTCTGCCTCTGTCTCTGCCTCCGTCTGCGCCTCAGGTGCTAAGGATGTAAGAGCCTGCCGCGTCTCTGTCTCCTCCGGGGTGTGGCCTCCCCAGCCACTCTCTGCGGAGCCGTAAACGCCTTTCGGACTCTCTTCCTTCGCCAGCTGCAGCAGAGCTGCCACTGGCTCCCCCAACAGACGGCCAGCAGCAGCAGACAGCGAGCGGTAGATGAAACACCGCAGCATATCATGCAGCGCAGAGGGGCCTCGCAGGAGCCCCGGAAGACCCCACACCCAAGCGCTATCTTCAGGGCTGTTACCGTCCGCCTCCTCCCTGCAGACAGGGTCGCCATCTTCTCCTCTGCTCCTCTGTCTCGCAGATTCATATCCTGAATCTACCGCTGCCTGCAGCGCCTGCTTCGTTCTTCCCAACCACTCTTCAAAAGCTGGACCGCTCACCCCAAGAACTCGTGCCTCCAGTCCGCAGAAAATATCTCCACCTTTCTTCACCTTTTGGTTTTGCTGCTGCTGAAGATGCTGCTGCTCAGCACAAGGGAGCAATAGCAGCCGTTGCACAAGGCCTATCCAAAGGGTAAGGGCCAGGGAGAGGGCCTGCGGCTCGAAGTACCGTCGGTAATCCTGGAGCTGCTCCTGCAGCTGAAGAAGAAAACCAGACCCCAGCAGCTGAAGCGCAGCAATCTCTTGCTGCTGCAACTCCACTCGGGATGGCAGTAGAGCAGAAAGGCCGTAGCAGCACGAGGCCCACTGGCTCCTGCGCAGAGCTGAGAAGGAAAAGGCATGAGAGCAATAAACACAAACGCAAGACACCGCTGTCACCCTCAATTTGCCCTGGATACGCTTCGCCGCCGGAACCTGCAGGCGAAGGCTCCCGCTTGACAAAGTGTGAGACAGGTCTGGATACGGTGTACTACGACTACAATTAAACGTCACTCCTTAAGGCCTAAGTCTTAAATGTGAAAGGAGCAATGCCACCTTGAGGGCAGGGGCGCTGTTTCCGTCTCCCCCCCCCCCCCTCCCGTGCACTGCTTTTGCATTGTCTGTCTCTACAGCTGGGTTATTTTTATATCTTCAGTGTTCCTCTGCAGCAGCAGTGAAGGGTAGAGAGGATGAGAAACGCGGAGGAGCAGGCCTTGCTGTGCAGATTGTCTGTTGCGTCTCCTACCTCGTTGGTGCCGTTCTCCGCCTCCGTCGCGCTGGCTGACCCACCAGTCGGCTCCCAGCCAGAGCCGATTCATTAGCAAACTCGCAAAGGTGGGGGCGGGCTCTGTCTTGAGGCCTCCCTCCGCCTCCTCCTGCTGCACCAGCGACGCACGGAGATGCAGCACCAGCCGCTCACCTCGCACCCGAGGCAGCAGCTGCAGCACTTCCAAGCTGTTGTCGCTCTCCTTGTCATCTTTCGCGGCAGTGTTCAGTTCGCCAATGGCCGCCTCCTGCTTCGCCAATAAAGCCCCAAAGCATGCAGGTACTGGGCCTGCGCGACCTGAAGACGTAGGAGGCAGCGGGTCTCCAACACCTGTAGAAAGAGCAGGGAGGGGCACGGCTAACGAGCCGTCTGCATGTGCAGCAGAAGTGGCAGCAGGTGCAGCACCAGCCTCTCCCTGCTGCATGTCAGTTGCCTTCTTGGGGCCTCCCAGGGCCCAGCCGAGTTCTTGTGCAGCTCCGTCCTCCCACTGAGCCGCAGGCTTCTTCAGAAAGCCATTCAGGTCCCTAAGCATCTCCAAGGCAGAAGAGACAACCTCGACACGCGCTGGCTCTACAATGCGGGGGGGAACAGACGTCAGGTCTTGCATTAACTGCTGCTTCTGCTGCTGCTGGACAGAGGTGGTCGGGGGCACTTGCCGCTCAGCCAAAGAGACGCAAGACGGAGCAGGCCCGTTCGTCTGTAGCCCCATGTCTGTCAAATCACCCGGACCTGCTGGTTGAGGAGTCGCCTGCTGCTGTTGCTGTTGCTGTTGCTGCTGCTGCTGCTGTTGCTGGCGCGGATTGGGAGAGGCTTTAACGCCGGTGGCCCAGACACACGCAGCAACAAGAAGGGAAACGGACTCGAGGGAAATGCCAGGGAATCCGCTTCCTGCCCTGCATGCGTGCAAGAGCACCGACGCGTAGTTGCTACTGTTGATGCTGTTGGTTGGGTCGTCCGCTGCGGGGCACGTAGGATCCGTTCCCACTTGGGAGGCGTGAGCCACTAGCAGGAGCCCCTGCACCAGCGAGGGAGCCCCCAACTGCAGGCCGCTGGCAGTGGTGGAGTCAGCGCAACAGCGAGCCAGCAGCAGCAGCAAAGATAGCAGCAAAGGGACATCGATACACCAGTAGGCGCTAAGGTGAAACTCCCTCGGTAGGCATAAGAGCTGCTGCTGCTGCTCAGCCCCGTCGAGCATGCAAGCAGCAGCAGCAGCAGCGCGAGCAGCAGAAGACTCTGCCTCGAGGGTGCGCAGCGTTCGCCTCCGCAGCGCCTTCAGCGTAGGCCGCCGGAAGGCTGACCGGAGACCTCCCCCACCAAGGCCTGAATGCGGGGGGGGCCCATCTCCCTGTCCGTGAGGAGGGGCCCCACCCCCTTTCATCCCTTCCAAGTCAGAGCCCCAGACAAGGCTTCCTGCAGCAAACAAAACCCAAACGCAGCCACAGGCAGGCACGCCCTTCCAACAAATTCAAGCGAGACGCAATTCACAGTTTTCCGTAGGCCGCATCGTAAGCGGTTTGGCCAGCTCCAGGCTGCAGGGGGTCCGTATGTTGCTGCAAGGCACAGGCTCACGCCCGAGCACACGGTTGCAGCCTACCATCAGACTCTTCTGCTGTCTCCCCACAGTCGCTGCGCACTTCGGGTACCTCCAACAAATATCGAAGAGGTTTCAGGCTCTGCTGTCGCCGAATGCGCTGAGGAGGAACCATGGAAAGCCCCTGAGGAGCCGGCGGGGCAATCCCCTTGGACAGCCGTTGCAGGATGGGGTTGTTCTTGCCTCTGGCAGCCAAAGTGCACCGGAGAGCCGAATCAAGCGCTGCCGCCTGTGACATGTTGTGCTGAAGCAGCTGCAGTAGCTGCATTCCTCCTCTCTCACGTTGTTCCGTACGGACCTCCCATGTGAGGGGGGATTCCGCCTCCCCTGTGCCTGCAGGCGCGCATGCATTATCTGTGACGTGTATAGAAACTTCCTCAATCCCCACCGAGGCCTCCACGTCGCCCCACAATTGCTGTCGCTGTAGCTGCTGCAGCGCAAATATGTATGCGAAGATGTGGTAGAAGCAGCACAGGAGACGCAGAGGCAGCAGCTGCAGCTGCGCTGCTGCAGCAATCGCCGCAGCTGTCTCCTCCTTAGAGTAGAGCAGGAAGGCAGGGGCTTGAGGCGGCCCTTGATTGCTGGATGCCTCTCCCTGACACAGCAGCAAAGACTTGAGAAAATACAGAAGAGCTTCCTCGTCGCTGCGGCTCTTCTCGCGAGCGTACAGCTGTTGCATCGGAATGGGTCGCCATGGGGTGGACGGCAACGGCGCCGCAGCCACAGAATCGGCGTGGTTCTTTTCTTCTTCTGGCACCGTTACCGCTGTTGCTGCTGCTTTTGCAGTGCCAGCTCCCTGTGGCAGCAAGAACTTCAAAAGACGAGCACAGCGGGACAGCGCGGCGGCATGCAGCAGCTGCAGCTGGCGGTCTATGAAAGAGCGAAAGACAGGGTCTTGCCGAATCTGCAAGTCTGCCCCTTCTGCCCCCTCTGGCTGGTGTGCTACTGCGCTTGCCGCTCCTGCTGCTGATGAAGCGGAGGACCGTTTTGACCGCCGTTTAGCTTGGGGGAGCTGAAGAAGGACAGGAGGCCCCAAGTCGCCTGCGAGTTGCGGCCGCCTCTGTGGCGTGCTGGCGCCCCCTGAAGGAGTTGAAGTGCGGTGCGCTCCCACGGATTTGATGGAGATGCGTCTCCCTTCAGCCCCTCCCCTTTCTCCTGCGGTGGCAGAGGAGGCGGCAGCAGCGGCTGTGTCCCCAGGTCGTCTCCGCAGGGCGCCTCTCACGCCGTAAGAGGCGTCCAGCTTCCCAATGGCAGCTGCAGCAGCTCCATGAAGGAACCGTCCGCGGTGTTGCTGCCGCTGCTGCTCCTCCTGCTTGCGAGGAAACGCTCTAGACGGGGGTGATGTGGGGCACAGGGCGGTGCGCCAGGCCTCCATCAAACGGAAGACACGGTAACGGAGGTCACAGGGATGCAGACAGGTGCCGCAAGAAGGGCCTACTCCGCTGTCTGACACGGGTGCCAGAAGACTCAGCAGCTTGCTGCTGCTGGAACTCGGCAGCTCAAAAGAAACCCGAGCCAGCTGCAGCAGCTGCATCAGCACCTCCTCGTTTGACTGCTGCAGCAGCGGACTGGGATTCAGCCAGTGAAGCGTCGCTCGCAGACGCTGCCGCGGCAAGCTGACGTTAAGGCCAGACGCAGAACCTTTTAAGAGGCCCCGCGACTCAAACTGCTGCTGCCATTCCTCAACAGGCATCGAGAAGGGGTGACAGGCACCAAGCATATCTGGTCGAGGGCCCACGCGGGATGGCACAGCACCCGAAGCAGAACTGCCTCCTCCACCCGTTCCACTTGCCTGCTGCTGCTGCTTCTGGGAATGGAACGTCCCCGGACTGTCTTCGTGGTGAGGCCCGAATTTGATAGACATGGCGCGCGCCAACGACTTTCGAGGCTTCCTCAACTGCACAGATGCCGGTTGAGCTGCTGCTCCTCCCTGGCAAGGCTGCTGCAGAGATGAAGCGTCCACCATTCCAGTCGCCTCCCCAGAACCCTCAGGCATTTGCTGCTGCTGTTGCTGCTGGTGCTCTTCCGGGTCGCTGCAGACGGGTGCCCCTAACTTGATGGACATGGCTCGCGCTAGCGACTTGCGGGGCAGCCTGAGCCGAGGGGCTGCAGCTGACGATGCGGTTGCTGTTGGAGGAGTTTGCTCCTCAGGCGAAGTGGCCTGGCATGGGTTAGACAGGATTAGGTGCTCTTCCTCCTCAGCTAGCAGCGCCGCAGCAGCTGAATACTGCGAATAGTGATAAGCTACAAGCAACAAAAGCTCGTACGCCAGGATCTGGAGGTCAGATTCCTTCCATTCCAACGGTCCATTTGACAGGCCTGAACCGGTTTGCTGCTGCTGCTGTTGCCGCCTGCTGGAGAGGATTTGGCCTTGAACCTGCTGCACAGACATGCGGCTAGCGCCGCTCGAACGGAGCGTTGGCTGTGCTGGGTTAGCCGGAGCAGCAGCAACTGCTGCAAGGCGGCAGCACTGCACGAGGAACGGCGGTAAGGTGGCATCGGCTGCAGCCTCCACCGCCGCAGCGACGGACGAGGCAAATGTTGGATCTGTCCACAGCAGGCTCTCCCGCGTCGCCTCCTTGCTAAACGCTCCCCCCGCAAGATGCGCAGATGAAAGGGAAGGCACAGAGGTCTCTCCAGTGCCTGGCGTCCAATGAGGCGGCTTCTGCTGTGGCCTTTGAAAGCCTTGCTCATTTGCTAAAGTGCACATGCTCAAAAGAGGGAGGGAACGAAGAGACAACAAGAACTCCTCATATCTCAGCTGTACATCCACCCAAACCATTTCTATAGGCTGTTTTGTGCTTGAATCCGCTGCAGAGGGAGGGCTGACATCAGGGGCCCCAAAGGGGAGCCCCTCGGCACTGCCTGCGTTGATTGCGGAGAGCTGCACGGCCGTCTCAGAGGCATTTACCTCCTCGTCAGCCCTCCCTTGCAGCTCCCCTCGCTCCCCCCCCTGGTACGCAACTTGTGAAGATGGGTCCCAAGCGTTGTCGTCGTCAGAGTCCCCCAGGTGTATAGTCACCTGTTTCCGCACCTTTGTCCGCGGGTTCCGAGGCGGACTTAAGCCGACCGTAGCACCACCTTTAAGCTGTCGCCTCAGCGTCTCGATTTCTTTTTGTTGGTTTTCTACTTCCTTCTGTTGCCGTTCGCTTCTCTGGCGGAGTTCGTCTCTCTCTGCCAACGCCTCCTGTAGCTGTTTCTCTTGGTGCAGCAACAAGTTTCTCAGTGTCGCCTCATCTGCCTCACAGACCCAAACGCCCCGCATAGACCGTCGATTCAAAAGTGCTTCTGACGCGCACCCACCCTACACCCAGGCCCCTTTTGCCCTTTCTCTCCCCCCTTTTGTGAATTTCAGTCAAACTCCTGTGTTTGCTGGGCAGAACAGAGTAATGACAGCCGTACGAGCCCACGCCCGCTGCTTTCAGAACCGCGTACTTGTGCGCTGCTCAGCGTTGTCTATGATTCCGTTAGCCTGTCTGTAGAGCCGAGACATCAACTCGTCGATCGCCCCTTGTGCCACCACCTCCTGCTCGGCCTCTGCAGTGAAACTGCCCGATGCACTCGCGGCTGCTACTTCAGCAGCGGCAAACAGTTGCAGGTCCCGCACGTAGTGCAAGACGAACCCCGTGCTTCTCTGTTGCGCCGTCAGCGCTGCCTGCAGTTAGACAAACACGCCAATCGCTCATGTATGTGCTTCCTACTTGTCCTGTGGCACAGGAAGACGCTGCATGAGTCTTTGAATAGCACTTTGTGGCTACAGCCCAACTTCTAAGCAGCTGTAGCAGCAAGATGGAGGAAACGCAAGCGGCCTAGAGCGTCGAGAAAAGCACTGGCTATTGTGAAGAGAGGTGCAGATATCAAAAGCGTAACGCAAGTAGCAGAGTACAGATCGTTGCCTCTTTACCTTTCCAGCAGCCCTCATAGACTGCAGCACAGCAGCAGAAATGCGCCGTTGGTGGTCCTCAGCCCTCAGACCCCCCGCCTCCGCCCACGCATCGGTGTCTGCAGCCTGCAGCAGGCGAGCACTGCCGTGCCTACAGCACCAGCAGGGAAGGAACAGGCAGGGGCAAATGCTTTTAGGAAAAGAACTCATCAAGGCAGGCAGACTCAGCATGCAAGCAAGCAACCCTTCGCTACGAAAGCCTAGAAAATCCGGTGATGGTGACAAAGCACAGGCTAGGGATTAGAGAGTTCCTCTTACAACTGGTGGGAGGCTGAGGAATCTTGTGACAGCTTCGAGACGCCCGTCGCAAGGGCCTGCTGAAGTGCTTCTTGGGCGGCTACTTTCAACCGGGAAGCGCGCGAGATACGCTGTATTGCCTTCTGCTCCAAAGAGGAGTTGACAGCCGACCCAAAAAGCGAGCGGAGTTCTTGCAAGCTTGCCTCTGCTTTCTGAAGTGCATTGTAAGAAACAGAAGAACAAACCCAGAGAGCTTCGGATGCCCATCTCTCAACAATTCACACCGCATGAAGCGAAAGAGAGAAAGAGGAGCACCGGTATACGGATACAGAAGGTACCGGTATGCCGCCGTTGTTACGGGCACAAAAGGGTGCGAGATAGGTCCGTACACATCCACTGCACACAAGTATCAGCACAATATCTACTGCACTGTTTGCTGACCGTCAACTCCTCCTCAGCAAGCTGAAGCCTCCTAGCTGCTTTCTGCACTTCACCGCCACCTGCAAATTCCGTCGGTAGGTGAGTGGCCGCGCTTGGAGGGCCCGAAGCGTCCCACGCGCGCGTTAGCGGCTGCAGTGCATCTTCTAAAGGCTTCAGAACTCCGGATCTCAGGGCTGCAGAGAAGCGATCAGCCTCCGCTCCCGCCTCCGAACACAGAAGTAGCAAACTGTTCAAGGCGTCTCGCGCACCCCCAGCACCTGACCGGTACGGGTCACGTGCAAATCCCTTATTTCCAGGTATGCCTGCAGCATCTCTCTCAAGTGCCGCCGCCGCACTAAGGCCCCTACCGTGAATAGCTAGGAGGTCCTTTGAAAAACGGTCAAAGGCCCCAGCGACCTCCGACTGAACCCATAGCCACGCTGCAGCTGCACGAGCTTCGTCGCACACCTGCCGCCTTTGTAGAGAAGGGGCCGGCACGGGGGTGGCAATTGGGGCACCACCCCCCCAGAGGCCGTTCATCTCGTCTACAACACCGGCCGAGTCATCCTTGTGAATTACTGCAGAACATAAGGCCAGGGGTGGTGGCCAGGGAGTGCAGGCAACGCAAGACTAGTGCGCTTTGAAAGAGGTCTTCGCGTCAAATGCAAAGAGGCCCTTTACAAATGCGAAGGGGCCCTTTAAAAAGGGCCCGGGGAAATGATGGAAATCCCTAGTGGGATTTCAAGAACTAACCGGCAAGTTGTCACGGCAGGCGCGTCGTTTCGCTGTGGAGGGGCACTACGGCTAGGAGGTGGTGCGACTAAAAGTAGAGGGATTAACCGAGAAGAATGGCCTCTCTCTTCAGAAGCCTCAACATGCACTGGACACAGCGCCGCCGGAACAGTCGGTTTTGTTGCCAGAGACAGACGAATTCTCAGGTCTGTCTTAGCCCCATATGTACACAGATGCAAAAGTTCCACAACGTAACCTTTTTTAAAGACATGCACATACAGGGCAAGCTCGGTTACACAGGGGCCCCAGGCGCTGAACGCTTCCCATACCTCGTGCCCAAGCCGGGGCAAGTGAAACCGGCTACAACCGTTGTGGCGGCTCGCACTCCTCCAAGGAAGTTTGGGTTAGTGGAGCACAGAATTAATCCTTTACTGAAATATGTTAGCAGGCCTTGAGCACTACCCGCAGCATTCAATATGGTGTCCGGCTGTTCCAACATCATGTTTAAAGAACAGCGACACATCCCTCCTGGTCGTCACTCTCCTGTCTTCCTACTGGCAACCAAGGGAAGAAAACGTTTAGATTGTTTCTGTATCTAAATTATAGGGGATACACTAGGCTAATCGTCATCTGGGCACAAGAAACGCCGTTGCCGCTCTTTTTTTGTTCGGCGCACAGGACCCTTATGATCGCAGGCCGGAATTGGGCACTGCAAAAGTTCCTCCCTATTTCACTAGCAGGGGGCGGCTCTGCTCAGTATATCTTCAATAATCTGGTCGTTTGCGTTCGCTTCTCAGCCAGTTGTCGCGCAACGGCACGATATTTGCAGGCGATCAGTGCTGCCGAGTTCAGCTTCCTTTCAGCATCAGGTCCCGCAACGCCCGAGCGCGAAACCGCAAAGAAACCTCCAAATTCATGCTTTCAGCGGCAACTGCATGGGAGTAACTGCTAGTTAACTGCTTGTGAAGGTTGTTCTGATCCGGCTCCCACCACGGCTGTTCCATTCGTGTTGGTATTTCGAGTCGTTGGGCTCGGTCACCGCGGTGCAGACCAGCTGTATTTAACAAAATAGCCCCAAATGCTTCTCTTAGCATTAGTGTGACTGTTTAGAAACTGATGCTTTGCCTCCAACTAGAGAATAAGCGTGACCCTCACAGCAGGCGCTGCCAGTTCGTGTGACGATTCCTTGTCTCACGTGGGCCTAGATGCGCCAAATTAAAGGCTGCTCAAACCTTCAAAAGTTTACTATGTATTCGCAAAGCCTTTTGAGAAATGGAATGGGTGAGCCGCTGCTGTGAAAATGCAAAACTGAACCTTGGGAGGTCTGCGCCAGAGAACTGGGTAATGTGAAGATCTGGTGTCCACATCTCAGGCATGGACGAAAATGTTCTAGCTCTAGCAAGTGCTCTGCATGCCTGTTCAAGTGAATATGCGGTGCTCCCTGCAATGGAGATGCTGGATCCTCGCACGCTGACGTGCCGCTGAAGCATGAAGTCTACTGCACTATTTCGTCACCCCACACGTTCAGCGTCCTTTCATTGTTCCTACCTTTTAAATTCTGTGGCTTTTGTCGTAAGTCACGCATAGCCAGTTTTGACTACTATGTATGTTTTCTCCCTAATAGTGAGGCACTGTACTAGGGAACTGGTAGGGACCTCAAGCATTGACATTGCACAGAGTGTATGATGCTGCGAGTGGACGCGCTAGAAACATCCTTTCAAGCAAAAAAGCTGGAATACTTGTATTTTGCCTAGGCTTGCTGCCACAAAAGGGCTTGCTACACGGCTATACTGCTGGGGAAACACCAAGCGATGGCTGAATGTCTCCTTTGAACAGCAAACCCTAGGGAAAGCTCCACCTGTTTCTCTGGCTGGGGGTACGGGCATTACCAGTTGCATTGATCTTAAAATAGTCCGTCTAGGCGTAGTCATTGGGGAATGCATTGTCGCTCGGAATGCTTTCGCAGCTCTGCTACGATGCACTCCCCATCAGACTTACGTCTCCACCCCATTTTCTCCATATAAGGCAATGACCGCTTCGTTAGTACACGTTGCTCCTTGAAGGAGCGCAACTTTGCACTTCTTTATGACAATTTCTTCTCAATGCTTGCAATCATGGAAGCAACCCTAGGATGCCTGTAGGGCAAAACCGTTCGGAACATCGCACAAGCGAACGAATATGGGGCATTTGCGCATAATTTTTCCATATAGCATTGCCTCATCTCTGCAAAGACGTTGCCCTATGTATAAAACAGCAAAAACGAAACAACAAGGAGCATGGAGTTTAGCGTTTTCCATGGATTTTTGAACAGAAAGATCCTAGAATTCAGACCATATGGCCTTGATAGAGCATAACAGCCGATGAACCTGATGTTGCATGCCTGGATTTACAATTCCTCCTCACGTTTATTAGCCTGAGCAGTACACTGGAGAAGCACAATGTGGCGGTTTATACCTGAACCAGATAGATGTTTCGGCTGATCTGATGCGTGGGTTTGCTCCAAACAAGTGCACCCTTTCCTCCGAGAAGTGGCAGAGTCAGTGTTGAACTTAAATAAACAGCCAAAAGCTGTCAAAACAGCTGTTTGTCTACAGTTTTAACTAAGCTGATCACGAGAGCATCAGGGTCGGCTGCCATCTATTCAAAGCTTCAGGGAATCATCTTTTGTGCTCTGCAACGCAAAGGCAATTGCACTAATGCATGCAATGAAGTCTGGCTAGCGCAGTATAAAGAAACCCACCTAACGTTTGGCTTGCAGATAACTTGCTCGAGGGAACCCAACCTGATAATTTCGACTTTCCTTTTGGATATGCTGACGGTATGCACTCCTAAGGATCTCGCAAGTTGTTTTCTTCACATGCATTTTCTGTGGAAAGCTGCTGCTTCATGCTGAATACTGGAATAGCAGCAGTTGAGCCTTTCCTACATACGACAAACTATGTCCTCTGAAGGCCACTAGTAGTGCATCTTCACACCCCATTCGAAATCGAGTTTCCATATCGTTACCCTGCGTGCATCATTCGCATTTTGTCCAGTTGCAAAATGACTGCTATAGAGAATGAAGCACTTCCGGTAAGGAAAATTCAAGATCAGATCCTCAAGCAGGCAACGGCAATATAGGATGTAGTCCCGGTTTCATCTGACGCACATACAGGTAAAGAAGCCTTTTTGGCGTAGGTCTTTTGTGACCGGATGTTTGCTTAAAATGAGGTTCCACACTACTTCTGCAAGCCTGCCGCAGTTGAGCGCAACATTCCCGCCATCACGTTAGTCGACTGGTCTTCCATTTCGAACGAAGAACACTACAGAGATGCCGTTACTCTCAAGAGCTTATCATGTACCTTACCCCTTCTGCAACATTATTTCACAGCATTGTCGCCTGCCTGAGGCGTTGAAGCAACTGTCCGATGGCCTTGTTGCTGAATGTCAAGCTTCAAGCGCTGAATTCTGTGCGGCAAAGCTAGGGCTCTATATCTACTAGGGTCAGTATTGCTCTGAATTGGTCGAAGGCGGCCTCCAGCCCAATCTGCATTGATTGAACAAAAATGCGACACTAGATCCGTGATGGGGGGCAATGCTGTGGAAACTGTCTAATGGATAAATTATTCAGTCTGTTTCGTCCGTAAGAAATCCACTAATATGAACTGTTGATGGAGACCTGCGCTACTCAGCACGACGGCTCTGGTAGGGTGGTGCAGGCTTGGCGGTACGCCCCACTTTCGTCGAAATTAAATAACTTTGTTAATATTAACTCCCAACAAATATTTGAGGCGATTTGGCGCTAGTTCTCCTGAGGATCAAGCGACCGGTTTGCCAGTGCCAGCTATTCAGATGCCATAGAGGGACCTTAGTCGGGAGGACCACTAAGGTAACAGTAATTGATCCTGAGGAAATTCCTTCCGTTACACGCGAGAATAAATACCAATCCACTTGTACGGAAGTTGACTTGTTTCCTTCTGACCGACCGAAGACGCGCTTCTATGGAACGTGGCGGTCGGACCCCCTTTCTACAGCCATCTTAAGGAGAGCAAGAAGCACTTGGATTAACAGATCCGTAATCTGTTAAGGATACGTTGCGGGATTTTGAAGAGTAAACAGCCCTCTCCATATTGCTTTACTCGCACACTTTTCCTGTAGGTGTAGATGTGAAGATTAATGTGCCGAGTTGTTCTTGGACCAGCGGACAACAATGAACTTGGCGAGCCGTAGAGAACAGCGTACACTCATGCTTAGAGCTCCTTAATTATATCTAAATGTGTTGAAATTTCTGATCTCGAATTCGCAAGCCGTAGCGACGAGTGCAGGCGAGACAACTCCATGGGATCGCGTTTGGTTCTCGAAGAGGTTGAGGTGTCACTACAGCGGACCATTTTTGCTCATTACTTTGATCCTCGAGGATCATTCTTGGAATCAAAACATTCTCAACCAGCATCGGTCCGCCAGAAAACAGCGGCACCTGAGGGGCAACCTGGTTTTGTTTCTACTGCAGCAGACTTCCCAATTTCTTTGCGAAGATGTGGCGCCCCAGCGGATTATCAACTGTTTTCCTGGCAGCATGCCTTGGTGTGGCTCTCTTGACCACAACCACAAACGCCGAATTCGACTTCCCGGCTGCAAACTTGAGGTCCATTCAACGCCACCTCGTCCGCATGGGCGAATTTTTCCCCGTGAACCGGTATGTGCGCAACATATGGGCCATCTAATTAACAGTTCCAATGTTCTCTGTAGACCTGGTGAAGGTGATGAAGGTTTCGATGGAGCCCGCCCTGAGAACCCGGAAGGAGGTGCAATTTCAAAATTTGCCTTCTCAAACATGCCCTCTCTCCTCGGAGCCGTCTATCTGTTCTCTGCCGTTTGCTTCATTCTTTGCCTGAGAGGCCTGAGCACGCCCCAAACTGCGAAGCGCGGGAACATTCTTGGGTAAGCTAATTTTGAAATTGTTGTTCGAGCGTCCTAGCATGATTATTCGTCCTTCAGTCTTGTCGGCATGATTGCCGCTGTTGTTGTCACCTTCACGGAGGCAGGATTCGGCCAACATTACATACTATTCTTCGCCACGGCTGCTCCTGCAGTTGGTTTGGGCTTATACATCGCCCAATCCGTTAACATGACTGAGATGCCTCAACTTGTGGCGCTCTTCCATAGTTTCGTTGGTCTCGCTGCCGTGATGGTGAGGCACTATCTATTACCATGGGCGTCTACCGCATTTCTCATACACTTTGCATCAGGTTGGATTTGCCAATTTCCATTCCCCCGCTGGAGTTGAGCGAGCATCGTCTCTCCTTCGCCTCTTAGAAGTTTACGTCGGAGTGTTTGTTGCTGGCATCACCTTCACAGGATCTGGTGAGATTCAAAAGCCCTCTACTTTGCTGAGTGACGGGTTGCATTGTTTGTTTCTTCAGTCGTAGCTGCCGCTAAGCTCCACGGATCTATGGAAAGTCGGTCACTGAGAGTCCCCGGTCGCCATGCACTAAACTCTGCTACCATCGTTGCCATCGGCGTCCTTGGTGCACTTTTCTGCGTATCGTCCGGCCACTTCACTCGCATGCTTTGTCTGTAAGATGCCCGAATGTGCTCATTCCATCCGTCCCTGTCTTCATTCCTGTACTCAGCTATGTCAACGCTGGTCTGAGCATGTGGCTTGGTTTCCATCTGGTCGCCGCCATTGGTGGTGCCGACATGCCTGTTGTGATCAGTTTGTTGAACTCGTACTCCGGAGTGGCATTGGCTGCCAGGTATGGAAATACATTATTTATGTCTCAATTCCAGACTAATATAACCCTTTCCTTAGTGGTTTCATGCTGGACAACAACCTGCTGATCATCGCTGGTGCTCTTATCGCCTCATCCGGTGCCATCCTGTCCTACATCATGTGCAAGGGCATGAACCGCAGCCTCTGGAACGTCGTTCTTGGAGGCTTTGAGGAGGCAGAGGCAGTCGGTGCAGCTGCTCCACAGGGCGCTGTCCAACAAACCAACGCTGATGAAGTCGCTGACGAACTTTTGGCTGCCCGCAAGGTCTTGATCGTACCTGGATACGGAATGGCCGTTGCAAGGTGCCAGAGCGAGCTCGCTGACATTGCAAAGGTGAGCACGCACTTGCATCATTGCGCATGATCAGCATTCATTGACCCCCGTGAATACAGAACTTGATGAACTGTGGCATCACTGTCGATTTCGGCATCCACCCAGTCGCTGGTCGCATGCCAGGTACGACAATAGCGTATACACATTTTAAAGACATCTGCTTATGCCGTTTTCAGGCCACATGAACGTCCTGCTTGCCGAGGCTGATGTGCCCTACAAAATCGTCAAGGAGATGTCTGAAGTTAACCCTGAAATGAGCTCCTACGACGTCGTCCTGGTTGTTGGAGCTAACGATACCGTTAACCCTGCTGCTCTTGAGCCAGGATCAAAGATCTCCGGAATGCCTGTCATTGAGGCATGGAAAGCTAGACGCGTATTTGTCCTGAAGCGCTCCATGGCAGCTGGATATGCCAGTATTGAGAATCCTCTCTTCCATATGGAGAACACCCGCATGCTCTTTGGAAATGCAAAGAACACAACTTCTGCCGTGTTCGCCCGTGTCAATGCGGTACGTGGATCTTCACCTTCTTGCAGCCTAGATAGTTCTCATATGGTGGGTTTCAGAAAGCTGAACAGATGCCTCCTTCCGCTGCTCGCGATGATCTGGAAGCCGGACTCCTTGAGTTTGAGAGAGAAGAGCGCGTGGACGCCTCTTCATGGCCTTATCCCAGATTGGCTGTTGGTGTTCTCAAGGACTCTAACGGTTCAGTCATGGTGCCCATTGCTCCGAAGTTTGTTCCTAAACTTAGAAAGTTGGCGTTCCGTGTCCTCGTTGAAAGTGGTGCTGGTGCGGATGCCGGCTTCACCGACGAAGAATACAGACGAGCTGGAGCAGAGATTGTCCCCAACGCCGATGCAGTCATCAACGGAGCTGAGGTGCTGCTCCGTGTGTCAGCTCCAACGCGCGACATGGTCTCCCGCATGCCTAGGGACAAGGTGCTAATCAGCTACCTCTTCCCCAGCGTGTAAGTAGTAGAACTCAGTCAACTATCTCGGAATGATATCTGCAAACGTTGACCCTTCAGCAACACTCAAGCATTAGACATGCTTGCTCGTCAAGGAGTCACTGCTCTTGCTGTGGACGAAGTACCACGTGTCACCAGGGCACAAAAGCTAGACGTGAAGTAAGCTGTTAAACCCCCCTCCCCATATGCTTCCTGACAAGTGACTAATTTCATTTCTATAGGTCTGCAATGCAAGGCCTCCAGGGCTATCGTGCAGTCATTGAAGCATTCAATGCCCTTCCAAAGCTCAGCAAAGCTTCTATCAGTGCTGCTGGTCGTGTTGAGGCTGCTAAGGTCTTCGTCATCGGTGCCGGTGTTGCTGGCCTGCAGGCAATTTCAACTGCCCATGGTTTGGGTGCACAAGTTTTCGGTCACGATGTGCGCCCATCAACACGGGAGGAAGTTGAATCCTGCGGTGGAAAGTTTATTGGACTGAGAATGGTATGGTAGATTTATACTCCTTTAAAACATACCGAGCTCTATGGCTAAAACAGGGCGAGGAACCTGAAGTTCTCGGAGGCTATGCACGCGAAATGGGTGATGCGTACCAGAGAGCCCAACGCGAATTGATTGCAAACACAATCAAGCACTGCGACGTTGTCATATGTACCGCTGCCATCCACGGAAAGCCTTCTCCGAAGCTCATTTCACGCGACATGCTGCGCTCGATGAAGCCCGGCTCTGTCGTAGTGGACCTTGCAACTGAATTCGGCGATACGCGCTCCGGCTGGGGAGGAAATGTTGAAGTGTCTCCCAAGGATGACCAAGTCGTGGTCGATGGCATCACTGTTATCGGACGCACACGCATAGAAACTCGCATGTGAGCTCATTCGTCCTCAGAAATCTCTGGTCAGCGAACGTAATCAATACGCATTTTCAGGCCAGTTCAGGCTTCCGAGCTGTTCTCCATGAACATCTGCAACCTTCTCGAAGATCTAGGAGGCGGCAGCAACTTCCGTGTCAACATGGATGACGAAGTTATTAGAGGACTGGTCGCCGTCTATCAAGGCCGTAAGCAAATAACCCTCTTGTTCGAATCCGTCGGGGTAGCAGCTTCTGTTTTCAGGCAACGTGTGGCAACCACCACAGCCCACTCCTGTCTCAAGGACACCCCCGCGCATGCCCATGCCATCTGCGCCAAGCGCAGCACCTGAAAAGGCTGGAGGTGCCTTTGCTCAGGCCCTTGCCTCAGATGCATTCTTTGCCATGTGCCTGGTTGTCGCTGCCGCTGTTGTTGGGCTTCTTGGCATTGTTCTCGACCCCATGGAGCTCAAGCATTTGACACTTCTTGCCTTGTCTCTTATCGTCGGTTATTACTGGTACGTCATTACTACCCATGCTTTGCATTGATCCCGGCCTTTTTACGGACATTCTTCAGCGTCTGGGCCGTTACTCCTGCCCTGCATACGCCATTGATGTCCGTGACAAACGCGGTATGTTGACCATTTAATACAGAAAGATTGTACCACTGCCTACTCATCGCCTTTTCAGCTGTCAGGAGTTATCGTCATCGGCTGCATGCTTGGTAAGTCAGGGCAGGTTTTGCCGTTTTGGCAATTAACAATTTCTTATCGCTTGTTTTAGAATACGGCAGTGCATTGATATCTGGTTTCACTCTTCTGGCTCTCATTGGAACTTTCCTGGCTTCCGTCAACATTGCTGGTAAGATGGGCATCTCGAACGAAAAGCCAGTACAAACCGTTGCTCATCACGCATATTTAGGTGGATTCTTTGTCACCCACCGCATGCTGAAGATGTTTCAGATTTAAGGGAAAAGCCCCCTTGAGTTATTCCTCACACTGAACAATATCTTTTTAATTGTTCCCCGTTATCTTTTGTATGAGTTACTTGTTCAATTGCTACTTTGACTGAGCCTGCGATATAGATAGAAGCCAAAATTTAGGATGCATTTGCATCAACACAGTAGCGGCATGCAGTGCACTTTCATTGGTTGGGCCACTAGTCCTTTTCAGCCCATGAATAGCCAGAGCAAAACACGACTGGTCACGACTCGCCATATTATGGAGCTTGCAAGCACTTGGTGATTCCCGTCATATAAGTGGGATCTCATCATGTGGACTCTAGATCATTGAATTCATGGAGGCAGGAGAAAGAAGCACTGACTCGCCGCTCAACACCCGTGACTCTGCAGCCTCAAGGAAAACGTGTCGTGTGGTGAAGTCACTTTTTGCCAACACGTGAGCCTGTCTAGTTTTCATTAGGCGCTTTCTAATGAAATGTGCCCCTCATTTGGTCAAATTCGAAGAGCCCAATGCATATAGGTGAGAAGATCCCAAGAAAAAGTACACCCTGGTCTGGTCAAAATGCGTTGACTCTGCTTCTTTTCGGGATGCTCAAGCTATCTGCTAATAGCTGGCATCACTGTAGCTGATTAAAAAAATCGCACTTCGGGCTTTAGCCTCGGAAGTTAAAGCCCCCGTGATCCATTTCAGTAAGCAAATAGATCGGAAGGCATAGAGTTAATTTTGAAAAAGCTCACAGGCTGATTGGTGAGCCCGCTGGATTCGCCCTCTTCCCCTTCGGCTCACCAAGCCCGTCTTGAAGCAAAGAAGAAAACCATGAAAGCCATTCAATGATGGCATCCACAAGAGATGGCTCGTCGGCACGCAACTCTTGAAAGCGCAAAATAACGTTTTTGCAAATGATACGGAGGAGATCATTGTCTGCTGAGCGAACCAGTTGACAGACCGCCGATTCAACCGATTCCGCAAGCAGACTGCAAAAGGAGCATTTGCACACCACACGCTGAATGACGGACGTTTTAATATGGCTGGCAAGCAATTGCGTGGCCCCAGGGGCAAGCAATTACTTGCAACAAGCGCCTCCCTTTACTAGACAGTGCCTCCCCGTAGGACAGTGTCTGTCTCTGTGCTCCTTCTAGGAATTCATCCGTTCACTCACAGCTCTCTGGAGCAGGGTTTGGTATACTCTTGCCCAGCGTCCTCCTTAGCAACTAAGGCTATGGTAGCCAAGCGGCACAGAATCTGGGGCAGGAATTCTTCAATGTCGATGCCAATGGACAGGAGCACCTTCAGAGTTTCCAGGCCTGATTTGCAAACATAGACAGCACATTCGATCCTCCTGTCATCTGTGGAGTGATTATTCTCATCCCTCCGAGGGTCAGAGACGGTTTTCAATGCATACCCTCTCGTACGGTTTCACGCGAGATACTCTCCAGCGCGTCCAGGCATAAGTTCATCCAGTCGCAGAGCCTTAGATTTGCCGAATCTCTAGCGAAAACCAGAAGAGGCCTGGACCGCCTTAAAAATGCCAAGCGGAGACTTTCTGAAGAGTTCAAAGCGGGGTGTGACATGTCAATCAGGAAGTTCTGGCTGCGCCCACAACGCACGCACCTTTCACTTAGCTTTCCTGTGTAATCTGTAATCCATAAATGTCACAAATGGCTAATCCAACAAAGAAAGGCATTCTGCGCACCAATCGAAGAAGGACTGATCATATTCGTCCGCGAAAGTGCGGCACACGAATGTCGTAAACGCCTCAAGGTAGGCATCAAAGCAGACGTCGACTTCTGTGTATATAGGGAAACCGCCCATCAACGCCTGAGCAAAAAGCGCATCAACCATGACAGTAATGGCATGCGCCGGATACAGAGCTTCACCAGCTGCTCCATAGTGATGAAGAACAATGATACTCCTCACTTTATCAAATAGCTGGCGGAGAATGTAACATCGTGTTAGTGTGACATACCTGCATAATAGGTGTGCGGTAGTTGTTCAGTGCTGAAAATAGACACAAACCAATACATCAGAAATGGCAAGTTGAGGCCAAGAAACCTCTTCGTTAGCAAGTGCACAAGATTTATTTGTAAAAGACTATTTGACGAGGCATGTTTTTGCTGTTGCTCACCGCCTACGGTACAACTGATAGCAACCTCGTTGAGGCACTTCCAACCCAAGAAGCGAACTTCAGCTGAGTCACCCACACCGACGAACGAGTACACGCAAGTGCAACACTGGTTATCAGTACTTCGCTCTACAGTTCACTCTTTGTGCTACTAAGAGGTTACCATGCCAACTATAGTTCGTCAAAAGAAAGGTCAATGCCACAAAAAATGCTGAAGGAAATTGCGGTCTGGCTCTTACCCTGGGGGACATCTAGGATGCGGAGGAGGGGAGGAATAATAAACCCGAGGTTGCGTTCTCCATCCCCCAGCTGCGTGAAAAACAACAACCCGTCAGTCGTCCCTTGCTGCTTGTAGCCTCAGCCAAGAAGACTGAATCTACTTCTGGCAATGACACCTCTCAACTTACAGATATTGACTTGACGAGTGCGGTCAAGATGCGGGAGACATGTATAGCCATTCGAAACGCCCCCTCATCACTAAGATATGATAGGAGAACTCGTCCAGCGCCTTCACTGACTGCTGAATGTCCGGATTTTACATGTCCAGGGAAAAGTGGAGCTAGCTGCTCGTCCGGAAGCCCTTCTGGCAGTTGCAATCGCCCTGCGGCGCGAGATGTACAACGACTAAACGGTAGCGGGTATTGCCTCATTAGCACCGGAGTGGAGTTTCGGGAAGCCTGTAGTTCTGCATAAATGCTCACCGGATAGTGGGCAGCGGGGGTCTCTTCCTCCGCCTCGCTCCGCCATCTGCACTTTTATAGCTGAGGCTGCTGCTGTAGCTGTTAGTAAAATACGGGAGTCAGCGCGGTTTGGATTAACTTGAAAAGCCTTTGGAAGCTCTTTCGCTGTAAGTGCACGAGAGCACAGGCCCGTCACCGCATGTATGAATGTGCCAGGTGGCAATTCCAGGGAATATGACCCCACAGGGGTATTGGGACGCAGGCTGAAGAATTCACCGACCTCTTTCAGCAGAGCTGCAAAGCGTACCGAAGGGAAACACAACAACATTGCAGTGGAGCACGCAGATAGTGACGAGCAATTTTAGAAGAGACCCGGTAATCTTTGATTCTGTAGAAGCACTGTAAGAGGCACCGCCTGCATGCGGCTCCTGACCTTGTGCACGTCGGACCACCGACTCATCGGTAGCAGCAGCAGCTACCCCAAATGTATCTAGGCATTTTGGCGACCCTTGGACATTCAGTGCGAACGAAAGAAGTAAGCCCTGCGCCACCCCAGCATTAGACGAATGCATGCGGACTGACTGACAATGAACAGAATTTCCAAATTGTGCCTCAAACGAAGTCCACCGTTCGGCTAGTGAATTTGTGTACCTCCGGCCCACCAATGCTTCCGATGCCCGCGTCGTGCGTTGCTTACCTGAATGGTTGCAAGAATGTAAAGAGCTGCCTTTCGCGGTGTGTCCTCGGTTGCCAAGAGATGGGTCTCAGCAAAAGCCCAAATGATGCTGTTCTCCAGCGATTTGTTTGCTGGAAGGACGGAGGGGTGCCCTGTCTGGCTTCTCTGTGTAGTATGTTGTGATGGAGAAAACACCCAACGAAGCATAGGAGGCAAACAAGCTGCGAGAATCATTTTCTCGACCTCACCTAGGGATTCAATGTCTCCGTATTTCTGCTGAAGTGCCAGAGTTCGGCGGGGCTCATCAGCTTGAGCATCAGGAAAGAGAGCGGCTCTCAAATCTTTCATAGCCGCAAGCAGCTGGCCGACCGTTTCAGCACAGAGCCGGCGCTGCTGAGAAGCCTCTAACTCAGTCACAGCTTTGGCATTGTCGCCTTCCAGTTTAGCCACTGGTGCCGTTCCTCGAATGCTGCCGCTACCGTCGCTTTCACAGACTCCCTTCGCTTCCTTAGGCGGCATTACGCAGGCGGCGATGACCCTTGAACACTCAAGGAGTACTCTAGGGCCCCGCAGAAGGAGCGCCAGCAAGCGGATCCGATTAAGATGCTCAGACGGGCTAAGAATACTGCCTGAAGCGACACAATTGGGGAGGGGGCAGGTGAAGAGGACCGAGAGGAAGCCTGCTCTGATCTGCTGCACACGACGTTCCAGTGGGCTCTCCCATGCATCGGCTTCCGCATTTTGCAGGACAGCATTGACATCATGGACCTGCTGGCTATCAGCCTCTGCACCTTCCGATAAAATCGGGTGCTGCCCCCCTCTACCCGAGAGGCCCCAGTCGAGCCACTCCAGGATCTTGGGGAGGACACGGGTGGCCGTCGCGGGGGAGACTCGAACGATAATCTCAAACGCAAAGAGAGCCTCTGCGGCAGCACAAGCACCGATAATGAGACACCGCAAAGGGAAATGCGCTGTAGTGGGTTCCGCACCTCCAGATTATACAGAACCAGGGCTTTATGCCGCTTTTAGGCTCTCCCCGTCTTACCCCTTAATACGGTATCGGCTGACTCCGCGTTATCCTGCTGGTTGCAGTTTACGACCTCTGCTTCAAGGCAACTTTTCTGTGAAGAAAAGCAACTTTCGTTCTGCCTGCCTGGGGAGCCATTTGCTGAGGCCTGCGGCATTGGTGGAGGAGTTGCCTCGCTGAGAAGAGCCAATTCGGCCGAGAGTAGCAGAAGTAGCCCCCAGTTAAGCGCTGCAGTACAAACGGATCTTTGGTACCTGCTTTTTTCTTCTTCTTCCCCTTCGCTTGCCTGCGCCTCCTCTCCACCATCTTGAGCCTCCTCTCCCCCTTCCTGAGATGATGCAGCAAGTGTGGCCTCAAAGTGGGCTCGGACCTGTGCAACAAATCGACTAGTTAGCCACTGCGCCTGAAGTTGTTCGGTGACCTCTTGATCTGTGGCTACGCGAGTTCTCTGTTCCCGCTGTGGGCCTTCCGCTGCCTGCCCCAAGGGCCTGTCTTGGGCCCGAAGGCGCTCTAAGCGAAGGGCCCCATTCCCAGTTTGGGAAGAACTGGATGAAGAGGGAGTTGGAAAGGGCGAGCAGGGGGAAGCAGACTCAGGAGTTGGAGTCGGCTGCAGCAGCCGAGACACCGCAGTACTGAGCGAAACAGCGTACAGAGGCCGATTGCTGCTGAGGCGCCGAGCCGCCGCGGCCGCAGCAGCAGCGGCATGTGGGCCGAGATCCCGTTGACCCTTCATGGGTTGTATGGAGCTGCTTGGAAGTGTCCCTCCAGGTCCTTCACCCCGACCTTAGAAGGCAGGGAAGGCCGGGGGGGCCCGATGCTCAGAGCACAAGGGGGCTGCTGCTATCGCTTTGAGTTATTTTTTATGATACCCTATTTTTAAAAACAGAATTTAAAGTAAAGAAGCACGAGGGATACCTCTTA
The DNA here is from genome assembly GCA_963920595.1 of Eimeria praecox. Classification (NCBI taxonomy): domain Eukaryota; phylum Apicomplexa; class Conoidasida; order Eucoccidiorida; family Eimeriidae; genus Eimeria; species Eimeria praecox. The sequence continues at coordinate 1,283,404 of OY986951.1, forward strand.
ATGGACTACTACGATATGTACTGCATGCGAACCATCTCGATATGCTCCCCAGTACCCAGTGCAGAGATCGTTCCAGACGGAGAAAACAAGATAAATTTTGCGACATATTCCAAGGTATCTGGTCCATTTTTGCCTTTCCATAGTGTTTCAGTAGCTTTGATTCCTAGCTAGTTTTATATCAACCACAGGGTTCCGAAGCGGCGAGGAGACCCCCGATGTCCCTCCTCTCGAGTTGGGTGGAGGCATCGTGGCAGGTCTCAGGGGGGTCAGGTCTGTGCATGAGAGAACTAAATAAGGTAGCCACAATGCTTATATTGGCTGCCTAGGGCAACACAGGGGGCACACGAGGTGTCAGCTGTCTCGCCACCGCCGAGCAGGCCTGTCAGAGAAGCCCCTGCGCCACGGAGCTCACGGAAAAACGAAAGAGGCGAGAGCCCAGAGTACTTTGCTGTGGCGGCTCAGATGGTTTGTCTGTCGAGTGAAGGTGAAGCCCATGTGGGGGCCTCCGCAGGCATTCGTCGGGGTTCGACGAAGACCAGGGAGTTCTGTACAAGGGAAGAAATACAGCGTGCGGAGCGCCTTGGTTCCGCTTGGCTGCAGCGTTACCGCCACATAGAAGGCTCAAGCCTTCTGCCATCTGTGGATCCTTTGAATGAGTTGCTGCTGGGCCTCGACTTCTTTGCCGACCTTCGCGAAGAAGGCTTCCGCCCACTGCCGTGCAAATCATTAGCGGGGGATTCCAGACGCACATCTGTAGATTCTCAAGATCCCAGCGAGGAGAGCGGAGAGAATGACGATGAACACAATGACGAAGTAGACGTAGAGAAGCACGAGGGGGCCAAGGAGAAACCGCAAGGCGACATCGCAGCCGAGGCAAATACGCAGGGAACGCTGTACCAAGAACGGGAATACCTACGGCCTATCCCCACAGTAATACCGAACGAAAGTGTGTACATTGGATTTTTTCTTCCTTTGTTCCTTCAGGAGGCCAAACAGGCCCTCGCAAGGGCCATAAAACTCGACTTGGGACCACCCGAGGAGTTCGTGCAGGTCAGTCTGGCCGTTCCTTCAAAAGCATCACCCCTTTAGCGCTTCCATGCAAGGGAGGGCTGAAGATCATGCTGCTTTGTGTCTCCCCCGAAAGCAATGGCTACATGGAAGAGAGAGCCACTAAACAACCCTTCATCTGTGTTTATGTCGCAGCAAAGCGGTGAGCCTCGTGGCTCCTTCCTCTCGCTGTTGCTGAGTCGGTCGGGTGGCATGGCTGCTGCTTCTTCGTTGGGGTGTCGATACTGCCACGGAGACCTAGTACTCATGTATATTCCAGCAAGTCGGGTGGCTAACGAGGCCGAGACGCAGACGGCGCAGCACAACGGGGGAGAGGGGGAGGCCCAGGAGGACTCTGAGAAGAAGGACACGAGTGCTAAGGCATCTAGCGAGGAACCAGCTGATGAGGCAGAGAGAAGGCCGTCGACCAGAACGTTGAGGCCGCGAGACACCGATTGCCACGTGCTAGCTGTTGTGTCTCAGGGACAGCACGAAGCCATAAATGTTAAGGTGCTGACCCCACTAGGCCCCGCATACAATGGGAAAGACATGCAGAGAGTGCAGGAGGGGTCACAAACCTCAGCTGTCTATAATCCGGCAACAGGCAGGCCGTACGGCTTCCTGCTGCCCCGGGACCGGCTCCGCTTGCTAAAGCTCGTGAAGGCCCTGAATGCTCAGTTCACCAAGTGGACTGTGCAGCGAATCATGTCCCTCACGACCCTACACAGAGAATTCCAGGTGCCACGCGTCATATATTGAGGAGACTGCCTCTTTGCTCTTGCGTGCCTGCCGTCTGCCCGTCTCTGCTTTAATGCATCCCCCTGTCTCTATGCCTATAAGGCTGTATGCTTGCGTACGTGCAAGCCTGCGGGTGCAATAAAGCGTTTGATACTAAATGCCCGTGGCTGCGTGCTCATGTGCGCTGGTACACCTAAATATTTCCCTGCTGCTGTGTATTTGTGTGGTTATATATGTGTGCTTTGTGCATGCCTGTGCATGCGCCTGGGTTTGCCGGTGTGTTTGTGCTTTGCTTATTCCTGTGCATGCGCCTGCTTTTCCCGGTGTGTTTCGGCGCCTGTACGTACTTGTATGCCGCATGATATTTCTATCAAGCATTTTTGGCTTGCATCGGCGGCAATCAGAACTTTCTTTGTTTCGGGTTCGGGGTTGTGCTGACTGCAGGGTCTCATGTCCCTGCCGGACCTGCTGCTGAAGGATAGCCTCTTTCGCGTGCCAGCCGAGGGATCCTCACGACTAAAGCTGAGCAAAGCCAACCTGTCGGGGCCTCTGCACAACCCCTTATTGGAAGGCCAAGAGGGTGTCCAGCAGGGAACAGGAGAGGAAACGGCCGCAGTTCTCCCACCTACGGGTACTGCTGCGAGCGGTGAATGCACATCATCAGGAGGGCCACGTTCCCAGACACCTCTTGCCTCTACAGCAGATGAGGCCTCAGAAAATGCTTCTGAGAGACAGACCGAGGAGAAACCCCTCCAGGAAGAGAGGCGTCTTGTCATCCCGGAGGCCCTGAGGGCCCGTTTGGAGAGTCTGTACAATGCCAGCCAGCTCGCCGCCCTAGAAGACTCACTCAAGGTGGAGGGAGTCACTCTCATTCAAGGCCCACCGGGAACAGGAAAGACTTCCACTATAGTTGGCGTCGTCTCTGTCATCCTCCATGCCCAGCTGGAGGGCCAGCACGAATCTTCGTCGCACTCTCTTTCTGTGAGCGGCACACTGACCTGTTGCAATAAACCTGCAGATGCCCCTGTAGCCCTCGGCGAGGAGCGACTTGCCCTCGGCGAGTCAGTCCTCAGTTTGAATTATCGTGTCTGGCTGCACTCGAGTCTTTGCTGCCTGCTGCTCTGTCTGCTGCAGAGCGAGCAGGGCGCAAAAGAGGAAACAACAGATAAACAAGACGCAACAGCTCAAGGGGCAGCAGTATCTCAGTCAAAGTGGCGTCCGTGGCTGCAGCGTAAGCATGAAAGAGCCCTCTTCTGTTTTCTGAGTTTCTTGCCCTTCGATTTCACTATTCTCTCCGATTGCAACTTGAGGAACAGTGTGGGTCTATGGATGCCCGAGAGCACCTTGCCGGACAGAGTGGCTGTTTAGTGTGGTGCGGTGTTGCCTCTCTCAGCGAATTATTCCGCTTGGATGGATGCAGACGAGCTCACGCTAGAGGACCTGGATTGCCAGACAATGCTGCAGCCAGCGGCTGTACCGACTGACCCGCCTATTTGCCTAGCGAGAGAGCGTCATGAGCTCCAGCCAGTGTAGGTTCATACTCAAATGCAGATAACGGTGACAGCCTCCGGTCCCGTCTGAATAACTATAGGGTAAATGCACCAGTGGCATAATCTACTGCAATGCCTTGTTCGGGCCAGGGACCGTTTACGAAGAGTTTCTTAGGCTGTTAAGCTTGCATTTTCGAGGTTTTCATGAGATTCGTGCTGATATGCTCATGCTCATTTCTTGGTGTATGGGCAAAAGTGTGTGTGCTTGCATATAATTTACAATGTACAATGCGCATCTATGCTTGCTGGCCGCAGCCGAATTTTGGTTTGTGCGCCATCGAACGCGGCCATTGACGAGATCGTCAAACGTCTGACAGCAGATCCCGAGTCAGGAGGCGGAATATTTGACGCTAGCGGGCGGAGATTTTCTCCAGCTGTGAGTCTCTCCTTTACTCTTGCGCTTAGCTCGAACTCTTCTTCGGACAGTGCCAACTTGATCGTTAGGTCTAGTCTCCAACCAGCTCTCTCCCTCTCAGGTCTTGCCTTTCGGTTCTCGTTGAGGCTGCCGGTGTGGCGCCTTGACAAAAGTATTAATAACAAATGATAGTATGTGCATTTGTTTGCGCACCTTGGCTGCAGGTCGTCCGCGTGGGGCCCAATGTGCATCCTGACCTGCTCCAACACAGTCTGCAATACAAAGCCCTCCAGAGGCTCCGAGCCCGAGGATCAACTAACTTCGCCGCCCTGGCCGTAAGCTGCTTTTATGCGCTAATGTGTCTCCGTAACGCTGATAGCCCAGCGTTTAATGGCCCTTAATTTCATGTGGCCGCATAATATGACTCCAAAAGCATTTCATCAGGTTGAACCCGGTGGCGTTCGCCTCTAGGGCTGTCTTTCCCTGAGCGGCTCTGCTAGACCTGCTTGGGATGTGGCTTCCCCTTGGAAGCGTACGCCAGTGCTTACTGCTCCTCTGTTTGCAGCCGCCTGCACATGCTGTTAGCGTATGCGTGCATTGACGAGGGTGTTCAGGCTGCCAAGGCGGATGTGTTGAGGGATAGTGTAATCGTCTGCGCTACAATTTCCGTTTGCGGCTCCAATGACTTAACCTCTCTTGCCGACTGTTTTGATACTGTCGTTGTAGATGAGGCTTCACAGGTCAGCAGAAAATGGTTCCCCTTACTGGCCTCTCTTCAGCAATGTTTGCGCCAACTTCAGCGTCGAGGGCTCTGTTTGCCTCTTCTTTCGGCATTCACTCTGAAGACTGTATTCCAAAGAAACCATTATGGGTTGCTTTATGGTGTGCTGCTGCCGTGTTGTACGGTGTAGGCCGTTGAGCTGGCGACTCTCATTCCACTCCGACTGGGGTGCAGAAGGCTCATTCTCGTAGGCGACCCAAAACAACTCCCTGCCACAATCTTTTCACGCCATGCTATCCAGCTGGTAAGGGCCTTCGGTGGATTTTCTTTAGGCGGCCCGAACTTCTCGCTTCACCTCATTTGGGGCTTGCTCACGCCATTTCACAAAAATGTGGCAGTTTTTGAGACAGCTGAGCACGCGAGTGGGCTGCTGACCGAAGCTTGGAGTGTCGAGGCGAACATTGCGGCAGGTTTTGTTTTGTTTTGTGTGCAGCGGTACGATCGCTCTCTCTTTCAACGCCTTGAGGGAGCTGGCCAACCAACGAACATGCTGAGTCAGCAGTACCGCATGCATCCCGCCATCTCCCGCTTCGCGTCTGTCGCGTTCTATGAAGGGCTACTGCGAGACGCTCCCCATTTACCCAGTGGCTTGTGGACTCCATTTCCTTCGTGGCATCGATTGCCCATACTCCAACCCATTGTCTTCTTCAATCTCGACAGCGAACACACCGTGGGTCGAAACAGATACCAAACAATACGAATCCAACAACGCTGAGCTCTGCACTACAGTGCTGTATATGAGTCTGGAAAGGAATAGCGGGGTGCGCAGCTTCTACAGTGTTGGATCTCCCAAAGTTGCAAACGCCATCGTCTAGGCGTCTGAAGAACGCGCATTGGAGAGTAATGAACGGGGCAGGATTCTCTATAGAAGGCGTTGATACTGCTGGGTTGTTGATGCGTTTGTTGTTGCTGGCCTGATGGTGATGTCTGGAACCCCGACGGACGTCAACTGGAAAAGGTGCAGATTGTTGTTTTTTGGTTTGGCCAATGTTACCGTGCAGGAAGAACACACCTCGCTTGTAAATTACACAGAAGCCGATTTCGTTAGGCAACTTATTGACTTTCTCCGCCGGCTGGTACGATACTCCCTGGTTTCCCGTGGGTGCTTTCTGCCTGCGTCAGTACTGGCCCTGCCTATATTTCCCCTTTACAGCTGGTCTCAGTGAAAAGACAGTTGGCAATGTTTGTGGTAGTTTTGTTTCCGCCGCAGTTCGTAGCGTCCGGTAATGCCAAATGGGAACACCGTATTGCAGTAATAAGCCCCTATGCGCAACAAGTTGTTCTGTTACGCCGAACTATTAAGGCGATGCTGGGGATTCCTGAAGGGAAATCGTGCCCAGTAGACGTCAATACAGTAGATGGGTTCCAGGTAATGAAGCGCAGCTGTCTCCCTAGTTAGCAGTGTTACTCCTAGATCAACCCGCTGATGGCCGCTCCAGATGCTTCATCCTGCAGCTCCAGTTGCTGTCCCAGCCTGCTCAACATGTCTTTGTGCATGCTGCTGGATGCCACAGTTCTGCTGAGGCCGAGTAGTTCGCGGTGCTCACCTCGCCGCTGTGCGCGGAAAAGCATGTGGTAGGACTGTTCAGTTTTCGGCTCGTGCTGCGTGCTTCACTGCCAGGGCCAAGAAAAGGACTTCATAATTTTTTCAGCAGTACGGGGCATTCGCAGCGACAAAGAAGAGGCAAAGAACGGCACCGTTGGGTTTTTGGGGGACATGCGGCGCCTCAACGTGGCTGTGACGAGAGGGCGTGTGAATCTCTGGTTGGTTGGGAACGGCTGCTTCCTCAGGAGAGACAAGACGTGGGCTAGGCTATACGCCTACGCAAAAGCTCGCCAAGCTCTTATTTCCATCAATCGCCGTAGTGCGCAGCACTCCGCTATTCTCACTAAGTGGATTCTCAAGTACTGCAAGACGCATCACGTGAGCGCTTTGCACCCAAAAGTGACCTGTAGAGTAGGCTCAGTGGTTCTTTGTTGAACGTATAGCAGCAGGCGCCTACGCGCTTAGACCGTTGGGGTTTTTCCACTGCAGTAGCGGGATAACGCTGTTACATCTTGCGGGGTGTGTGAACCGCAGCGCGAGAGGAAGCTACTGGAAGAGCATGCGCCCCGCTTTCTAACTGATCTTTCGGAAATTTTGAAGGCGATGAGGGAACGAAAACAGAGAAGGGGGGCCAAAGAAGATGAAGAGCAGGGTGATGAACTGCAAACTGAAGGGTACGCTTTAATACAACCCCCTGATATAGCAAGATATTATGCCAGAGATAACTAAAACGGCAGGTATGTTTGGAGCGTCCTCTTCTGCACTGCATGCAGTCCCATCAGTTGGGAACAGCCGATAGAGGACCCTGGGGCTGAGGAAGAAGGCGCAGAAACTGGAGACATGACAACGTTCCATGATGTCGCGGATGAAGGATGCCTTGATGAAGTCGCAGTTCACATGTAAGAGATCGACAACACTGGAGGGTCTTTTCGGCCCATACTGATGCAGAGAATTCTAAGAGACCTCGATGCACTTATGCGTTCCTTGGAAATGCAAGAAGACATAAATTTAGCTTGGTTGCATCTGCAATGTTCCAGCGGCTTATTGGTGAAGTTACTGATGGAGCTAAGGCTGGGCAGTGGGCGTGACCTAAGTTATTGGAAGATATTCACCAGGCGTCTGGCTTCTCTGTGTTCCAATTTTGAAAAGGGCTTGTCCATTTTGCCTCGGTGGCTCGACGAGCGTCGTGCCAACTAGACGTTTACCAGTAATACAGTTGCAGTGTTTTTCTTGTGCTGTCCTTCCCTGGGCGATTCTGTAGGCGCGATGAAGCTCTGAAGTCCGCTGTGGAGGCCGAGGCAGCACCAGCTCCCGTGAAGGCGAATTCAGCCCCGCAGCCGACAGGGAAGAACGAAACCGGGGCTTGAAAGACAGGTACCCGGTGGTGGGTGAGGATGAAGCAAACACCTTTGAGTAATCTGATCTGGAATGTAACCCTTGTGAATAACGACAAGTTGAGAGTCGGGAGAGGAGGGGGAGGGCGTAGCAACTCATTCGCTAGTCTGTTTTATACAAATGGGCAAAGTCCAACAAACTTTATGCTCGCCTGGATTATATTTCGTGTTTTTTACTTGGTATCTGCCTACAGTGGACGGGGCAGGCGCACAACTCCCAGTATTTCTTTTGTCTAAAGGTGCCGGGTTACATATTGCTTCGTGCCATGTTGCTGTCTCTCTTGTTACAGTTCAGCCTTTTAAGCCGGTGAATAACTTACTTTGTCGAGTTGTGTGTCGGCACATCAAACGCTACAGTAGGAAACTCCCGCGTTTCCTAGTTTTAGGCTCTGTTTTCTCCTTACATGTGGCTTGTGCAACTCTTGTAGGGTTTCTCGCTTGAGTAGTTGCCACTTGTATCACCAATTTAAAAGGTTTGTAGAGTTTGCATGCCGACTACCTCCCAACACTATGATGACAGGTGAAACGAAGATGCCTCTTGACGAACGTCTTCTAAGGCAGGCGTGCCTTAAGAAGGGGATTCTTTGCTGGAGTTGCCTCAGGCCCACTGCTTCTCCGTGCTTCATATTGTACTGAATTTGCCGCTGTGCAGTTTTTCCCTTCATTGGACTTCCTGCTTTTGCATTAAACTTGAAAGGAGACGTGCTGTAATCTTCATTAGTATAGTGCCTTGAATTCTGCAATTGCTTGCGGGTTAAGCTTCCCCGTGGGTCTTGGAAAACAGTTCACGCGCCACGTAGGTGGTGCCTGCAGGAAACATTTGTTGCAATAGACGGCAAGTCCATAGTGCGCTATGCGTGCTATTGTTGTGGTTATTATTTTGATTTTGAAGCTAATCTGTATGTTTCTCTTCGGAAGACTGCTCGTTGAAAAGTATGGAACCTCTACAAGATTGCAGTATCGCTTAACGAATGGTCCCAATCCACTCATTCTGCCAGTAAAGCGTTAGTCATCGGAAACGTATCGTGCAACTGCTGACTCGGTCGCAGTTCACGCCTGCTCTTCTGCTAAGGCCGATAACCCTCGTTTCACGCCAGTCAATCTGTAAGTAGGGGCTACTGTACCCTAATAATCCTTGCGTTATTTTGGCACCCTGAACCTACAGCTATAATTTCTTAGCAACGCATCACTGTTTGTGAATCTACTGCTATAATTTCTTTACACGGCTTCACCCTTTGTCGCACCCTGTGGTCCCCCGGGTCTCCTGTTGGGGGCGAAGACGCTATGCTTTCGCATATGGTCGGAACAGGCACGGCTAAATCGCTACAGCCTAACTTCAGTTGCTGATTATATGAAGGGAGGAAGCGGGGAAAACCGCATTGTTCAATGTCTAGCCACTCCCCGCTGCTTTGCACGCTCGCGTGGGTTCTCTGCTCATACCCACTAGAGTAATTTGCTTAGCTGTGCATCACATCCAACTGGGGTGCACCAGTTGAATGCGTCCTCGTAGGATAGGCGGCAAATAAACGGAAGAGTTGGCGGGTTTCCCCTCCGCTTACAGACTGTGGAAAGGATTCTAGCTGCTCATCCTGCAATTGCGAAGGTGTTAGGACATTTTCTTGCAATAAACCCCTAATTTAATCCTACGAACAGCCCCAATATAATAACAAATTAAATAAAACTCATCTAAAGTACCGGCATCATCGGCAGAACCTCTCCATGAAGCGGCATCTACGCCGGCACCAACAGGGAGGCCTCGCGGGCGAAGCCGAAGTTTCTGTTGAATGAGGGGACCCCGGCTTCCGATTCTGCTCATTTCCTTCTCCATTTATTCCTTTAGTTGTTATCAGGTCATTTTTTCCAAACTAATTAGGTACCGATCAGGGTTCCCGCTTACTTCCCTACTGGCGATCGCGAGTCGGGCCCGATCGAATGTGTATCGATTGGAGGGTACATTGAAATCACTATCAAGACCTCCTCTTCAATTCCTTTAGTGCTTGCTATTTCATTCCCCTATCAATTTGGTCCTTACTGCTTCAACCGGTTCCTCTCGCTGTTCATTGGTGATAGGCTGCTTTTCGGTGGCGAGGTGCTCGCGCTCAGGCAGTGGCCGTTTGTTTCAGCCCGCTTAACCACTGCTGTGGCCAAGCAGCATCCGAGCATTTCTTTACTTCGAGGGCTTGCATATCTGGGCATCTTCGGCCAGGCCAAAAGTGTTTGAGGGGAGAAGCTGCTAGAACGAGCCCCTGAGCGTAGTGCCCACAAGGTTTGAGTAGCCAGCATGGAGGGAAAGGGAAGTAATCCCCTGGAACTGAATCTTCCTCTTTCTTGGAAGAAAGATGTGCTTGGCTCCCCGAGACTCCAGGATCCCGGCAGCTCGCACCGCCATTCAGTGGCTAGCACCGGGGTAGGCGATCCGAACAGTCCTTATTTGCGATCGCCTGAACTCACATACGCTTCTTCTGCGTTACCATCTCCCAAGACAGTTACGGCTGGAGCAAGTGCCCTTCCTCCCCCTTTGCCACCTCGCCAAGTCCCACGGCAAGATGTGCTTCGCCATGGTGTTCTCGTATCTTCTTCACCTGCCGATGAGGCGCCCGAAGGCATCCTCATGACACCAGCGATCATTCATGCCAAGGCACAAGGCAAAGCTCTACCTCCGTTAAAAGAGGATCATATCAGCATGCTTGATGAACCCATCTCATGTAGGTCATCCGATTGGGCAGGCCATAGACTCCGTGTGTACGAGTACACTTCTCCGTTTAGCTTTATTGGGCTTTTCTCTTCAATAGAGTTGTCTCTTCCGTTCCAGAGCAGTATCTATCAACCGCAAGAGTAGCATATGCCATTTGTACCTCCCAACAACCTGCATGCACATGCATTTGTAGCTTTGCGTTTTGTCTCTGTCTTTAGCATACACCGCCGACATGATTGACGCCATTCCGAAAGATGACATGTTGAGGATGGCGGGGCCTAGCATGCACACACACGTGAGGCTATCATCCTGTTCTAAATAAGCAGATTGGAACCCGAACCACCTGAGTCAGCCTTGCACTGCAGCTTTTAAGCACCCCGCTAAACTGCCGTAACTTGGTGCGGTGGAACAGACTTCATTAGCTTGGGTATTCTGAAAGATTTTGCCCGCCAACTCACAAAACTCCTTGCTTGCCCCTCACGTATCATGTTTGTATTTTTCAGGACGCAAGGTTCACTGAAGACGTGAAACAATACCAACTCGATCATCCCATCCCACCCGCAATGCTTAAGAAGTACCCGAACTACGCAAACTTCCCCCTTCTCCTTAGTAGAATTCATCGCCCCGCCTTAGAGCCAAACGTAAAGGAGGTGAAAGACTTTGAGCATCTTCGTGGACACAATGAAGCGATGCTAGAGAACAAATGTGAGTTCTTGCCTCAATATGCCTTGCAAATACTTTGCACATAAGATGTGCCTACATGAGTATGGTGATGGTCACATGGTTAGAGAGACTAAAAGCCATTATTCCACTATAAAATCCACATGAATACTGCCGTCCGTTACTTTTGCTATGCTGATGAACAGGGCAACATGAGCGGATAAGTGGATCCCTGCCTCTGAGGGAGACATACATGTACGTCCCTAATTTCGGCCGAGTGCAGGCAATCCTGTCAGACTTCCCGGACGGCACGAGTTATCCTCTTGTGACTCTTCCAAAAATGACCCCATATGACATTCTTAGAGTGCTGGACAAGCAGCAGCAGGCAAAGGAAAGGTCATGGGTAAACGCTTTCTTGAGATGTCTTCATAAGATCTCTTGCGGCCTCTTTTAAATCTCAGCATAGGTTTGTGAGGCCATTCTTAATAAAATGCGCATCAAGTAGATAGCTTTACTAACAAGCAGTACGTATGTGTAACATTGCATCCTTACTTAAACCCACCCCGCATCGGTACACAGCGCATGCTCAGACAGTTTGCTTCCCGATTATCAAAAGGTATACAACCAGGTGGGAACTGGCCCCAGTTGTTTGCGGCCATATGGTTTCCTGTTCCAACCAACAACAATTTCTGCCATTTACGAGAATACTCTGACTCTAGCGTTTCCGCACCCCCGCCGCTTAACGAGGGCTATAGAGAGCTGATATGCGCGAAGTGCCCACACTGGGTTAAAAGAGTCCCATAATCACTTCAGTAGATCTAATTCTAAGAATAAACAAAGCCATACGAAAGCGTTCTCCCGAAAGCTTGGGTGCTCTCGTTATCGCCCCAACAGTATGGTACTGAACATACACTTGCCACAAGTATGAACAATTGCAGAGGATTTGGCAGAGCAATGAGAGCTGAATTACCTAAATGGGGCACCGTCGCCGTTGGAAAAAGTTGCATGATAGCAGTAATGAAAACGTCTACGGCAAAGAAAAATACTCGGAATTACCGCTTCTAGAACCAGGCAAGGCGAGCAAAATCTGAAAGCGCACTCACTGATGCAACAAGAGGACCAGTTCAGTGCACCCTGCAGGTGGCTGACTTCACGCAGAACTGCACGGTATGTGTTCTATCGAGTTGTCGCTAAAGAGTGCAGCACAGCGTGCGCTAAGTGGCTACGGAAGTGCTTCTTGCGTGCATGTTAGCTACTGTAGGGCGAGCAAGTATTTAACAGCTGTCTGCTTTGTTATTGCATGCGCCAAATGGTGGATTGGCCATTCCTGCATATAGTGTTGCCTTGCAGCCAAAGTTGCAACAAGGTGCGATGCAACGGATGATGGACCGGCCGCCTCCACTCTAAAAGAAAACAGTATGGCCTTTACGCCCTTGTGCTTGGGACGCCTGGATATTAGTGGGAAGGTGAGTTCTTTTCTCAGAATTCCCTTTATATAAGTATTTTGGCCCTGTTGCAGCTCACGACCGTCCTTTGCTAACATCGAGGATTACTTGTACACAGTCCACCCTGTCCACACCAAGTTCTTTTTTCGGCTTCAGTGGATCCGGATACGCGTGAATAGATCGGGCGCCTTAATAAATCTGTTATATATGGGAATCTTTAAACAGACAACAGTCGTGGGCACGCATGAGCAAGACCGCGACGTAGCAGCTCGTCGACGGGGGTGGACCCTGCCTGTGTCCTTTGGCCAATATACGTGCCCGCAGGGTCAGCTCCACCGTCCTTTACGAGTTAAAACTATATGTAAAAGGCTAGTTTCTAATCCTTGGGATAAAATACGTACCCTTATAAAAATTGTGGGCTGCCCAGCCACAGCCCCGTCATATCCAGCCCCGCAGCCGCCCACAAATGGCGCAGCACTACGATACTTTGTGATTCTGGCTGCGGTAAGTTCGAACTTTATTGAACTTTCATTCAGAATATACTTTGCTATTGAGTCCTGGAGGTCTAATTGGGCGACAACGGAGGCCTGGGAAGCGGAAAGGGGCGCCTGCACCCTCCCACCCCCACCTCATGGCTGGAGGGGTTGGGCCCTCAGTCGGCCGTTTCCCAGTCCTCAGCGGCGGCTCGCGGTTCGCGTGCGCCACGTTTGGGCCTCTTCATTGCCCCCTTTGCGTTTGTGTGGTCCTTGACTGCGCGTGGCTGCCCTGTTCCCGTGTGGGAGGCCTCGGGGGGGAAATAGGTGGGCCTCGTTCAGGGAGTAAGGCCATTCTCGAGGTGTAGGGACCATCCCTTCATAATTCTGTGGAAGTGTTTTGGCTATATCGCGACTCATAGGATTTGTTGTGTTCCATAGCCTCGGTTGTGGGTTGCCAGAGGCGTCTCTAAAGCCTGTAGGGTCAGTAGGTGGACGGCCTGCCCCGCTGGGTACTCAGGGCTTCTGCCCTGTTTATAGGGGATATCTTGTATGCTTCACGCTTTGGCGTTTAGCCCAGGCACTGACAGGAGGTGGAAATGGGGGATCTGGACTTCGACACTGTCTTGAACCTGATGGAGAAGACGGAGAAGGAGGGCGAGAAAGCATCTGCAGAAGCGTCCCCAGTTTGCAATGGGGCTCTGAGATCAAAAGCAGCCGACGAGGGGCCAAGACGCTCGTTGGACTCAGAGGGGCCACCAGAACGAGAGGGCCGACGTGAAGGTCGGGAGCGGAGCCAGGAGGATCCTCGCAGAGGTGAGGGCAGCCCCGCATCTCGGAGGGGAGGCCCCCGAGGGGAGGAGAGTCCTGAAGGAAGAAAGGGACGAGGAGACGGCTCGAGCGTTCGTCGTGCTTCTAGAGGAAGAGACAGCACGGAGGGCCGGAGGGGTGGGGGTCCCAGGGGCGAGAGCCCCGAAGGCCGCAGGGGACCTCGTGGGCCGAGTCCGGATGGTAGGAGAGGGTGGGGGGGAAGAGGCGGCAGCCCTGAGATGTATAGGGAGGGCAGACGTTCTCCGTCTCCTCGTCGCAACGGGGGCTGGCGCGATGGCCCCTGGTCGCGGGGCCCTCGAGGGCGAGAGTTCCGCTCGCGGGGTCCTGGGGGCCCCTTTCGGCGGTTCGGCGATGATTATGGGAGACATCGTGGGGGGGACTTTCGACGTAGAGACAGAGACTGGTGGCCGCCGGCTGGACGACGGAGCCGTAGCCGTGACAGACCGCGACGCGATGTAGGCCGGTCCCCTTCCCCAGGAAGGAGAGGCGGTAGTGGCCAGCCGGGTGGGGGGGGGGGACCTCCATCTTCTGGGGCCAGTGGGGATAACCCGTCGACAGGAAGTACAGCAACTCGTCTGGGACCCCGTGAGGAGTTGCTGCGCCGCCAACGGGAGGAGGAACTCCGACGGAAGGAGGTCGAGGAGGCTCGGCGGGACGACCTGACAGTGCTTGTGCTGAATCTGTCACTGAAAGCTGACGAGAGACACATTTATGAGTTCTTCTCAGCCAACGCGGGAAAGATTCGCGACATTCAACAAATCAGAGACCAACGATCGGGGGTCTCCAAGGGCGTCGCCTATGTCGAGTTTTACACCCAAGAGGCAGTCATCAAGGCTATGGCTCTCAACGGAATATCGTTCAAGGGACAGCCTCTTCGTGTGCAGGCCTCAATGGCAGAGAAGAACAGGGCTGCAAGGGCCGCCAAGTGCCCCATTACCCCCGCCCCGGATGCAGCCTCTCTGCAGATACCGATGAGGGTGTACGTGGGGGGATTGGTTGGAAACCTGGCCAGCTTAACCAAGGATGACCTCCACTCTTTATTTTCTCCATTTGGAGCTATTCAGGAGATCATCCTTCCCATAGATCCGAACACGGGCGAGGGCGTGGGATTCGCCTTTGTCATGTTCTCTGCCACGGGCGACGCCCACGACGCGATGCAGCAAATGCATAAGTTCAAAATAGATGGACAGGAACTCAGAGTGGGCTACGCAGCAGACGGGGTGCGCCTTTCGGGTTCACTTCCGGAGGGATCGCCCACAACACCTCCGGGGGGCATAGCGGCTCCGCAAGGGACACCGGGGTTGCTTGGCGGCCCAGGCATCCCTGCACACGTCGTTGCCGCTACCCAAGTATCCTACGAAGCCCAGCTGGCGAAGCAGCTAGCTGAGAAAGCAGCTAGCCTTATGCGGCAGCAGCAACCGCAACAAGCCCAGGAAGGACCGGCGCAGGCTCAGGACGCCGATGATGAGGGAGGTCTCGATGATGATGACATCGGATATATTCATGATCCCTCGCGTAAACAGGCACTTATGCAGAAGCTCATGGACCGCTCCAGCGCTGCTCTGGCGTCGAGCAGCGGGGCTCGCCCTGCTGCCTCACCGACCAGCGAGTCACAACAGCAGCCGCAGGCGTCCCCGTCAACAGACAAAGTAAGCCCTGAATTTGAAGAGATTCTTTTAGGTGGCTTGTCATTGGCCCATCATTGTGTTCAGAGCTTGTTTGTAGTTTTTGCTTACGGGGCCGTGCTTTGACTTGTGTCCCCCTTCTTCATTTCGTGTTGTGTTGCTGCACTTGTGTGCCTGCGTTCAGCAGCAGTTCCTGCGGAGCTCTAGCGGTCCTCGCGTGGGTGTGGGGGGTTTGGCCCCGGGGGTTATGACTTCAAATTTGGTGCTGCGGGGGATGTTCAATCCGAGTGCGGCGGATGACGAATATTACTTCGAAGACATCCGGGACGACGTAAAGGAAGAATGCGGTAAACATGGCTCCGTTGTTCAAGTTTCGCTAAGCGAGAAGGATGAAGAAGGGAGGGTTTTCGTAAAGTTCACGGCTCCCTCTGTGGCTTTGGCAGCTCAACATGCGCTCAACGGAAGGTTTTTCGGGGGTCGGCAGATCCACGCGGAATTCGCCACCGATGCGATGATCAACGCTGTGTGCGGCAGCAGCACCACAAACAGCAGCAGCAGTAGTTCGTGACTACTCCCTCTGTGACAAGGGAAGGCGGCTCGACCTTGCAGCTGGCAGCCCTTTCCCCGGTGTGCATACCGGGTTGCCGTGGTTGAAGCGTTTAAATGCATCTTCGCAGTCGATGCTGCGCCTTGCCGACGGGCGCACGTCGGGACAAGCCAAGCAGCAGGGCAATGGAGGACACGGCAGACGAGAACAGATCAGGGCGAGGCGGAGCTCAATTTCAACGCTTTTATTTCTGTCAGACTGCCAGTCGGTGCACGGTTCACATGATGTGTCATACTTGCTTTTTTTGCCCCGTATCTTAGTTGCATTCCTGTTTAGCTTTGGTATTGTTGGCAGCGTGGATCTGCCTCACTTGATATGTTCTAACTTTTAATTTAGGATTCCCATGGAACATAACCACCGTTGCCCGATGGCTGATGGCACCCTGCGTACAAGTTGAGCGTTAGCGGGTGGTGTTAGCGGGTCCAGAAGACCCATAGCTGTGCAGCTGTTCATTGGTATGAACTGAGCTGCACACTTGGGCGCTAACCTGGCAGCGAAGGAGCGTTTGCTGACCAGCTCGTTTGCGCGGAGGTCAAAGGCTGTGAAAGTGCCGGAGTTAGATAAATGCGCGTGTTAGGTACAGACTCACGTCAAGTTCTTTTAACCAAGCGGCCGCAGCCTCGTGGGCGCTGAACAGAAGGGTGGCACTATTTATTTGTGGATACGGTTGCAAAGTGCTGGATGGAGTGGCACGAAGCGTAACGGTGAGGACAAAGAGGAAATTAGCATGTAAGCAGACAGTTCCCCAGGTTGTGGTTTGTTCCGAAGGTTGCTGTAACCCACATAAGCAGTCTCCTCTGCTCGCCACCAGAACGAACTACTACTGCGCAGGTTGGGTGCCTGGGGGTACGGAGCAGGGCTCAGTTGTGTGCAAGCGCCCGCGTTGCTGAACTATGAAGGACAAATTGCTGACCACTGCCTGGCCAGTGAAGTTGCGCAGCAGCTGTATATCGCCAGGGGGTCGTTGCTGCGCCACCGAGCGACGCAAGCATGGTATTGTCCAATGTTCTGAAGATGGATAAATTTCCAGTGGTCAGTTTCATGAGTCGCATTGAGGTGTCTTATCTTATGCAAAAAAGGAAAAGTACTACCATTCTCTCAATATCGCCTGTGTATCCAGCTTAACACGCCCTGCCACCACGTGGCAGCGGAATGCTAAAGACAAAGGCAGCTTGATGCTCCATAGGCTGACTGCAGGCGAATGAATTCGTCGCTTTTCCTTCTCCACTATTTCTGGTGCAATCATTCGGGTTACGCCGGCCCGTTCTTCCGGCATGTTCGACGTAGGGGTGCACGCCAACACACGTACCCTACCGGACAGTATTGCGGCGTTTGCATCCCCATATGATTCACTTTGAGTGTGGTTTGAAGCTCCTTAAAAATATCGAGGTGCTGATTTCTCATAAGCATTGC
This sequence comes from Eimeria praecox, assembly GCA_963920595.1. NCBI lineage: Eukaryota > Apicomplexa > Conoidasida > Eucoccidiorida > Eimeriidae > Eimeria > Eimeria praecox. The sequence goes on from OY986951.1 coordinate 1,300,564, forward strand.
TGTTCAGCAAGCCTGGCTTTCGTTGGACTACCTGAGCGCAATAACGGCAGCCTGCGCAGTGTCTGTTGGGGCAGATCTTCCAAAAACCGCCATGCTAGCGGGTCTGTTGAGTATTAAATAAGCATTTTTGATTTATCCGCCTTTAGTAGCTTCTTGGATGCCGAAAAGCTGACTCAAGCAGCAGCAAGGCTCAGCGGTCGGGGCCTTCCTTGTGGGCATGCGACTCATTGCCCACAGAGGCAAACAGCGGCCATCGAATCATCGGCGTCTTCCGAATCCTTTTGAGCTTTTTTATATTTTGGGGGAAGCTTTGAATAGCGCCTTTCCCCCGAGAAAACGGAGGGAGGCGGGCGAGCTGAGCTGCCGACTCATGGGACATGTGCTAAGCCCGTTCTCGAGGAAATCGCCCAGGATTTTCTCTCGTATCCGCGTTTAGCGCAGAGCAGCTGCGCCACATTTCCTACCGCACTCTCCTGCCATGTGTTACGCAGCATATGTGGTTGGAAGTCCTCCGCCCTGGACTCCAATGAAGGCTCTCTCTCGCGCGTTCATTTGAGCTGTTCTAGACAGCCTGCGTTTAACTATTCGCTCGAAACATAGTGGAGCTTTCTTCCAAGCCAATCGCAGTTTAAAACCTTTAGGAGAGAAGGGCGGGACTTCAGGCCTCAGGGCACAACCTTGCCTGTGCGCGCGTGTGGAGAGGCCACACCACTAGCTGTAATTCCTCCAAGACAAAGAACAGGAACCTACAAGCGCCTCTTTACCGACCACAGCACATTCATTTATCTCTCTTGAGTGTTGCTGTGAGCGGCTGCCACCTGACGCGAGATTGAAGGGCAGGGTGGAGCAGTCTGTTCGCTGCCACTTAAGAAATTTTCTTTTCAGCCGTATCGCTCTTATCTGGCGTGGACCATCGCACGTTTCGTTAGTCTCCGTTTTTTAGCAGTAATTTGCATGCGTTTCTCGCCTGAGGATGCGCCTGCCCAGGGCAGTAAACGGACTGCAGCTGAGCGACGGGCTTCGGCACTGCAGTGTCCGTAGTTCATCCCGTTCGCTTCATTGGTTGGGACGTAGCGGCTCTGTATCTCATACGAAGCCTTCTTTGCTCTGGTGTGTACTCCCATTCCTCTCGTGACTTGCGAGAGGCTCCCTTCAATGTCGCGGCTGGGCAAGTGCTGGGGGGGGAAAGCCGCGGAGGATGGGAGGCTTCCATCTCGCGTGCCAGCTGACATGGCTGACGAAATCCAGCGGAACACGTTGCTTACCGTCAAGGAGATACAAGGGCTGTATGACAGGTACGTGTGGCGTAAGATGCGGTGCAGTGGGTCCGGCTTGTGCCGCATCGCAAATCTAGAGCGACTGCTGAAGCTACAAACTTTCCGCTATGCGTCTATTAGGATGGACCTAGACATGCTTGGCCTTGCCATAACTACTAACTTGTTCCTTATGCCATCCGCGAGGCCTTGTTTGCATTGAACCATTGAAGTTGCTTTCATATTCTTGCCCAATCATGGACGAGTTCGATTTATTTTGGCTTCTTCTGATTCTCGTGTGGTGCCTCTTTCCTGAGGATTCTCTTAAGTAGGTGCGGGCATACATTCCAGTCGGCTTAAGTGAGCGTGCTTTTGAACTACCTCTGGTACTTTCAGGTTTCGCAAGTTCGCGCCCAATGGGCGTCTGCTATTCTCAAGGTTTTGCGACACCTTGGGAGTGTTGGGAATGCTGGATGACACGATGATAGCAGAGCGGATGTTTAGGGCCTTCGATCAGAACAAAGATAGAGAGGTCAGTTCTCACTACAGCATAGTTTGCATCCCCGCCAGCACTTGGCAGTGCCAGCCCCGTCTACTCTGTAGTTTCGACAGGTGTTCGTTGATGTGAAACGAGCAACTGAGAAGGTTCGTATCCCAAGGATGGGCTGTCGTTGTCAATGCGACGCATTCATTGCGTCAGCAGGAACGGCACAGGCACTGCAAGTATCTTTTGCTTTGCTCAAGAGCCTGATGTGCAAGCTGTATTCGGGGGCCGTTTTGTGTTCCGTCTTCAGCTAAGCTTTACTGAGTTCGCCACCGCTTTGGGCATCATGATGCGCGGGACAGATGATCAGAAGCTGGACCTCTCATTCCGAATCCTCAATCCCACGTCTGTTTTGCACTACCCTTCTCCCCCCTTCATTGGTTTTGCACGCTGTTCTTTTATTTGCCGCTAGGATTTTGTGTCAGTATAACGAGGAACATCAGACACACGCATTGCCCATGGCTGCTCGTCTGGTGTGCAGGGGCAACACTTCTTGTGGAAAACATAGTAAACCTGAAGCCACGGAGGTGTGCTTGCATGTGCGCAGGTATACGGGTACGGGTAAGTGCTTGGAAGACTACCGCTTGCAGTCGGTGAGCACTTCAGGTTCGGACGAAATCATTGTAACGTCTCCGCACCGCCAAGCCTCCACTGTTGCCTCGGGCGCTCTGCCTCGGCTGGCTTTGAGCAGTCCTCCCACCTCAGAACCTGCAGTCGCACATGGCGGGGATGAGGATGATTGCTGTGAAGACGCGGGAACGGCTGGGGCAGATGCTGTTGTTGAGCAAGAGTCCCAGGCAAACTGTTCAAAGGTGAAGGATAACTCCAGCAAGGAGACCTGCAAACCCGTCTCTGACCAGGGATTGGCATCGAAGCAGACCCTACGCGTGCCTCGGAACACGCACTGGTTTGAGCGCTGCCGCAGCGTAATCTACGCAGACAGTTTGGGGCTGGACGAGTTCCTTGATTTGGTTAAGTGCCTCCAAGCTTCCCGACGGGCCTTGCTCGGGGGAGACGGCAACCTGGCTTCCGACGAGGAGATAGCTATGACGTTTTTGCCCCTTGCATCGGAAATGCCGGACGGATCGAGGCGGATGATGTTAAAAGACTTCAAAAAGGCTGTGCACACGAGCCCGCGCTTCCTCTGCTTATTGGGGGTTACTAACAACAACATGCCCACCCCTTCTTGTCAATCCGGTGAGTACTAACAGTCCATCACTAATTAGGTGCGGAGCTATGAAAAGTACGCGTGATTGCCTCACATTTAAGCTCTGAGATCCTGGTTGTCTTCCACTAGCATTTGAAGGAGATGAATCTAGTATTGAGGAGAAGGATTGGTTTCCCCTTCTTGGTGTGTGCTGCTTCAACGACTACGCAGAGGCGTCTGTCACGACGAAATCCGAGAAGAGGAACAGCCTCTTCTCGTTGGATTGCACAGGGGTTTCGTGCACAATAGGGGGAACTGTAGGGTCCCCTCTAGGGTCCCAGGAGGCCGGCGCTGCTGTGCGGGCGGAGCTGCTGCGTCGAGTGCGACAGGCAGAGGCTCAGGCAGAAGTGCAACAGCGGAAACTGCAACAGCAACAAAGGGATCAGCTGAAGCAGCTGGCGGAGAGTCTCCGAGCTGTGGAGCGCGACGTAGAGGCGGTCAAAACGGCCCTCGCCGCAAAGGCACCCGAAGCCTCCCCAAAGCCGTTGGGGATATATCCCCGTGAAGACGACTCGTCCGCATCGCAGCACCATGAGGGACTTTACGGTCGGCTGTGCAGCAGTCCAGTACGCAGTGAGGACCCCAAGCTTGGAGTGAGTGCCACAGACAGACCCTTTATTTTGATGGCTGGTGACTCAGGCCCACCAAACGAAACCTTATCTTCAATCAGCTGCGTAGACCTTGATCCGCTGTAGGTCGAAACCGTTCGAACCATTTGTCGCAGGTGAAAGTGCTTGACTTCACTACCGCTTGCTTTCCATGCATTTGCCTGCATTATTTGTGCTCTACGTCTGTTGCGCAGTCATTTCGCGAAGGTGGAGGCACGGGGGACTCCACGGCAAATGAATCGCCTCGAAAGCCGCAGGCACAAGGTCAGGATTACTAAACCGCGCCATTGCAATTCACGGGCGAATGCTCCTATGGCGATCGATTGACTCGCAACCTGTCAGAATGTTTGGCCTTGTAAGATGCTGAGGGATTTGCGCGCAGGGGGGGAATCCGTCGTCGCGGGTCCCCAGTCTGTTACGGAGACAGGCGAAGGGACAGAGCAGGCAGCAACGGCAGCGACAGCTGCTGCGGCGGCGGCATTTGCTGCTCTGCAGCAAGCTGAGCAGCAACTTAATCGCATCCTAGAGGAGAGCAGCCTGGCGACGTGCCTGCCTATGCACATTGCAGATCAGTTGATGGTGGAGATGAGCAGCAAGGACAACTTCGATGCCGTACCGCAGGATTTCATTAGGGGAGGGGCTTCGGCTATTCAACGAGATATGCCAAGTCGCACACGGAGGTCTATACTCCTTCCTAAACTGACAGGGGAGTCAGGAAGTAGACCTAGCTCGGAAGGCATCAGCGAGTCTGCCACAAACTGGACGTCGACCCAGCTTCTCGAGGGGCCGAGGCGGCACAAGGTTTCTTTTATGGTTGGAGCGCACGATAGCTCGCCTGTCCCGGACATAGGTGAGCCAATCTTGACCATATGGTCGCAGTCGGTCAGGGCCACATACTTTGCAGTCGAATGCTGCACCTAGATTCGCTGGTTGTGGCCATCAGTTTTGTCGTACGGGGGAGGTAAACGGCTTGCAGCTAGGGTGCCAGGACGTCCTTTGCTTACTTGCGGTTCCATCCGTGCTTGAGGGGTTTGCCTTCTTGTGGGTGTATTCAGCAAGCTGTGCTCAAGAGAACGCTACTGCACAGTCCGTGAGGGCTTCAAATACCACTATTTTTCCTTTGAAGGACCATGCACTGGATGAAATCGACGAACACGTGCGTTATACTCCGAATGCCTTAGCGAGCAACCCACACAAAGGGATGATTTCCGGATTGCCGAGTGTTCTTGCTAGAGTTTCACTCCACGGACATATATGTACTTTGACTGATGTATTTGCAGAAGGCTACCACACCGAGCGAACTCGCAACGAGCGGCATCGAAAGGTATATTATTGGCGCCTCAGAGGACTTTTCGTGTAATGCCGAGTTCCGTGTATGGGAAGAAGCTGGTACTCCTCAAATGTGTACTATGGGTTTGGTGCTTGCAGCCGGCGTCGAATACCCCCTTGTGGCCGACGAATGTACATGAATCGCGCGAAAGTCTATCAACGCCGAAGTATGCTTCACTAGACTTGTTCATGCCTTCCCTATATGCGCGCAAACCTGCAGAACACGTGGTGCATGCTGCGAAGCGATGCGCTGAAATCGTGCCTAGATCCTCACCTCACTTGGCATTAGCAGCTAAAATGAGGATATTAAATTTTCATTTAGCGGACGCGCGCTTGCTGAATCGTGGAGCGCTGTTCTGTCGAACAGGCCCTCATGATGAGCGCCTGCGCCTGTGTGCCGACTTGCAGCTACCCAGTGGCGACGCACGTCGTTAGACCCTGTAAATCGGCAACAGGACAACACCGGGGGCCCCTCGAAGTGAGTCCGTTTGAGACTCGTAGTGCGTTCGCGGTGTTTAATGAGTGAAAAATGCCAGAGGCTGCATGCGTGCCGCAATATCACTGGACACTGTGTACAGAGCTGGTGGAAAAGACACAAAGGGATTTGTGGTTCACTTCGGCCACGAGTCTTGGAACATGGTAATTAACATCATGGTCGGCATCAGACTGGCTGGAGCCAGAGCTATGAGCGAGCCCCACCGAGCTGTCGAGCCGTACGACTTCCTGATGAAGGAGAAGTTCTCGGTGCTTCCCAAAACTGGCATGGTGGACAAGAAAAGGCGAAAGCCTTCCTTGGTGAGTGTAGCGGAGAGGGCCAAATCGCAAGCCTTGAACCGGCAGGAGATGGGATGGAAGGCAGTGTTTGGTTTTGCTTTTGTTTGCTGCAGTGCGCGGTCCGGTTTATTGACTACGCTCCGATGGTTTTTCGCCGTCTTCGGGCGATTTTCGGGATCGACTCACTCGGCTACATCAGATCTGTCGGCCCGGAGCAGCTGCTTGGCAATTTGATTCTAGGTCGGCACAGCCTGCGCATTAGGGTTTTATTATTGCTTCTAATGCTTTCTTGTTGATGATATTTTACCATCACTCCACTAGTGTACCGTTGGACTGTTGATAGTGCTGTATTATTGTTATTGTTGTATCATTGTTTTACTATTGTTGCAAGGAGTAGCACCGTGACGGCGGCATGCGAACAGGCTGAATTGAGCAGAAGTTTGGAAATATCTGCTGCCGAAGTTCCCTTTGGCTTTTTCAGGGAACTTATCCTCTCTTTCTGAACTGGTTTCGGAGGGCAAGAGTGGATCTCTATTTTACTATACAACAGACGGGAGATTTATGATCAAGACGGTACGAGCTCAGCAGCTTAGTGCTGCACCCTTACGGAATGCATAATACACACCAGCAGGGGCAAGCAGGCACTCGCTTAGGGGCGGAAACGTGAATCAAAATGTGGCGCTTGACAAGGTGGCTGTTGTCGTTGCTTTAGGTGTCAAAGGAGACGGCATTCTTCATGCGATCCGTCCTGTTCGACTATTACAAGCATGTATCGACGTGCAGCAACACGATGCTCACACGGCTTTGTGGGCTTCATGCGCTCCGTCTCAAGGACAAGTCCGGGAAGCTTTTAGGCCGCAAGCGTAAGCACTTTTGGGAGCGTGCTCAGGTTATGTGTATAGGGCACTGTAAGTGCGCATGGCAGTGCAGAACAGCAGGGTCTGTTCTGTGTTTGACGATGAATGCATGCAGAACCGTGGAGGCGCAAGACGTACTTCATGGTCATGGAGAACTTCTTTCACACCCCAGTGGAAATTCATCGTCGGTATGATCTTAAGGGATCCACACAAGGCCGCTCGTTGCCGCCTGAACTCCTTAGGTAGGCTCAGTGTTCTCACCAGGGTCAGAAGCGGCAGCTACAGCTTGAGTAATAACCTTGTGAGTAATTCGCGTCACTCTAGAGGAAAAGCGATGGCTCTTTCGTTTGCTGTGCTGTGCTCCCAGCGATCCCACTGTGGCGAGGAAAGACAATGATATGATACGAGACAAAGAAATGGCACGTGACGGTTTTGTCGGACTCTGAGAGGCCGCACTTGATGGGCTTCAGCTTCGTGCCGTGGCTGCATGCACTTTCAGCGCGAGCGCATTGGCATTCACATGGTAGGAGTGGCTGTGGACGCTCTCGGCATAGAGCGTTTGCGGCTTGCGAGTGAGTCTGCGCTCAGATAGAAATTGGAGAAGAGCGGAAACAGATGCTTATTGAACAAATAGCGATTGACGCAGCTTTCCTTAGGGACCATGGGATCATGGACTATTCGTTGCTGCTGGGAATCTCGTACGCCAGTTGCTCAGAAGGTGCGAAAATTCGTGGTTTTTCATGAGGATAGAAGGCTTTGTTGCCGCGTTTCTGCCAAAGGTTTCCTACAAACTGCAGTTCATCCACGCATTACCCCTGCACGTTTCGCTGTCGGTCTTGCTTGGCAGCCTAGGGACAGAGTTTTCTGAAGTAGGAGGTGCAGTTCCTTGGGGAGGCGGGACTGCAGGAATAACATTTGATGTGGTTGTATGCGTACACACATTTAACGTTTTGCCGCTAGGTTGTGGGGGTTCTTGTCTTGAGCAGACTCCAACATCTGCCAGGACGGCATATTGCAGATCGACGATGATGTTCGAGCGTTGCACTCGATGTGAGCTCCAACTGTTGGTGGCCGGGGAAGGTGCAAGGCTTGCGCTACCGTTTTGGTGGCCTGGACTGATATCACCATTGTGTCTTCTGCCGTCATCCGCCTCCACCGCTTCGCGGATGCTTGCTAGCAGATTTGCTTCATATGCAACTATTTCGTTGCCGCACTATTTCCTTTTGTTTAGCGAACGCTTCCTGCATGGAGACTCTTTGGATTCCTGGCAAAGGTTATGTGTCTTCTTTTTGCTATTTTCAGGGCACCGAGTTCTGTTTCTTCTATGGTTGGAATTGGCGAGTGCGGTAAGACATTCGGAGTTGTTGCAGCTGTTAGACAGGGTTGTGGTTGCATGCAGCTTCTGCTGCTACTACTTCTTGTTGCCGTTTTTCATCTTTTTGTGCTTTGTCTGCAGATCTCGAACGGCCGTTTTGGAGCAGGGACCTCGGCGGCATGCAGAGCACTGACCGAACTAAGTTGTATTACGTCGGAATCATCGACATCCTGACGCACTGGACGGCTAAGAAGAAGATTGAGCATGTTGCTCGTGTTCTGCAGTGGGTCCTTGCTTTCCTCTGCACTGTACATTTCGTTCTCGAGTTGCTGGGTATCGGGGTAGTTGTCGCGCTGAAGATTTCGGCATGCTGCAAAATTGCACCTCGAGCTCGTCAGTTTGGAGTGCTTTGCGCTGCAGGACGGGAAGCACAGCAGGAGCTTCCTGTGTCAACCCTTCCCTTTATGCCCGTAAGGATTAGTTAGACGCGCTTCTCATGGTGGCCTGCGTGGCTCTACTAAGTATGCAACAGTAGTAAGCAGCATACTGTAAGGGAGTGCTTGCCGCTGGTGTTGCTGTGTGCTGCAGAACGTTTTGTTGACTTCATCGCCAACCATACTGTTTGATTTGATTCAATTTGTTCATCCGATGTTTCATTAATGACGTTCGAAAGACGCGCTCATTTCATGAACCAGAGCTTGTTCACGGGTTCTTTTGTTTGGAAACGAGAAAAAGGGATGATGTTGATACATTGTTCAGCGGCCTAAATTGAGCCTCAAGATTCCATGGCAGTGTTACTTGCCAAATGAGATGGTTTTAGACTTGAAGTTGTGACGGGACGGCAACTGCGAACATCCGCATCGGACTACATCGTGCGTGCGCAGTACGTGCATGCTGAAGATATCAGCAGTTACCCCGGCACTGCGGGACTCATTTAGCCGTTTTTGGCTGCATACGCTTTAGCGCGGCGTAACTGTAGTGCCCACATGCTTGTTTGTTTACCTAACTTTGCCCACTTCCGGATGACGAAGCCGCCAATACGGAAAAGCACAAAAGGATGTCATCACTGTAAAACTTTATTGCACACGTACTGCGCAAAGCACGCCAAGATGCCCATTTTCACCACAAGCGAGACAGCAACGCCCGTTGCGTGCACACTGAGCAGAGCGCACTTCTATGCACGCGGCACTGTCAAGCGGTTCAAATAAACAAGATGACACTTTCTAAATTTTGCGCAAGCACCCACATTTTGCAGCCACAGAGCGGGACAACAGTCTGCGAACGTCCGCGCACATCCCGCAATCACATATTTGTCTCCTGAGTATAGAAGGTTTTGGCGAGCTCGACGTTGGAAGAAAGAAAGCACTCTTAGACTGAATCCTCTGAGGGGGGAGCGCTGTTCGCTCACTTGCATCAAAAAGCTAGCGCCGAAACAAGAGGGCGCGCACGGGATTGAACCATGAACCTGCCGATCTGCAGTCGGCCGCTCTACCATTGAGCTACACACCCTTTGGATGGACGACAGGAGTACTGCATTTTATTTAGGGTTACTGCATGCGCATTGCATGTGCACGTTTCGAAAAATAGTTTAGGCAGACATAGTGCTAAGAGTTATTGCTTGAGCGTTCATGGGGAGGAACTGGAATTGGGTACTGTTGTAGTAGCTTTGCTGGTGGGCTTACCCTAAGCGCAATGCGTGTACCGGCTAGCAGTGCTTTCGCCGCGGATGATCAATCCGGTAGGAATGTCAGCTGCACTGCAGCCACATCCCTAACGCTCAAAGCATTTAGTTTTTGCTAGCTGAGCTGTTGGAGGCGTTTATAGTAATTCGACGATAAGCAGCAGTGCTCCTCTAACCACCGTGTGTGTGCTTCGTGCAATTCGAATGAAAAGGGCCAACACATGTGTTTTTATGCCGCGCCATTTGCAGGGGCAAGGCACTAGACGAAGCACGACGAGCCCCCAGCATGCAAGGAATGTTGCTGCAAGACAGCCTGGAAGGCTGTAAGGCTGCTTCTTAAGTTACTCACTTGCAGATGCTGCCTTACACATAGCAGTATCAGCACAGGAAGGACTTTCTATGAACTCAGACTATAGTGCATGCAATGTGCTTTGTTACTCGAAGCAAAACCTCCCAGAGGATGGGACCAGGACGCCATCCTCCAGGCTACAAACCAACGCAAACACCGAAGGATGACCGACGGCACTTTGCCTGGGGCTGGGCGCTTGAACCTTATTGCCTATTTGCAGGTTCCTCATGTTGTCTGTTGCAAACAAAGAAACTCACTGAAGCTATCAAATCACGCAGGAACGGTTGCAGACCACCCTGCCTCCTAACAAGCAAAAGCACATGTTCCAGCCTATACACGTGATGAAAAGAGCGTGCTGCAACGCTCCATTAGCACAAGCTGGGCGCATCAGCTGGAAGCAGCGTAAGCTGCCATCTTATCCTGGTGGTTATGAACGCCTCGTCCAGCACACAGCAGTTGAAGTGTTTCCTTGACGCCAGCGTAGCGAACGATGAACGGGAATAACACTGCAGGCAAAAGGGGACTGTGCCAGGTATCCAGGAAGCATCAGGTCTGCGTGCCAGAGGGCGCGCACGGGATTGAACCATGAACCTGCCGATCTGCAGTCGGCCGCTCCACCATTGAGCTACACACCCGTGGGATCCCGAAAAAGTGCCTGTTAGCACATTTGAAACAATGGTAGTTCCTAGGCTGCTGGATGTGCATGAGCTTAGATGGCAAGTTCTTTGGAGTTAACCGTGACTTGCTGTCTGGCTGTGCTTAACCGCCAGCAGGGGTTGCGACAGAGGTGCAGGGGAATTTTCTCCTGCTAATTCACCGATGAACGGTTCAATAGCAGAATGGCCGAATGCGTAACGACACCCTCCCATAGTTCAATCATGTGCTCGGTTTCTCCCTCTGCCTGCATTCCGTCCCCCATCTCACTGTACACACCCCACGTGCTAGATTGGTCTTTGAGGCTGTGTAAGGGGTTTTTGCCTGGGGCTGGGCGCTTGAACCTTATTGCCTATTTGCAGGTTCCTCATGTTGTCTGTTGCAAACAAAGAAACTCACTGAAGCTATCAAATCACGCAGGAACGGTTGCAGACCACCCTGCCTCCTAACAAGCAAAAGCACATGTTCCAGCCTATACACGTGATGAAAAGAGCGTGCTGCAACGCTCCATTAGCACAAGCTGGGCGCATCAGCTGGAAGCAGCGTAAGCTGCCATCTTATCCTGGTGGTTATGAACGCCTCGTCCAGCACACAGCAGCTGAAGTGTTTCTTTGACGCCAGCGTAGCGAACGATGAACGGGAATAACACTGCAGGCAAAAGGGGACTGTGCCAGGTATCCAGGAAGCATCAGGTCTGCGTGCCAGAGGGCGCGCACGGGATTGAACCATGAACCTGCCGATCTGCAGTCGGCCGCTCTACCATTGAGCTACACACCCGTGGGATCCCGCAAAAGTGCCTGTTAGCACATTTGAAACAATGGTAGTTCCTAGGCTGCTGGATGTGCATGAGCTTAGATGGCAAGTTCTTTGGAGTTAACCGTGACTTGCTGTCTGGCTGTGCTTAACCGCCAGCAGGGGTTGCGACAGAGGTGCAGGGGAATTTTCTCCTGCTAATTCACCGATGAATGGTTCAATAGCAGAATGGCCGAATGCGTAACGACACCCTCCCATAGTTCAATCATGTGCTCGCTTTCTCCCTCTGCCTGCATTCCGTCCCGCATCTCACTGTACACACCCCACTTGCTAGATTGGTCTTTGACGCTGTGTAAGGGCGCTTTGCCTGGGTCTGGGCGCTTGAACCTTAATGCCTATTTGCAGGTTCCTCATGTTGTCTGTTGCAAACAAAGAAACTCACTGAAGCTATCAAATCACGCAGGAACGGTTGCAGACCACCCTGCCTCCTAACAAGCAAAAGCAAATGTTCCAGCCTATACACGTGATCAAAAGAGCGTGCTGCAACGCTCCATTAGCACAAGCTGGGCGCATCAGCTGGAAGCAGCGTAAGCCACCATCTTATCCTGGTGGTTATGAACGCCTCGTCCAGCACACAGCAGTTGAAGTGTTTCCTTGACGCCAGCGTAGCGAACGATGAACGGGAATAACACTGCAGGCAAAAGGGGACTGTGCCAGATATCCAGGAAGCATCAGTTCTGCGTGCCAGAGGGCGCGCACGGGATTGAACCATGAACCTGCCGATCTGCAGTCGGCCGCTCTACCATTGAGCTACACACCCGTGGGACCCCGGAAAAGTGCCTGTTAGCACATTTGAAACAATGGTAGTTCCTAGGCTGCTGGATGTGCATGTGCTTAGATGACAAGTTCTTTGGAGTTAACCGTGACTTGCTGTCTGGCTGTGCTTAACCGCCAGCAGGGGTTGCGACAGAGGTGCAGGGGAATTTTCTCCTGCTAATTCACCGATGAATGGTTCAATAGCAGAATGGCCGAATGCGTAACGACACCCTCCCATAGTTCAATCATGTGCTCGCTTTCTCCCTCTGCCTGCATTCCGTCCCCCATCTCACTGTACACACCCCACTTGCTAGATTGGTCTTTGAGGCTGTGTAAGGGCACTTTGCCTGGGGCTGGGCGCTTGAACCTTATTGCCTATTTGCAGGTTCCTCATGTTGTCTGTTGCAAACAAAGAAACTCACTGAAGCTATCAAATCACGCAGGAACGGTTGCAGACCACCCTGCCTCCTAACAAGCAAAAGCACATGTTCCAGCCTATACACGTGATGAAAAGAGCGTGCTGCAACGCTCCATTAGCACAAGCTGGGCGCATCAGCTGGAAGCAGCGTAAGCTGCCATCTTATCCTGGTGGTTATGAACGCCTCGTCCAGCACACAGCAGTTGAAGTGTTTCCTTGACGCCAGCGTAGCGAACGATGAACGGGAATAACACTGCAGGCAAAAGGGGACTGTGCCAGGTATCCAGGAAGCATCAGGTCTGCGTTCCAGAGGGCGCGCACGGGATTGAACCATGAACCTGCCGATCTGCAGTCGGCCGCTCTACCATTGAGCTACACACCCGTGGGCCCCCGGAAAAGTGCCTGTTAGCACAATTGAAACAATGGTAGTTCCTAGGCTGCTGGATGTGCATGAGCTTAGATGACAAGTTCTTTGGAGTTAACCGTGACTTGTTGCCTGGCTGTGCTTAACCGCCAGCAGGGGTTGCAACAGAGGTGCAGGGGAATTTTCCCCTGCTAATTCACCGATGAATGGTTCAATAGCAGAATGGCCGAATGCGTAACGACACCCTCCCATAGTTCAATCATGTGCTCGCTTTCTCCCTCTGCCTGCATTCCGTCCCGCATCTCACTGTACACACCCCACGTGCTAGATTGGTCTTTGAGGCTGTGTAAGGGCACTTTGCCTGGGTCTGGGCGCTTGAACCTTATTGCCTATTTGCAGGTTCCTCATGTTGTCTGTTGCAAACAAAGAAACTCACTGAAGCTATCAAATCACGCAGGAACGGTTGCAGACCACCCTGCCTCCTAACAAGCAAAAGCAAATGTTCCAGCCTATACACGTGATCAAAAGAGCGTGCTGCAACGCTCCATTAGCACAAGCTGGGCGCATCAGCTGGAAGCAGCGTAAGCCACCATCTTATCCTGGTGGTTATGAACGCCTCGTCCAGCACACAGCAGTTGAAGTGTTTCCTTGACGCCAGCGTAGCGAACGATGAACGGGAATAACACTGCAGGCAAAAGGGGACTGTGCCAGATATCCAGGAAGCATCAGTTCTGCGTGCCAGAGGGCGCGCACGGGATTGAACCATGAACCTGCCGATCTGCAGTCGGCCGCTCTACCATTGAGCTACACACCCGTGGGACCCCGGAAAAGTGCCTGTTAGCACATTTGAAACAATGGTAGTTCCTAGGCTGCTGGATGTGCATGTGCTTAGATGACAAGTTCTTTGGAGTTAACCGTGACTTGCTGTCTGGCTGTGCTTAACCGCCAGCAGGGGTTGCGACAGAGGTGCAGGGGAATTTTCTCCTGCTAATTCACCGATGAATGGTTCAATAGCAGAATGGCCGAATGCGTAACGACACCCTCCCATAGTTCAATCATGTGCTCGCTTTCTCCCTCTGCCTGCATTCCGTCCCCCATCTCACTGTACACACCCCACTTGCTAGATTGGTCTTTGAGGCTGTGTAAGGGCACTTTGCCTGGGGCTGGGCGCTTGAACCTTATTGCCTATTTGCAGGTTCCTCATGTTGTCTGTTGCAAACAAAGAAACTCACTGAAGCTATCAAATCACGCAGGAACGGTTGCAGACCACCCTGCCTCCTAACAAGCAAAAGCACATGTTCCAGCCTATACACGTGATGAAAAGAGCGTGCTGCAACGCTCCATTAGCACAAGCTGGGCGCATCAGCTGGAAGCAGCGTAAGCTGCCATCTTATCCTGGTGGTTATGAACGCCTCGTCCAGCACACAGCAGTTGAAGTGTTTCCTTGACGCCAGCGTAGCGAACGATGAACGGGAATAACACTGCAGGCAAAAGGGGACTGTGCCAGGTATCCAGGAAGCATCAGGTCTGCGTTCCAGAGGGCGCGCACGGGATTGAACCATGAACCTGCCGATCTGCAGTCGGCCGCTCTACCATTGAGCTACACACCCGTGGGCCCCCGGAAAAGTGCCTGTTAGCACAATTGAAACAATGGTAGTTCCTAGGCTGCTGGATGTGCATGAGCTTAGATGACAAGTTCTTTGGAGTTAACCGTGACTTGTTGCCTGGCTGTGCTTAACCGCCAGCAGGGGTTGCAACAGAGGTGCAGGGGAATTTTCCCCTGCTAATTCACCGATGAATGGTTCAATAGCAGAATGGCCGAATGCGTAACGACACCCTCCCATAGTTCAATCATGTGCTCGCTTTCTCCCTCTGCCTGCATTCCGTCCCGCATCTCACTGTACACACCCCACGTGCTAGATTGGTCTTTGAGGCTGTGTAAGGGCACTTTGCCTGGGTCTGGGCGCTTGAACCTTATTGCCTATTTGCAGGTTCCTCATGTTATCTGTTGCAAACAAAGAAACTCACTGAAGCTATCAAATCACGCAGGAACGGTTGCAGACCACCCTGCGTCCTAACAAGCAAAAGCAAATGTTCCAGCCTATACACGTGATGAAAGGAGCGTGCTGCAACGCTCCATTAGCACAAGCTGGGCGCATCAGCTGGAAGCAGCGTAAGCCACCATCTTATCCTGGTGGTTATGAACGCCTCGTCCAGCACACAGCAGTTGAAGTGTTTCCTTGACGCCAGCGTAGCGAACGATGAACGGGAATAACACTGCAGGCAAAAGGGGACTGTGCCAGGTATCCAGGAAGCATCAGGTCTGCGTTCCAGAGGGCGCGCACGGGATTGAACCATGAACCTGCCGATCTGCAGTCGGCCGCTCTACCATTGAGCTACACACCCGTGGGACCCCGCAAAAGTGCCTGTTAGCACATTTGAAACAATGGTAGTTCCTAGGCTGCTGGATGTGCATGTGCTTAGATGACAAGTTCTTTGGAGGTAACCGTGACCTGCAGTCTGGCTGTGCTTAACCGCCAGCAGGGGTTGCGACAGAGGTGCAGGGGAATTTTCTCCTGCTAATTCACCGATGAATGGTTCAATAGCAGAATGGCCGAATGCGTAACGACACCCTCCCATAGTTCAATCATGTGCTCGGTTTCTCCCTCTGCCTGCATTCCGTCCCGCATCTCACTGTACACACCCCACTTGCTAGATTGGTCTTTGACGCTGTGTAAGAGCACCTTGCCTGGGTCTGGGCGCTTGAACCTTATTGCCTATTTGCAGGTTCCACATGTTGTCTGTTGCAAACAAAGAAACTCACTGAAGCTATCAAATCACGCAGGAACGGTTGCAGACCACCCTGCCTCCTAACAAGCAAAAGCAAATGTTCCAGCCTATACACGTGATCAAAAGAGCGTGCTGCAACGCTCCATTAGCACAAGCTGGGCGCATCAGCTGGAAGCAGCGTAAGCCACCATCTTATCCTGGTGGTTATGAACGCCTCGTCCAGCACACAGCAGTTGAAGTGTTTCCTTGACGCCAGCGTAGCGAACGATGAACGGGAATAACACTGCAGGCAAAAGGGGACTGTGCCAGGTATCCAGGAAGCATCAGGTCTGCGTGCCAGAGGGCGCGCACGGGATTGAACCATGAACCTGCCGATCTGCAGTCGGCCGCTCTACCATTGAGCTACACACCCGTGGGCCCCCGCAAAAGTGCCTGTTAGCACATTTGAAACAATGGTAGTTCCTAGGCTGCTGGATGTGCATGTGCTTAGATGACAAGTTCTTTGGAGTTAACCGTGACGTGCTGCCTGGCTGTGCTTAACCGCCAGCAGGGGTTGCGACAGAGGTGCAGGGGAATTTTCCCCTGCTAATTCGCCGATGAATGGTTCAATAGCAGAATGGCCGAATGCGTAACGACACCCTCCCATAGTTCAATCATGTGCTCGCTTTCTCCCTCTGCCTGCATTCCGTCCCGCATCTCACTGTACACACCCCACGTGCTAGATTGGTCTTTGAGGCTGTGTAAGGGCACTTTGCCTGGGTCTGGGCGCTTGAACCTTATTGCCTATTTGCAGGTTCCACATGTTGTCTGTTGCAAACAAAGAAACTCACTGAAGCTATCAAATCACGCAGGAACGGTTGCAGACCACCCTGCGTCCTAACAAGCAAAAGCAAATGTTCCAGCCTATACACGTGATGAAAGGAGCGTGCTGCAACGCTCCATTAGCACAAGCTGGGCGCCTCAGCTGGAAGCAGCGTAAGCTGCCATCTTATCCTGGTGGTTATGAACGCCTCGTCCAGCACACAGCAGTTGAAGTGTTTCCTTGACGCCAGCGTAGCGAACGATGAACGGGAATAACACTGCAGGCAAAAGGGGACTGTGCCAGGTATCCAGGAAGCATCAGTTCTGCGTGCCAGAGGGCGCGCACGGGATGGAACCATGAACCTGCCGATCTGCAGTCGGCCGCTCTACCATTGAGCTACACACCCGTGGGCCCCCGCAAAAGTGCCTGTTAGCACATTTGAAACAATGGTAGTTCCTAGGCTGCTGGATGTGCATGCGCTTAGATGACAAGTTCTTTGGAGTTAACCGTGACTTGCTGCCTGGCTGTGCTTAACCGCCAGCAGGGGTTGCGACAGAGGTGCAGGGGAATTTTCTCCTGCTAATTCACCGATGAATGGTTCAATAGCAGAATGGCCGAATGCGTAACGACACCCTCCCATAGTTCAATCATGTGCTCGCTTTCTCCCTCTGCCTGCATTCCGTCCCGCATCTCACTGTACACACCCCACGTGCTAGATTGGTCTTTGAGGCTGTGTAAGGGCACTTTGCCTGGGTCTGGGCGCTTGAACCTTATTGCCTATTTGCAGGTTCCACATGTTGTCTGTTGCAAACAAAGAAACTCACTGAAGCTATCAAATCCACGCAGGAACGGTTGCAGACCACCCTGCCTCCTAACAAGCAAAAGCAAATGTTCCAGCCTATACACGTGATCAAAAGAGCGTGCTGCAACGCTCCATTAGCACAAGCTGGGCGCATCAGCTGGAAGCAGCGTAAGCCACCATCTTATCCTGGTGGTTATGAACGCCTCGTCCAGCACATAGCAGTTGAAGTGTTTCCTTGACGCCAGCGTAGCGAACGATGAACGGGAATAACACTGCAGGCAAAAGGGGACTGTGCCAGGTATCCAGGAAGCATCAGTTCTGCGTGCCAGAGGGCGCGCACGGGATTGAACCATGAACCTGCCGATCTGCAGTCGGCCGCTCTACCATTGAGCTACACACCCGTGGGCCCCCGCAAAAGTGCCTGTTAGCACAATTGAAACAATGGTAGTTCCTAGGCTGCTGGATGTGCATGAGCTTAGATGACAAGTTCTTTGGAGTTAACCGTGACTTGTTGCCTGGCTGTGCTTAACCGCCAGCAGGGGTTGCGACAGAGGTGCAGGGGAATTTTCCCCTGCTAATTCACCGATGAATGGTTCAATAGCAGAATGGCCGAATGCGTAACGACACCCTCCCATAGTTCAATCATGTGCTCGCTTTCTCCCTCTGCCTGCATTCCGTCCCGCATCTCACTGTACACACCCCACGTGCTAGATTGGTCTTTGAGGCTGTGTAAGGGCACTTTGCCTGGGTCTGGGCGCTTGAACCTTATTGCCTATTTGCAGGTTCCTCATGTTATCTGTTGCAAACAAAGAAACTCACTGAAGCTATCAAATCACGCAGGAACGGTTGCAGACCACCCTGCGTCCTAACAAGCAAAAGCAAATGTTCCAGCCTATACACGTGATGAAAGGAGCGTGCTGCAACGCTCCATTAGCACAAGCTGGGCGCATCAGCTGGAAGCAGCGTAAGCTGCCATCTTATCCTGGTGGTTATGAACGCCTCGTCCAGCACACAGCAGTTGAAGTGTTTCCTTGACGCCAGCGTAGCGAACGATGAACGGGAATAACACTGCAGGCAAAAGGGGACTGTGCCAGGTATCCAGGAAGCATCAGTTCTGCGTGCCAGAGGGCGCGCACGGGATGGAACCATGAACCTGCCGATCTGCAGTCGGCCGCTCTACCATTGAGCTACACACCCGTGGGCCCCCGCAAAAGTGCCTGTTAGCACATTTGAAACAATGGTAGTTCCTAGGCTGCTGGATGTGCATGCGCTTAGATGACAAGTTCTTTGGAGTTAACCGTGACTTGCTGCCTGGCTGTGCTTAACCGCCAGCAGGGGTTGCGACAGAGGTGCAGGGGAATTTTCCCCTGCTAATTCACCGATGAATGGTTCAGTAGCAGAATGGCCGAATGCGTAACGACACCCTCCCATAGTTCAATCATGTGCTCGCTTTCTCCCTCTGCCTGCATTCCGTCCCGCATCTCACTGTACACACCCCACGTGCTAGATTGGTCTTTGAGGCTGTGTAAGGGCACTTTGCCTGGGTCTGGGCGCCTGAACGTTATTGCCTATTTGCAGGTTCCACATGTTGTCTGTTGCAAACAAAGAAACTCACTGAAGCTATCAAATCACGCAGGAACGGTTGCAGACCACCCTGCGTCCTAACAAGCAAAAGCAAATGTTCCAGCCTATACACGTGATGAAACGAGCGTGCTGCAACGCTCCATTAGCACAAGCTGGGCGCATCAGCTGGAAGCAGCGTAAGCTGCCATCTTATCCTGGTGGTTATGAACGCCTCGTCCAGCACACAGCAGTTGAAGTGTTTGCTTGACGCCAGCGTAGCGAACGATGAACGGGAATAACACTGCAGGCAAAAGGGGACTGTGCCAGGTATCCAGGAAGCATCAGGTCTGCGTTCCAGAGGGCGCGCACGGGATTGAACCATGAACCTGCCGATCTGCAGTCGGCCGCTCTACCATTGAGCTACACACCCGTGGGACCCCGCAAAAGTGCCTGTTAGCACATTTGAAACAATGGTAGTTCCTAGGCTGCTGGATGTGCATGCGCTTAGATGACAAGTTCTTTGGAGTTAATCGTGACGTGCTGTCTGGCTGTGCTTAACCGCCAGCAGGGGTTGCGACAGAGGTGCAGGGGAATTTTCCCTTGCTAATTCACCGATGAATGGTTCAGTAGCAGAATGGCCGAATGCGTAACGACACCCTCCCATAGTTCAATCATGTGCTCGCTTTCTCCCTCTGCCTGCATTCCGTCCCGCATCTCACTGTACACACCCCACGTGCTAGATTGGTCTTTGAGGCTGTGTAAGGGCACTTTGCCTGGGTCTGGGCGCTTGAACCTTATTGCCTATTTGCAGGTTCCTCATGTTATCTGTTGCAAACAAAGAAACTCACTGAAGCTATCAAATCACGCAGGAACGGTTGCAGACCACCCTGCGTCCTAACAAGCAAAAGCAAATGTTCCAGCCTATACACGTGATGAAAGGAGCGTGCTGCAACGCTCCATTAGCACAAGCTGGGCGCATCAGCTGGAAGCAGCGTAAGCTGCCATCTTATCCTGGTGGTTATGAACGCCTCGTCCAGCACACAGCAGTTGAAGTGTTTCCTTGACGCCAGCGTAGCGAACGATGAACGGGAATAACACTGCAGGCAAAAGGGGACTGTGCCAGGTATCCAGGAAGCATCAGTTCTGCGTGCCAGAGGGCGCGCACGGGATGGAACCATGAACCTGCCGATCTGCAGTCGGCCGCTCTACCATTGAGCTACACACCCGTGGGCCCCCGCAAAAGTGCCTGTTAGCACATTTGAAACAATGGTAGTTCCTAGGCTGCTGGATGTGCATGCGCTTAGATGACAAGTTCTTTGGAGTTAACCGTGACTTGCTGCCTGGCTGTGCTTAACCGCCAGCAGGGGTTGCGACAGAGGTGCAGGGGAATTTTCCCCTGCTAATTCACCGATGAATGGTTCAGTAGCAGAATGGCCGAATGCGTAACGACACCCTCCCATAGTTCAATCATGTGCTCGCTTTCTCCCTCTGCCTGCATTCCGTCCCGCATCTCACTGTACACACCCCACGTGCTAGATTGGTCTTTGAGGCTGTGTAAGGGCACTTTGCCTGGGTCTGGGCGCCTGAACGTTATTGCCTATTTGCAGGTTCCACATGTTGTCTGTTGCAAACAAAGAAACTCACTGAAGCTATCAAATCACGCAGGAACGGTTGCAGACCACCCTGCGTCCTAACAAGCAAAAGCAAATGTTCCAGCCTATACACGTGATGAAACGAGCGTGCTGCAACGCTCCATTAGCACAAGCTGGGCGCATCAGCTGGAAGCAGCGTAAGCTGCCATCTTATCCTGGTGGTTATGAACGCCTCGTCCAGCACACAGCAGTTGAAGTGTTTGCTTGACGCCAGCGTAGCGAACGATGAACGGGAATAACACTGCAGGCAAAAGGGGACTGTGCCAGGTATCCAGGAAGCATCAGGTCTGCGTTCCAGAGGGCGCGCACGGGATTGAACCATGAACCTGCCGATCTGCAGTCGGCCGCTCTACCATTGAGCTACACACCCGTGGGACCCCGCAAAAGTGCCTGTTAGCACATTTGAAACAATGGTAGTTCCTAGGCTGCTGGATGTGCATGCGCTTAGATGACAAGTTCTTTGGAGTTAATCGTGACGTGCTGTCTGGCTGTGCTTAACCGCCAGCAGGGGTTGCGACAGAGGTGCAGGGGAATTTTCCCTTGCTAATTCACCGATGAATGGTTCAGTAGCAGAATGGCCGAATGCGTAACGACACCCTCCCATAGTTCAATCATGTGCTCGCTTTCTCCCTCTGCCTGCATTCCGTCCCGCATCTCACTGTACACACCCCACGTGCTAGATTGGTCTTTGAGGCTGTGTAAGGGCACTTTGCCTGGGTCTGGGCGCTTGAACCTTATTGCCTATTTGCAGGTTCCTCATGTTATCTGTTGCAAACAAAGAAGCTCACTGAAGCTATCAAATCACGCCGGAAAGGTTGCAGACCACCCTGCCTCCTAACAAGCAAAAGCAAATGTTCCAGCCTATACACGTGATGAAACGAGCGTGCTGCAACGCTCCATTAGCACAAGCTGGGCGCATCAGCTGGAAGCAGCGTAAGCCACCATCTTATCCTGGTGGTTATGAACGCCTCGTCCAGCACACAGCAGTTGAAGTGTTTCCTTGACGCCAGCGTAGCGAACGATGAACGGGAATAACACTGCAGGCAAAAGGGGACTGTGCCAGGTATCCAGGAAGCATCAGGTCTGCGTGCCAGAGGGCGCGCACGCGATTGAACCATGAACCTGCCGATCTGCAGTCGGCCGCTCTACCATTGAGCTACACACCCGTGGGCCCCCGCAAAAGTGCCTGTTAGCACATTTGAAACAATGGTAGTTCCTAGGCTGCTGGATGTGCATGCGCTTAGATGACAAGTTCTTTGGAGTTAATCGTGACGTGCTGTCTGGCTGTGCTTAACCGCCAGCAGGGGTTGCGACAGAGGTGCAGGGGAATTTTCCCTTGCTAATTCACCGATGAATGGTTCAGTAGCAGAATGGCCGAATGCGTAACGACACCCTCCCATAGTTCAATCATGTGCTCGCTTTCTCCCTCTGCCTGCATTCCGTCCCCCATCTCACTGTACACACCCCACGTGCTAGATTGGTCTTTGAGGCTGTGTAAGGGCACTTTGCCTGGGTCTGGGCGCTTGAACCTTATTGCCTATTTGCAGGTTCCTCATGTTATCTGTTGCAAACAAAGAAGCTCACTGAAGCTATCAAATCACGCCGGAAAGGTTGCAGACCACCCTGCCTCCTAACAAGCAAAAGCAAATGTTCCAGCCTATACACGTGATGAAACGAGCGTGCTGCAACGCTCCATTAGCACAAGCTGGGCGCATCAGCTGGAAGCAGCGTAAGCCACCATCTTATCCTGGTGGTTATGAACGCCTCGTCCAGCACACAGCAGTTGAAGTGTTTCCTTGACGCCAGCGTAGCGAACGATGAACGGGAATAACACTGCAGGCAAAAGGGGACTGTGCCAGGTATCCAGGAAGCATCAGGTCTGCGTGCCAGAGGGCGCGCACGCGATTGAACCATGAACCTGCCGATCTGCAGTCGGCCGCTCTACCATTGAGCTACACACCCGTGGGCCCCCGCAAAAGTGCCTGTTAGCACATTTGAAACAATGGTAGTTCCTAGGCTGCTGGATGTGCATGCGCTTAGATGACAAGTTCTTTGGAGTTAATCGTGACGTGCTGTCTGGCTGTGCTTAACCGCCAGCAGGGGTTGCGACAGAGGTGCAGGGGAATTTTCCCTTGCTAATTCACCGATGAATGGTTCAGTAGCAGAATGGCCGAATGCGTAACGACACCCTCCCATAGTTCAATCATGTGCTCGCTTTCTCCCTCTGCCTGCATTCCGTCCCCCATCTCACTGTACACACCCCACGTGCTAGATTGGTCTTTGAGGCTGTGTAAGGGCACTTTGCCTGGGTCTGGGCGCTTGAACCTTATTGCCTATTTGCAGGTTCCTCATGTTGTCTGTTGCAAACAAAGAAGCTCACTGAAGCTATCAAATCACGCCGGAAAGGTTGCAGACCACCCTGCCTCCTAACAAGCAAAAGCAAATGTTCCAGCCTATACACGTGATGAAACGAGCGTGCTGCAACGCTCCATTAGCACAAGCTGGGCGCATCAGCTGGAAGCAGCGTAAGCCACCATCTTATCCTGGTGGTTATGAACGCCTCGTCCAGCACACAGCAGTTGAAGTGTTTCCTTGACGCCAGCGTAGCGAACGATGAACGGGAATAACACTGCAGGCAAAAGGGGACTGTGCCAGGTATCCAGGAAGCATCAGGTCTGCGTGCCAGAGGGCGCGCACGGGATTGAACCATGAACCTGCCGATCTGCAGTCGGCCGCTCTACCATTGAGCTACACACCCGTGGGACCCCGCAAAAGTGCCTGTTAGCACATTTGAAACAATGGTAGTTCCTAGGCTGCTGGATGTGCATGCGCTTAGATGACAAGTTCTTTGGAGTTAATCGTGACGTGCTGTCTGGCTGTGCTTAACCGCCAGCAGGGGTTGCGACAGAGGTGCAGGGGAATTTTCCCTTGCTAATTCACCGATGAATGGTTCAATAGCAGAATGGCCGAATGCGTAACGACACCCTCCCATAGTTCAATCATGTGCTCGCTTTCTCCCTCTGCCTGCATTCCGTCCCCCATCTCACTGTACACACCCCACTTGCTAGATTGGTCTTTGAGGCTGTGTAAGGGCACTTTGCCTGGGTCTGGGCGCTTGAACCTTATTGCCTATTTGCAGGTTCCTCATGTTGTCTGTTGCAAACAAAGAAACTCACTGAAGCTATCAAATCACGCAGGAACGGTTGCAGACCACCCTGCGTCCTAACAAGCAAAAGCAAATGTTCCAGCCTATACACGTGATGAAACGAGCGTGCTGCAACGCTCCATTAGCACAAGCTGGGCGCATCAGCTGGAAGCAGCGTAAGCCACCATCTTATCCTGGTGGTTATGAACGCCTCGTCCAGCACACAGCAGTTGAAGTGTTTCCTTGACGCCAGCGTAGCGAACGATGAACGGGAATAACACTGCAGGCAAAAGGGGACTGTGCCAGGTATCCAGGAAGCATCAGTTCTGCGTTCCAGAGGGCGCGCACGGGATTGAACCATGAACCTGCCGATCTGCAGTCGGCCGCTCTACCATTGAGCTACACACCCGTGGGACCCCGGAAAAGTGCCTGTTAGCACATTTGAAACAATGGTAGTTCCTAGGCTGCTGGATGTGCATGCGCTTAGATGACAAGTTCTTTGGAGTTAATCGTGACGTGCTGTCTGGCTGTGCTTAACCGCCAGCAGGGGTTGCGACAGAGGTGCAGGGGAATTTTCCCTTGCTAATTCACCGATGAATGGTTCAATAGCAGAATGGCCGAATGCGTAACGACACCCTCCCATAGTTCAATCATGTGCTCGGGTTCTCCCTCTGCCTGCATTCCGTCCCCCATCTCACTGTACACACCCCACTTGCTAGATTGGTCTTTGAGGCTGTGTAAGGGCACTTTGCCTGGGTCTGGGCGCTTGAACCTTATTGCCTATTTGCAGGTTCCTCATGTTGTCTGTTGCAAACAAAGAAACTCACTGAAGCTATCAAATCACGCAGGAACGGTTGCAGACCACCCTGCGTCCTAACAAGCAAAAGCAAATGTTCCAGCCTATACACGTGATGAAACGAGCGTGCTGCAACGCTCCATTAGCACAAGCTGGGCGCATCAGCTGGAAGCAGCGTAAGCCACCATCTTATCCTGGTGGTTATGAACGCCTCGTCCAGCACATAGCAGTTGAAATGTTTCCTTGACGCCAGCGTAGCGAACGATGAACGGGAATAACACTGCAGGCAAAAGGGGACTGTGCCAGGTATCCAGGAAGCATCAGGTCTGCGTTCCAGAGGGCGCGCACGGGATTGAACCATGAACCTGCCGATCTGCAGTCGGCCGCTCTACCATTGAGCTACACACCCGTGGGCCCCCGCAAAAGTGCCTGTTAGCACATTTGAAACAATGGTAGTTCCTAGGCTGCTGGATGTGCATGCGCTTAGATGACAAGTTCTTTGGAGGTAACCGTGACGTGCTGCCTGGCTGTGCTTAACCGCCAGCAGGGGTTGCGACAGAGGTGCAGGGGAATTTTCTCCTGCTAATTCACCGATGAATGGTTCAGTAGCAGAATGGCCGAATGCGTAACGACACCCTCCCATAGTTCAATCATGTGCTCGCTTTCTCCCTCTGCCTGCATTCCGTCCCGCATCTCACTGTACACACCCCACTTGCTAGATTGGTCTTTGAGGCTGTGTAAGGGCACTTTGCCTGGGGCTGGGCGCTTGAACCTTATTGCCTATTTGCAGGTTCCTCATGTTGTCTGTTGCAAACAAAGAAACTCACTGAAGCTATCAAATCACGCAGGAACGGTTGCAGACCACCCTGCGTCCTAACAAGCAAAAGCAAATGTTCCAGCCTATACACGTGATGAAAAGAGCGTGCTGCAACGCTCCATTAGCACAAGCTGGGCGCATCAGCTGGAAGCAGCGTAAGCCACCATCTTATCCTGGTGGTTATGAACGCCTCGTCCAGCACACAGCAGTTGAAGTGTTTCCTTGACGCCAGCGTAGCGAACGATGAACGGGAATAACACTGCAGGCAAAAGGGGACTGTGCCAGGTATCCAGGAAGCATCAGGTCTGCGTGCCAGAGGGCGCGCACGGGATTGAACCATGAACCTGCCGATCTGCAGTCGGCCGCTCTACCATTGAGCTACACACCCGTGGGACCCCGCAAAAGTGCCTGTTAGCACATTTGAAACAATGGTAGTTCCTAGGCTGCTGGATGTGCATGCGCTTAGATGACAAGTTCTTTGGAGTTAATCGTGACGTGCTGTCTGGCTGTGCTTAACCGCCAGCAGGGGTTGCGACAGAGGTGCAGGGGAATTTTCCCTTGCTAATTCACCGATGAATGGTTCAATAGCAGAATGGCCGAATGCGTAACGACACCCTCCCATAGTTCAATCATGTGCTCGCTTTCTCCCTCTGCCTGCATTCCGTCCCCCATCTCACTGTACACACCCCACTTGCTAGATTGGTCTTTGAGGCTGTGTAAGGGCACTTTGCCTGGGTCTGGGCGCTTGAACCTTATTGCCTATTTGCAGGTTCCTCATGTTGTCTGTTGCAAACAAAGAAACTCACTGAAGCTATCAAATCACGCAGGAACGGTTGCAGACCACCCTGCGTCCTAACAAGCAAAAGCAAATGTTCCAGCCTATACACGTGATGAAACGAGCGTGCTGCAACGCTCCATTAGCACAAGCTGGGCGCATCAGCTGGAAGCAGCGTAAGCCACCATCTTATCCTGGTGGTTATGAACGCCTCGTCCAGCACATAGCAGTTGAAATGTTTCCTTGACGCCAGCGTAGCGAACGATGAACGGGAATAACACTGCAGGCAAAAGGGGACTGTGCCAGGTATCCAGGAAGCATCAGGTCTGCGTTCCAGAGGGCGCGCACGGGATTGAACCATGAACCTGCCGATCTGCAGTCGGCCGCTCTACCATTGAGCTACACACCCGTGGGACCCCGCAAAAGTGCCTGTTAGCACATTTGAAACAATGGTAGTTCCTAGGCTGCTGGATGTGCATGCGCTTAGATGACAAGTTCTTTGGAGTTAACCGTGACGTGCTGCCTGGCTGTGCTTAACCGCCAGCAGGGGTTGCGACAGAGGTGCAGGGGAATTTTCTCCTGCTAATTCACCGATGAACGGTTCAATAGCAGAATGGCCGAATGCGTAACGACACCCTCCCATAGTTCAATCATGTGCTCGCTTTCTCCCTCTGCCTGCATTCCGTCCCGCATCTCACTGTACACACCCCACTTGCTAGATTGGTCTTTGAGGCTGTGTAAGGGCACTCTGCCTGGGTCTGGGCGCTTGAACCTTATTGCCTATTTGCAGGTTCCTCATGTTGTCTGTTGCAAACAAAGAAGCTCACTGAAGCTATCAAATCACGCCGGAAAGGTTGCAGACCACCCTGCCTCCTAACAAGCAAAAGCAAATGTTCCAGCCTATACACGTGATCAAAAGAGCGTGCTGCAACGCTCCATTAGCACAAGCTGGGCGCATCAGCTGGAAGCAGCGTAAGCCACCATCTTATCCTGGTGGTTATGAACGCCTCGTCCAGCACACAGCAGTTGAAGTGTTTCCTTGACGCCAGCGTAGCGAACGATGAACGGGAATAACACTGCAGGCAAAAGGGGACTGTGCCAGGTATCCAGGAAGCATCAGGTCTGCGTGCCAGAGGGCGCGCACGCGATTGAACCATGAACCTGCCGATCTGCAGTCGGCCGCTCTACCATTGAGCTACACACCCGTGGGCCCCCGCAAAAGTGCCTGTTAGCACATTTGAAACAATGGTAGTTCCTAGGCTGCTGGATGTGCATGCGCTTAGATGACAAGTTCTTTGGAGGTAACCGTGACGTGCTGCCTGGCTGTGCTTAACCGCCAGCAGGGGTTGCGACAGAGGTGCAGGGGAATTTTCTCCTGCTAATTCACCGATGAATGGTTCAGTAGCAGAATGGCCGAATGCGTAACGACACCCTCCCATAGTTCAATCATGTGCTCGCTTTCTCCCTCTGCCTGCATTCCGTCCCGCATCTCACTGTACACACCCCACTTGCTAGATTGGTCTTTGAGGCTGTGTAAGGGCACTCTGCCTGGGTCTGGGCGCTTGAACCTTATTGCCTATTTGCAGGTTCCTCATGTTGTCTGTTGCAAACAAAGAAGCTCACTGAAGCTATCAAATCACGCAGGAACGGTTGCAGACCACCCTGCCTCCTAACAAGCAAAAGCAAATGTTCCAGTCTATACACGTGATGAAACGAGCGTGCTGCAACGCTCCATTAGCACAAGCTGGGCGCATCAGCTGGAAGCAGCGTAAGCCACCATCTTATCCTGGTGGTTATGAACGCCTCGTCCAGCACACAGCAGTTGAAGTGTTTCCTTGACGCCAGCGTAGCGAACGATGAACGGGAATAACACTGCAGGCAAAAGGGGACTGTGCCAGGTATCCAGGAAGCATCAGTTCTGCGTTCCAGAGGGCGCGCACGGGATTGAACCATGAACCTGCCGATCTGCAGTCGGCCGCTCTACCATTGAGCTACACACCCGTGGGCCCCCGCAAAAGTGCCTGTTAGCACATTTGAAACAATGGTAGTTCCTAGGCTGCTGGATGTGCATGAGCTTAGATGGCAAGTTCTTTGGAGTTAACCGTGACGTGCTGCCTGGCTGTGCTTAACCGCCAGCAGGGGTTGCGACAGAGGTGCAGGGGAATTTTCTCCTGCTAATTCACCGATGAATGGTTCAATAGCAGAATGGCCGAATGCGTAACGACACCCTCCCATAGTTCAATCATGTGCTCGCTTTCTCCCTCTGCCTGCATTCCGTCCCGCATCTCACTGTACACACCCCACTTGCTAGATTGGTCTTTGAGGCTGTGTAAGAGCACTTTGCCTGGGTCTGGGCGCTTGAACCTTATTGCCTATTTGCAGGTTCCTCATGTTGTCTGTTGCAAACAAAGAAGCTCACTGAAGCTATCAAATCACGCCGGAACGGTTGCAGACCACCCTGCCTCCTAACAAGCAAAAGCAAATGTTCCAGCCTATACACGTGATGAAAAGAGCGTGCTGCAACGCTCCATTAGCACAAGCTGGGCGCATCAGCTGGAAGCAGCGTAAGCCACCATCTTATCCTGGTGGTTATGAACGCCTTGTCCAGCACACAGCAGTTGAAGTGTTTCCTTGACGCCAGCGTAGCGAACGATGAACGGGAATAACACTGCAGGCAAAAGGGGACTGTGCCAGGTATCCAGGAAGCATCAGGTCTGCGTGCCAGAGGGCGCGCACGGGATTGAACCATGAACCTGCCGATCTGCAGTCGGCCGCTCTACCATTGAGCTACACACCCGTGGGACCCCGGAAAAGTGCCTGTTAGCACATTTGAAACAATGGTAGTTCCTAGGCTGCTGGATGTGCATGAGCTTAGATGACAAGTTCTTTGGAGTTAATCGTGACTTGCTGCCTGGCTGTGCTTAACCGCCAGCAGGGGTTGCGACAGAGGTGCAGGGGAATTTTCTCCTGCTAATTCACCGATGAATGGTTCAATAGCAGAATGGCCGAATGCGTAACGACACCCTCCCATAGTTCAATCATGTGCTCGGGTTCTCCCTCTGCCTGCATTCCGTCCCCCATCTCACTGTACACACCCCACGTGCTAGATTGGTCTTTGAGGCTGTGTAAGGGCACTTTGCCTGGGTCTGGGCGCTTGAACCTTATTGCCTATTTGCAGGTTCCTCATGTTGTCTGTTGCAAACAAAGAAGCTCACTGAAGCTATCAAATCACGCAGGAACGGTTGCAGACCACCCTGCCTCCTAACAAGCAGAAGCAAATGTTCCAGCCTATACACGTGATCAAAAGAGCGTGCTGCAACGCTCCATTAGCACAAGCTGGGCGCATCAGCTGGAAGCAGCGTAAGCCACCATCTTATCCTGGTGGTTATGAACGCCTCGTCCAGCACACAGCAGTTGAAGTGTTTCCTTGACGCCAGCGTAGCGAACGTGAACGGGAATAACACTGCAGGCAAAAGGGGACTGTGCCAGGTATCCAGGAAGCATCAGTTCTGCGTTCCAGAGGGCGCGCACGGGATTGAACCATGAACCTGCCGATCTGCAGTCGGCCGCTCTACCATTGAGCTACACACCCGTGGGCCCCCGGAAAAGTGCCTGTTAGCACATTTGAAACAATGGTAGTTCCTAGGCTGCTGGATGTGCATGAGCTTAGATGGCAAGTTCTTTGGAGTTAACCGTGACTTGCTGCCTGGCTGTGCTTAACCGCCAGCAGGGGTTGCGACAGAGGTGCAGGGGAATTTTCTCCTGCTAATTCACCGATGAATGGTTCAGTAGCAGAATGGCCGAATGCGTAACGACACCCTCCCATAGTTCAATCATGTGCTCGGTTTCTCCCTCTGCCTGCATTCCGTCCCCCATCTCACTGTACACACCCCACTTGCTAGATTGGTCTTTGAGGCTGTGTAAGGGCACTTTGCCTGGGTCTGGGCGCTTGAACCTTATTGCCTATTTGCAGGTTCCTCATGTTGTCTGTTGCAAACAAAGAAACTCACTGAAGCTATCAAATCACGCAGGAACGGTTGCAGACCACCCTGCCTCCTAACAAGTAAAAGCAAATGTTCCAGCCTATACACGTGATGAAACGAGCGTGCTGCAACGCTCCATTAGCACAAGCTGGGCGCATCAGCTGGAAGCAGCGTAAGCCACCATCTTATCCTGGTGGTTATGAACGCCTCGTCCAGCACACAGCAGTTGAAGTGTTTCCTTGACGCCAGCGTAGCGAACGATGAACGGGAATAACACTGCAGGCAAAAGGGGACTGTGCCAGGTATCCAGGAAGCATCAGGTCTGCGTTCCAGAGGGCGCGCACGGGATTGAACCATGAACCTGCCGATCTGCAGTCGGCCGCTCTACCATTGAGCTACACACCCGTGGGACCCCGCAAAAGTGCCTTTTAGCACATTTGAAACAATGGTAGTTCCTAGGCTGCTGGCGTTGCTGTGGACGTCCATGCGCGGGGACGGGTTCATCTCCTCTGCCAAGGCGAGTAAGCATTTCTGGTGGGGGTAGCTGTGCTCTTGGGGTGAGGTGGGTGCGTCATACTGGTGAAAGCGGGGCAACACGTTATTGGATGACTGCCTCACGGACCGGAGTGCCATATGGCTAAGTCAACACAATGTAAGAATTTTTCGCCTTAGGCTGTATCGCATATGCTTGCCTGCTGCTGTTCGCTGTTGATTGCAAACATTTCACAACGGACATTGTTGCAGCTCCTCGACCAACTCGAGGGAGCATAAATTTTCTCTGCGAACAGGCCTAAGAACCCGCATGTGTAATATATTCTGCCACTCTGCAGGTGGAAATGTTCGCATTAAACGGTGTGCGCTTTCAACGAGTCGTCGCTGTGCGTGTGTGCCGTCGTTTGGCAGGGTTCTTCGACAAACACTATTTGTGCGGTAAGTATGATAACAAGAATAGTGGTGCACACACTGCTTTAGTTGGGGCTCCGCTACATGCGTAAGCCACCACAATACCGCGCACTGCAAATTTTCACCTGACTGTGCAGTGTCGTTGGAAGGGTGTAGCAAAGCCGAAAAGTTTGTTATCTTCTTGCATGTTATCGTGCAGATGTGCTAACAAGACGAGGACGCGAGTACTTTATTTGTGAAAAGGCCTGAGAAGCGGCGTGTGCAATCGCTCTCGTTGCCTCTTCTCTTCACCTAACAGAGCGTATCTCATGGCGATAAGGCGTTGAATGGCCTGATCATCTGCACCAGATTGTCACATTTCCAACTACAAACCGCATTGCACACTGATGCCGTGAAACAGGGAGCGGGAAACAATAGCAGGACTGCTGATTTCCGCATTCACCTATGTAGCGAGTGCTTCACATGCATTTCCTATTGAATATGACAGATTTGTCAGCTGAAGCTGTGGTGTTGAGGCGAACGAAGCTGCAGGTTTGTTCTGGGGTCCTTCACACACATACGCGACCTTCGAGACTAGCAAGCTTGCACAAAGTTTTAATTCAAGTTGACGCTTCCACTTTTTCCTTGAATAGCCTGTGAGCGCAACCAACTGCTTACAACAGCAACTCCATACGTTAAGACTGGACACAAATCTGTGGAACGCTAGAAGGGAAAATAGTAGAAGCAAGGGCGCGCACGGGATTGAACCATGAACCTGCCGATCTGCAGTCGGCCGCTCTACCATTGAGCTACACACCCGACGGGAGGCTCGAGTAACCAGCTGAGTGCAATCGATCCAAGGTGTACCAACTGCAAAATAAGGTGTAAGGATTGCAATGTTGCAGAAGCGAAATAAAAAGTAGATTCGGATGCAGCACGGGGAGATTTGAAATGGTGTGCATGGAATTGAGCCTCCCAATCTCCCAAACTGCAGTCGGCGGCTCTATCCTTGAGCTACACACCCGTGGGCTAACACAAACGGATTTCGCAAATAGTTGAATAAATGTGTTGCAGTTTCAACGAAGTAGAGCTTTGTGCAACACTGTGAATGAAAAACATCAAGGCGACGTGCAGCCACAAAAATAGTTGAGGAGAGGGCGCGCACGGGATTGAACCATGAACCTGCCGATCTGCAGTCGGCCGCTCTACCATTGAGCTACACACCCTGTGGGCGAAGCTTGTACTTATTTGCACGGTCCTCAAAATCGATTTGATTTATACAATTCATTGCTTGTATCGTTTATATTGAAAAACTCACTGAATACGGTAGGAGTAGTTTATAGGATGGGTAATTAGGAAGCTTCGGGGATGCATGGATATGTGGGCCCCAAGGGGGGCCCCCGGTCAAGCAGTCAAGTGTTCGTCTGCGGCAAGCGACGCTGGTTTGATGTATTGCTTTAAACAAATATGGTTCTTTACAGGTTTTCATATGTTTTTCTTCTCATTGATTGTCATTTTATATTCTAGAAAGAACAAGAGTCCTCTGCTTGCAGCGAGACTGCGACTGCAACGCTTCGGTGAGTTTCCTTAGCATAAACTTGGAGGAGGTTGTTGTTTTCAGGCTTTGTGTCTTCCCCCCAAAGTTTGTCTGTTTATTCCTTTCGGATAATATTCAGTGAATAGGTAGTCTTCACCCCAAGAAGCGGCATCTAGCTAGCAACAGCATCTGCGATCCTCATTTGAATGGTCTACGAGGCCCGAGCACGTTGTTGTCTGTCTATCAGCGCTCTGCCTTTCCATTTAGCTTTCTCTGTTTCTCTGTTTTGTATTGCTTATCCCTCCGAGCTGTCATGTGCGGCTTGCCTCAAAGCATGAAACAAACACGCAGTGTGTAGTTCGTCCATGTTTGTTTTTCTCAAATATCTAGCAGATCAAACACAAGAAAACTAAGCACTGCTTGATGCCCCTGTTCATTTGTTGTCTGTGTTGCTGCAGCATATCCTAGAGAGCAGCATCGCCAGCATCCATCTCAGTTCCTCTGTTCCTGCTGTTCTGCTGCTCGTACACCCCAACGCCATGTGCTGCAGGGTTGCTCTACAGCAGAAGACAGGGCCCCCGTGAGCCTCATCTTCAGGTTTTGCAGCTGTATCTATCCACAGGTTTTGTTTGAGAGGGTCTGGAGTGCATGCATATGAAGAATGAAGCAACAAAGGAAAGCAGGCGAAGCCTCCGCACAGGCGGAGGGCATACAGCACAGCAGTATTACAACAGATGTGCTAGAAGATTGTGTGGGGCCCCGATGGGATGAGAAGAGACATGTTTGTTTGGATTTCTCTTCTCCTTTATTTTTTCTAGAGACGCTAACAGGCAGAGACGGGGGCCTTTTGAATCCCCGACTCAATCTTAGTAATTTGCTTACACTCGATATTTCAAACAATGCGTTGATAGATGTTGACGATGTGCTGTCTGTACACCACGGATTCAAGCGCCTCAAGACCCTCAAAGCAGCACACAATCTCATCACACGGGCAGATTTTGATTTACCTACTCTCATACATTTGGACTTGTCGTTTAATCAACTTAAACGTTTCCCTAGGTTTGAAGGTATAAGAAATACGGAAGAACTCCTCCTCTCCAACAATAAAATCAGTGGTAAGAACAAACTCCTGTCCTCTTCATATATACTTTCTAATCTTTATCTGCATACACCTGCCAGCTGTTTGTACATGCACACGTACTCTGTCTGCTTAGTCTGTGCAAGTCTGCTCCACACCTCATCGAACAGCTCTCGCTCTCTAGGAGTGCGTTATATATATATATATATATATAATATTCATACATATCACACGCATAGCCTATGGGCATGGAGAGGTGTAATGCTTGTGTATGCCCACGTACACCGCGCATATGAGGCACAGTGTACGTATACTACTACTCCGTCTGCCTGTCTTTCCTCCTGTATCAAATGATTGATGAAGCTGCTTTAAACACAAACATAGAGAGGCGACTTCGCCCCAGAAGCATATATGTTGCTTCCTCCCCACCTGAAACTGCAATAGGGGAGAAGAGAGAAAGTAAACAAAGACAAACTGTTCTTAATGGCCCCTCAAATTTGCATGCGTTGTGCTGCTGGAGTCTCTGTATCATAATATTCAAGTACGTTCTTATGGTGTATTGCAGCAGAAGCCATGCTGTGTGTTGGGTCTTGGTGAAGGAGGCGGGTGGGGTTGTTGTTATTAGCGGGTTTGTGTGGGGGTTGTCTGCTTCCTGCAGACTCGGAGCTGCAGAGCTTCGTGTTGCTAGGAAACCTCCGCGTGTTAGATTTGTCTTACAACAACATCAGCACTCTCCCCTCTAACTTTGTTCAAAATCTTGAATACCTCAAGGGCCTCACAAAGCTGACGGTGAGGAGGCAGAAGCAGACGGCTTCAAACCATTGTTCTTGTTGCTGCTCTTGCTGCTGTTGCTGGCTGCTGCTGCTGTTGCTGCTGCTGTTGCTGATGCAGCAGCAGCAGCAGCTACTGTTGCTGCTGCGATTGGAGAGAAGGGCTCGTGACAGGTGGTGGCGATGCTGCTTTCTCTGTGGGTTTGGTATTTGGTCTTGTTGAATCTTTTTATCATTTGAATGATGATGATGAATGTGCTGAGGGGATGTCTGTCTGTCTGTGTATCTGTCTATCTATCTGTCTATCTGTCTATGTATCTCTCTATTTGTCTATCTATCTCTTTATGTGTCTATCTCTCTATGTGTCTATCTATCTATCTGTCTATCTAATATGTCTCTGTGTTTATCTGTTTATCTGTTATTCTGTCTATCCGTCTATCTGTCTGTACACCTCAGAAGGTAGACTTTCGAGGTAATCCTTGCAGTGCATGGTTCCCCGAGTACGCTTCGGTGTTGGTGGGAAATGCTGTGGCCAGCGGCCAACATCTACATCAGCTGGACGCTGAGGCGATTGCCCCTCGTTCCGAGAAAGAAATAACTGACATGGCGGCTCAGGTCATTGCCAACTTGGATCAGTAAGAAACACCCTCCACCTGTCCGTACACCCCAGCTGCCAAAACATATGTTCAAAGTTTCAGCGAGAAAATGTATAAAACAGTTTTTTATTGGGAAAAGGGAAAAGTAAAAACGGCCCCTTGTACTTTCTAGGTATTCCTAGCCATCATATATATATATATATATATATATATAGATAGATAGATAGATAGATAGATAGATAAGTAGATAGGTAGATATAGATATGCCTATATACAGGTAGGGTAGTTAAGTCATTGGTAGATTATATAACGTTTTTGTTTCGAAGACCTAAGTTGTAGATTTAGGCTCAGGCGTTGCTAGGTAAGAGACTACACTTGTCTAGAGTAGTAGACAGAGTATGTGATGAGAAGAACAAGATAAAACACTTGAGGGTCTGGAGACAGACTCAGGGATGTGTGCCTGCCCTACACCTCTTTGATGTGCGGAGAGGGTTTATTGAGGGTTTAGGGTTTGAACTGTATACGGTGGGGATTGTTGAATGAGACAGTGTTGTGGTATTTTGGGTGTATGTACAGATACGACTCCACCTACATGGAGAGACAAGAAGCTGAAGCGACTCGTCCTCGTCTTGCCAAATATGCGATTAAAGTATGCATGCAATTCCTGCTGCTGTGGGGTGTCGAGCTGTCTGCTGTATTCTCTCTGTCTCTGTTTTATTCATTGTTTCCTTGTGTAGAAATTTCTCTGTCTCCCCATTGCTTGGCTGCCTAGAGCTGTCTCTTATGTTTTTATAACTTGGATTTTGAGAGGTGTCTGTCTCCGTCTTGTCATTTTCTTTTCTTTTCTTAAGAGTGTTTCTCTTGAGAGGGGGGTCTGTGTTTGTATGAGAGGGAAAGGGGCTGCATGCGTTTGGGTGTACAGACAGCTCTTGCGAGTGATGATGGTGATATCACCATTGGACGGCTGTCAGGAATATTAGAGAGACTTTTGACTGTCTCCGCGGATGGATCGGCAGAACTCGGGGCCACCTTCTACGACATCTGCTTCCGGGCAAGACATACAATATCCACACATTAGTTGGTTGTTGCTGCTGCTGGTGGTGCTGCTGGTGCTGCTGTTGGTGCTGGTGCTACTGTTGGTGCTGGTGCTGCTGCTGGTGCTGGTGCTGCTGTTGGTGCTGGTGCTGCTGTTGGTGCTGGTGCTGCTGTTGGTGCTGGTGCTGCTGTTGGTGCTGGTGCTGCTGTTGGTGCTGGTGCTGCTGTTGGTGCTGGTGCTGCTAGTGGTTCTGCTGCTGTTCGTGCTGATGGTGGTGTTAGTGCTGCTGCTGTTGGTGGTGATGCTGCTTAAACCTGTGATACTGTTGATGCTGTTGCTGTTGGATGTTAATGTTGTTGTTGCTGGCTGTTGCTGCTGCTATTGCTGCCTTTACTGCTGCTGCTGCTGCTGGTGTTGCTGATGTTATTGCTGATGGTTGTTGCTGCTGGCATTGCTGCTGCTGCTGCTGCTGCTGTTCCTTGCGTGGTTATCTTTGTTTTTCTGTTGCTGTCTGATAGTGTGTTGTTTGGGGCTTTTTGCTATTCAGGTGCATGCGATGGAGGAGGAGGAGAGGCTATCAACATTTTGGAGACAGCTTCCTACTTCCGACAAGGTAAGAAGATACATGAAGATGCTGCCTGGGGATATCGTTGGGTAGCTAGCTACCGCTACCTCTTTGGCTAGCTAGCTAGCTAGCTGGCTGGCTAGCTAGCCAGCTAGCAATCTGGCTAGCTAGCTAGTCTGTTGACTAGCTAGCATTTTGGCTAGCTAGGTGGTGGCAAGCCTTGGCTTTTATGTGTTTGAATTTGTTTTGCTCTATCTATTGTGTTGTATTTTGTCGCTGCTTGTGGGTGTGGCTGTGGGGGTCCTTGAAGTGTCTATACACCCGAAAGGTTTCTTATATCTACGGGTATATATATATATATATATATGTATATATATATATATATATATATATATATATATATATATATATATATATATATATATATATATATATATATATATATATATATATATATATATATATATATATATATATATCAGCGATAAACAGAGCGACTTGGGGCTGCTTGTTGAGTGTGTATAAAAATAAAGTTTTGGGGCTGGATTTGCTGTAGTGCATGCAATTGTTATTGCTGGGGTGTATCTTAGGCGAGACGAAATGCAGCAAAAGAATTTGCGCAGAAGGCACAGCTGGTGTTGGAGGTGTGCGAGGAGGCCCGGCCTCTTATCTTGCGGTGGGTGTACATACACCTCAGCATCTAAATAATAAATAATTTACACTTTAGCGAAGTAATGAATGAATCAGTAGTAGAACATTTGATTGTTTATTTCGAGATAACACACAGTTATACACCCGGTGCTTAGATCAAATATCCCGGTGTCTATACACATATAAGGAGAGGGGGGAGAGAGGGACAGAGGGAGAGAGATAGTAGAGAGTAAGAGATTTGTGAAGAGACAGACAGAGATAGAAGACAAACGTCGCCTGTTTTGTATGCGCATGCTGGTGTTGTGCTTGTGTGGTATTTGTATCTGTAGATATTTTGTATATTTTGTATGTGTATGCGATTTGTGCGTGTTGTGTGTTATATCTAAGTTTATTTATTTGTATATGTATGGGGCTTGTCTTTGTGGGCCGTGTCTGTATATGCATGCATTTTCTCTCTGCATGCGCTATATATATATATATATATATATATATATATATATATATATATATATATATATATATATATATATATATATAATTTTTTTCTGTATTTCAGGGGTTTAGGTAATTTATGCCTGGTTGTCGAGGGCTCGTTAGGCAACAAAGTCTGTTCGCTTTTGTCTCAACTCGCACAACATGAATTCGCAGCTCAGGCTGAAGGAGATGTGGGGGGACAGGCGGCAGAAGTCCTCGCAGAAATTGTTATTCCTTCTCTTATGGAGGTTTCTGATCAAGTAATAATATTAATAATAATAATAATAATAATAATAATAATAAATACTAATTATTATTATTATTATTAATAATATTAATATATAGTAATTGCATTAATAAGAAAAAGGATAGTAATAGTAGTAGTAGTAGTAGTAATAGAAAGAATACTAATACTAAACCCTAAACCCTAAACACTAACAACACCCTAACAACTTTTCTGACATATTATCTTTAAGAAACGTCTGTTATAAACAATATCAACATGTTAACAGTAATACAACATTATCAACTAGTAGAAACGAGAAAATATTAAAATAATAGGAGTAAGATATAAACAATAATTAAACATAAGCAACATTAATAAAACCCTAATCAACACTTATTAAAAATAATCAACATTAATAAACCCTAATCAACAGTAAAATAATAATAAAACATAATCAACGCTGGCAAAACCCTAATCAACAATAAAATAATAATAACATAAACATAAAAGAACACAAACAAAACCCTAATCAACAATAAAATAATCATAACATAAACATAAAAGAACACAAACAAAACCCTAATCAACAATAAAATAGTAATAAAACATAAAAAACATAAACAAAACCCTAATCAACAATAAAATAATAGTAAAACATACAAGAGCATAAACAAAACCCTAATCAACAATAAAATAATAATAAAACATAAAAAACATAAACAAAACCCTAATCATCAGTGATGAGACCGTAGTAAAGAATGCTAAGATGCTAAACCCCAGTAAAATTTAAACACCCACTACAACAAATTTTATATAACAGCAATAAAACCCTAGTTTAACAATAATAAAAATTGATAAACCCTCATAGAACTTAGGAAACCTTAATAAGATATAAGAAACTTAATTAATTAATTAAATTAATTAATTAATTTAACTAATTAATTAGTTAATTAATTAAACTAATTAATTAATTAATTAGAATATAGCTTAGCAACGAACGAACAGATCCTGGTAAGCCTAACAAAACATGACAAATCATATATATATATATATATATATATATATATATATATATATATATATATTATATACACGCATGCAGCGAGAAACTGCATGCATATACAAGTAAATATGCATGCATATACAGACACGCCACACAAAGATAAGACATATTATCACGAGCCATAGTAAAATATAATAAAGTGTAATAAACCCTAGTAATCCCTAATAAACCCTAAACCCTAACCTAATAAACCCTAAACCCTAGATGTGCTCTGCCACCTACTCAGCACTAAGTAGACCCTCCTCTCCTTTCCTTTCGACAGGCCTGAGGTGTCTAGCAACACAGACTACATGTTTATAATAAAAATAAAATATACTTGTTTATGAGAATAAGATAGAAAAACTAATTATACTAATAAAAATATACAAAACATATTTTTATAATAGAGAAAACAAAATATTATAATAATAAAACAAAACAGATATTTATAATAGCAAGATAAAGAAACATTTAATCGTAATCCTAAGAAGATTTCGCTTGTCAGTGAGGAGACAGTCTCCTCTTGCTTAGTCTTGTGGCATCATTATGTTGGAGGGCGTGCAGATGTTAGGTGTCTCCTTATCTTCGTTTTCTTGTGTTTGTTTGTGTCTCTGTGTCTCTTCGTGTTCTCTGCCTGAGCTGAGTAGACTTTGTTATACAGCGACCTCAGTCTTGTATAAAAAACAAAGAAGGGGGGGAGTTGTGTTGGGGGGGAGGTTGAAAAGGGTTTAGGGTTTAGGGTTTAGGGTTTAGTTAGGGTTTAGGTTTATTATGCTGTCTCCTTTTCTTCAGGAGAAGGTTGTGATGGACGTGTTAACAGGTCTCACTGGAAGTGGAGAGTCTCTTGGCATGGCTGTCGCCCTCTCAGGCTGTGTCTCCTTACTTGCCGACCTTCTTACTATCTCAGGGCCTACTAAGTAATATCACAATCTTTAATTAACATACACACACACACACACAAACACACACACACACACACACACACACACACACACACACACATACACCCCCTCATCTTACAAAAACTCCAAATGCCTACTAAGGGAACCGTAGAGGGGGCCCCCAAGGGGCCCCACAGAGGGGCCCCCAAGGGACCCCACAAAGAGGGCCCCCAAGGGGCCCCACAGAGAGGGCCCCCAAGGGACCCCAAAAAAAGGGGCCCCCAAGGGGCCCCACAAAGGGGGCCCCCAAGGGATCCCACAAAGGGGGCCCCCCAGGGGCCCTGCTTGGTGTGTTGGGCTGTGAACAGTGCGAGGGAATTGGGCTGGAGGGGCTTGAGGTTGTTTCTGTTGAAAGAGAGAATGCTGAGGTGTATTTATTAGAAAGTATTTATTTATGTATAAAGAGATTTTGAAGGGAACGAAGCGGAGGGGGGAATCGAACCCCCGACCTTCGGATGATGAGTGCAGCGAATGATTTGCCGTTATGTTGGAGGGGACCAGAGTCGTTGAAGGTGTCTGGCTGCAGCTGCTGCTGCATGCGTTGGGGCTGTTTAATTAGAAGGCCACTCCGATCTGTTTCTTTGCTGCTCACGTGTTTTACATGCATGCACTACTCTAAGCGGTGCTGCTGAGATATTTATTTGGGGCTTAGAGGAGGAGACAGCGGCAGGGTGTCTCCTGCGTGCTGCTGCTGCTGCTGCTGCTGCTGCGTATTTGTCTGCCTCTGCTGCTGCTGTATCGGCACCTGCTGCTGCTGCATCTGCTTCTGCTGCTGCTGCATCTGCCTCGACTGCTGCTCCTCCTGCTTCTGCTGCTGATGGATGTGCTGCTGCTGCTGCTGAATGTTCTGCTGCTGCTGCTGCTGCTGCTGCTGCTGCAGGTCGCTCTGTCAAGTCCTGTGCGTGGTCTGCTTAGCCCAGGAGAATTGTGTGGAGGCGACAGGTCAAGGGGTCCCTCAGGTAGAGTGTTTGTATTATTTTATCTTTTATAATATTTAAATATAATTTTATCGTGGGATTTGTATTAAAACAATACAGAAAAATAAACAAACAAATATATATAACTAGTCAACTCGTATAAATTAATAAAAAACAACAACTTCTCAAGTTAACATGATGTGGAAAGCTGTGCATGCGAAGGGGATGTAGACAGTTTATATGTATATATATATATATATATATATATATATATATATATATATATATATATATATATATATATATATATAGTGGGGCAGTCTTAGTTTATGCAGGGCCTTAGAAAGTCCTTCGCTGTCTGTACATCTGTTGTATGGTGTATGTACTATACACTCGAAAGCTGCATGTACACTGGAGTGTCTCCTCAAGAATCATTTAGCAGCAGCAGCAACAGCAACAGCAGCAGCAGCAGGGGCAGCAGCAGGCTTAGGGATTGCTGCAGATGTTTGGGGTGTATGTACAGCTGCTCTGCCGTCGTGTACTTGACGAGGGAGTGCCAGAAGATGATCAAGGGCTTATGCTGTTCTGTGATATGTGTATTATCATGGGGTAAGGATATATTAACTGTCTCCTTTTCTTTATCTGTCTCCTTTTCTTTATCTGTCTCCTTTCTCTTCTTTGTTTGTCTCTCCCTCTTTGTCTGTCTCTTCTTCTTTATCTTCTTCTTCTTTTGTCTGTCTCTTCTTCTTTGTGTGTTTCTGTCTTTCTCCTCTTTGTCTCTCTCTTCCTCTTTGCCTGTCCCCTCTTCTTCGACTTTCTCTCCTTCTTTATCTTTCTCTTCTTCATCTGCCTCTTCTTCTTTGTCTCCCTCTTCTTTAGTCTGTCTCCTCTCTTCCTATTCCCTCATCGTTCTTTTGTCTCTTTTCTCGTGGGCCTTCTTCTTTCTCTTCTCCTCCTGTTTCTTTCTCTTTTGCCTGCCTCTGCCCCTGCAAATATTATATGTATATATACATATAATATCTCTCTCTCTTTATATATATATATATGTATATATATACCTGCCTATTTATATATATGTATATCTGTGTGTCTATATCTATATATCTATAAATACATATCTATACATTCATCTATATATCAATATCTATCTATTTCTCTCTCTCTCTCTCTCTCTCTCTCTCTCTCTCCATACATATATATATATATATGTATATATATATTTGTTTTGTCTTGTTCTATCAGACGGTGTGCCTGGCATGCGAAGAAAGCAGCGTTGCATTTAACGAAATCTGCGATTCACGTTTCTTTTTTTCTGCCGAAGTTGAGAGAACTCATAGGAGAGAGAGAACCGACATGCAGACTTGCTATACCCCAGGTTCTCTAGTTTATTATATTATATTTTATTTTTAGTTGTTTTATTTATTTATTTATTTATTTATACGTGGCGGGGTGGGGGTGGTGTTTTGTGTAGGCTGTGAATTTGTGAGGTTGTAGACTGTGTTTTGTTTTGTTTTTTTTGTTTTGATGTTTTGTTGTTTTGTTGTTTTGTTTTATTTTGTTTTATTTTGTTTTTTTGTTTTGTTTTGTTTTGTGTTTTTCTTTTGTTTTTTTGTTTTGTTTTTTTCTTTTGTTTTTTTGTTTTGTTTTGCTGTTCAGTTTTGTGTTGTATTGTACTGTCTTGTACTGCACTGTATTGTGTTTTATTGTGTTTTATTATATTCTATTATTCTATTATTTATTATTATATTTTATTATATTATATTTTGTGTATATCATATCTTTGCTATTCTTCTCTTCTCCCATTTCCCCCACTCTGCATGCCCCGTGAAAACCACCTTCTCCCCCTGACAGTAAAAACAGACAGTTCAGGTGTATGTGCAGCTCAGTTAAAACACAAACAGTTCAGGTGTATGTACAGCTCAATTAAAACACAGACAGTTCAGGTGTATGTACAGCGCAGTTAAAACACAGACAGTTCAGGTGTACGTACAGCTCATCCTCTCGATCTGCAGGCCAAAGTTGCTGGAGCCATCATCGGAGCCCTCACTGGCATGATCCGCAGCTGCGAGGAGGTACAACAAACCCTAAACCCTAAACCCTAAACCCTAGACCTTAAACCCTAAACCCTAAACCTTAAACCCTGAGATGGCCATAAACCCTAAATAATTAAATAAATCAAGATAATAAACAAGGAAACAATCCTAAACACTGTACTCTAAAGCCATAGATGAATCGTAAACCCTAAACCCTAAACCCTAAACCCTAAAGCATTTCTAAGTTATAAACCCTAGATCATCCCTTAACCCCATATGAACGCTAGAAGAACCCCAAACCCTAAACCCTAGATTCTGACTGATGAAGAATAAGACGTTTGAATTATGTTGTGTAAGAAATTGTAGTTCTTAACAATTTTGAAGTGTACGTACACCTCAGGCTATGGAGATATGCTGCAACAACTATCACCTCATTGATCTTCTTCTTCCTGCTTTGAAAGAAGAAACAGCAGATCCTGTTATTCTCGCTGCTAGCTGCATTGGTATATCCACTGTATATACACCTCATCTATATTTATAAATAAATAATATTCATATTAATTATTTTATATCAGTATCAGTATCAGTATAATATTTAAAACAAATTGAGGCTTTGTATGACCTTAGATATCTCCTTACCCTTCTTATTCGTAGATCGCTTGTTGATTAGGGTTTAGGGTTTAGGGTTTAGGGTTTAGGGTTTAGGGTTTAGGATTGAATCTCATCTTGTCGGTGTGTTTTTTGGACGCGTGTGGTTAGGGTTTAGGGTTTAGGGTTTAGGGTTTCGGTTGTGTGTTTCATACTTTTTCTTTAACTACCATTCTCTTATTCCTTTCACTTTATTTGTTTGTCTATCCTTTAACTTTGTTTGTTTGTATTTATATACAATATCTGCCCCCCACATGCATGCATGCAGGGGTTCGTGTTATCCTAGAAAACCCTCGTCAACGTGCAGCTCTGCTGCTGTATGTGACGGAGGAGATGAGGGACTTTGATGGATTGCTTCAATACTTAGGGGGAAGTAGATACACCGCTATGTGTGATAGAGCGGAACTCGCAATAAGAAATATCAATCAGGTATATATATATATATATATATATATATATATATATATATATATATATATATATATATACTTCTCTATATGTTTGTATATAATATTATGTTACATTACATGAGCTAGTATATATATATATATATATATATATATATATATATATATATATATATATATATATATGTCTTTCGCTTTCTGCTGTATGAGGCCTTGATACCGTGTCTGTTTTCTATTGTCTGTTGTTTGCTGTCTGCTGTCTCCATCTCCAATTGTCTCTCTTTGTCTCCCCTGTCTGTCCTTTGCTTCTGTGCATTAGACGCACCGCAGGCCAGCTACCTAGCGCTTTAGGGTTTAGGGCTGAGGGTTTAGGGTTTAGAGATTAGGGTTTGGGGTTTAAGGCTTAGGGTTAAGGGTTTAGGGTTTAGGGTTTAGGGTTTAGGGCTTAGGTTTTCGATTTTATGGTTTGGGGTTTAACGTATCCGGTTTAGCACTTGCGGCTAGGTATTTAGGGTGTAGGGTTTAGGGTTTAGGGTTTATTTTGTAGACTCTAGGGCCTAGGGTTTAGGGTTTAGGGTTTAGGGTTTAGGGTTTAGGGTTTGTGTGTATGTGCAGCTCCCCTATGTGCCTGAGAGGGTTCCTTTGGCTCGCCTCACTAACGTGATTGCTTGTCGTGTGCTGGCAGCAATCTGTAGCTTCTTGGCTTTCTACCTAGCAGACGAAACAGACCACCTTGTACAGGTATATATATATATATATATATATATATATATATATATACATATATATATATATATATATATATATTCATATAATCTATATATATCTGTGTAGATATATATAGATATGTATTTATATTTTCATTTATAGTGATAGAATAATCTATTAACCTATTTATAGTTATATATATAATTATATAGAATATATATATATATATATATATATATATATACATTATATATATATATATATATATATATATATATATATATATATATATATATATATATA
This sequence comes from Eimeria praecox, assembly GCA_963920595.1. Classification (NCBI taxonomy): domain Eukaryota; phylum Apicomplexa; class Conoidasida; order Eucoccidiorida; family Eimeriidae; genus Eimeria; species Eimeria praecox. Next base: position 1,345,425 of record OY986951.1, read on the forward strand.
TATATATATATATATATATATATATATATATATATATATATAGTGTGTGTGTGTACACTGCAGGGTGTAGCTGAAGAGTTGTTTGCTGCTCATCGAGAGAAAGCAATCGTAGATGTGTTGGAGGTAAAGAACGAAGAAGTGCTAGTTGCTGCTGTGGAGTGTCTAAACAGCATACCTCTTCGTTATCTAACGAAGGAGACTGTCTCTCTTCTTCTCAAACTTATACGCAGACTACCCTTCCCTCACGCGGGTTCGATTCCTACTCAAGTTTAAAAGATATAGCCTGTCTCTCCTCTTGCTGCTGCTCTCTCTGCTGCTGTTGCGGCTGCTGCTGCTGCTGCTATTGTCGCTGCTGCTGCTGCTGTCTGCCTGCTTCTGTTGCTGCACAAACGTATACATTCTACAAACGTCAGTCTGTACACTCCAAGGTGGATATATATATATATATATATATATATATATATATATATATATGTTCTATATTATATATTCTATACTGTATAGTATATTTTATAACAGATATTGAATTATACATTGCCTGTAATATATGGTCTCATGCATATTACATATTTTGTATTGTCTAATACGTCTTATATATTTTGTATTCTATAAAATATATTATATATTTTGTATTGTAGAATATATGTTATGTATTTTGTATTGTATAAGCTATAGTGTATATTTACTTGATATACTTTGTATTGTATAATATATAAAACATATTTTGTATAGTAATATATATATATATATATATACATATATATATATATATATATATATTGTACTATATATTTCTTCTATATTGTATATAGTTTTTTCTATAGTACACATCTTCTCTTGTGTTTAATATTTTTCTTTCTACATTTCTACTTTCTTTGTTTTTTTTTAGTTTCTGTGAGTTTGTCTGTTTGGCTCTGGAGATGTGCTAGGGTGTTAATAATTAATAATTAATAATTAATAATTGAAAATTAATAATTAATAATTAGTAATTAATAATTAATAATTAATAATTAATAATTAATAATTAATAATTAATAAGTAACAATTCATAATTGATAATCAATAATTAATACTTAGTACTTAATAGTAAATACTTCATACTAATTAGTAACTAATATATTATATATGATAGAAAATAAAAAAAAACAAACGACAAACCCTAAACCCTAAACCCTAAACCCTAAACCCTAACCATGATTCTTCTGTGTGTTGCTGTGTGTGTGTTTAGGTTTAACATCTCAAGTCCTCCAATCCGTAATAAAATTATTAGGACGTTTGGCTGTATGGGAGTCTCCTCAGGCTTCTGCTGTCTTGTGGGGTGTACATGCACTTGAAGCTGTCTCCTCTGTCTTTGATGTCCTTCATAGAAATCTAACTACTCTAAGAACACCCGCGAGGTATGTACACTCGAATCAAACTGTCTCCTTCTTAAATGGCTGTCTCCTCTACTGTCTCCTCGCTTTATCTGTATCTCCTCTGCTGTCTCCTCTCTCTGTCTCTGCTGCCTCTCTTTCTACTGTCTCCCCTCTCTTTCTCTGCTGTCTTCTCACTCTGTCTATTGTCTCCTCTCTCTCTGCTGTCTCCTTCCCTATATAATGTCTCCTCTCTGTCTCTACAACAACACTCTTGTTTCGTTCCTTTTGTCTCTTCTGTTTCTTCTTCTTCTTTTATCTTCTTCTCTCATCTGTCTCCTCTCGTCCGTCCCCCCAGCCTCTTCTGGCTGTAATTGCTGTCTCCTCTGTCTCTTCTGTCTCTTCTGTCTCTTCTACCTCTTCTGTCTCTTCTGTCTCTTCTGTCTCTTTTCTTTCTGTTATAAAGGGACAGCTGTGTTGTTTTGCTTGTGCTGTTGGAGACACTTGATATATATATATATATATATATATATATATATATATATATATATATATATATAATTTGTTTACAGGAAGGTAGTAATAGAAAACATGCATGCATTAAACAGAGCGGGTGTTCACTTCATCTTAGCTGCTTCTCGTGTCGACTCTGTCCGAGACATCATGAGGTAAAACCCCAAACCCTAAACCCTAAACCCTAAACCCTAAACCCTAAACCCTAAACCCTAAACCCTAGGGATACGAGTCTAGGGTTTAGAGCTGAACAAGAAGATATATTCCTCCTGTCTCCTCAGCTCCTACTCTTTCCACTGAGCATTCTATCCATTACCCCCTCCCCCAAACCCTAAACCCCAAACCCTAAACCCCAAACCCTGAACCCTAACCCCTAACCGTTATAGAATGTATTTTTTGTGTAGGTTAAAGCCAGTAGTGTCTCTCTTAAGCCCTGTATTAGAAGCAGAACAACAGGTGGAGATACACCCCGACGGCTTTGATGTTGTAGTAGAAAGAAGCTGGACAGCCCGTGATGTAAATGTTTTATTGAATTGTTTGTCGGGTATACACAAATTAAACCCTAAAAAAAAAGGTTGCTTTAGAGTTGTTTGTAGACTTGCGGATATATTACAAGGTTGGCCTGATCTGCCAGATTCGGAGACAGATATTACCCTTAGAGTAGGGCTCTTAGTTATTTATTTGTTTGTCTTTCTCTCTTTCTTTCTCCCTCTCTCTGTCTCTGTCTGTCTCTCTCTGTCTCTCTGTCTGTCTCTGTCTCTCTGCTTCTCTGTGGCTGTCTGTCTCTGTCTGCCTCTGTCTCTCTGCCCCTCTCGTTATGTCTCTCTGTCTCTCTGTCTGTCTGTCCCTCTCTGTCTCTGTCTGTCTCTGTCTCTCTGCCTCTCTTTGTCTCCCTGTCTATGTCTGTCTCTCTCTCTCCGTCTCTCTGTCTCTGTCTGTATCTGTCTGTCTCTCTGTCCCTCTGTTTTTCTCTCTCTGTCTCTCTGTCTCTGTGTCTCTCTGTCTCTCTGTCTCTCTGTCTCTCTGCCTTTCTCTTCTCTGTCCTTGCCTCTCTGTTTGTCTCTCTGTCTCTGTCTCTGTCTCTCTTCCTGTCTGCATCTCTGTCTCTCTCTCTATTTCTCTGTCTTATCTCTGTGCTGTCTCCTTTCTGTCTCTGTTTGTCTGTCTGTGTGTCTCCTTTCTCTGTTTATCTCTCTTCTCTCTTTCTCCGTCTCCTTTCTTGTTCTGCTTGTCTCTTATCTCCATCTCTCTGTCTTTCCGTCTCTTCTCCGTGTTTCTATCTCTGCTGTCTCCTCTCTCTTCTTGTCTCTCCCCCTTGTGCCTTCTCAGCCTATACATTTTATTTATTAATTATATTTGCTGTCTCCTCTCTCTTTATCTGTCTCCTCTCATTCATTATCTCTCTCTCTCTCTCTCTCTCTCTCTATATATATATATATATATATATATATATATATATATATATATATATATGGAGACAGATATATATATTATCCCTGTCTCCTTGTCTCTTTTCTGTGTCCTTAATTGCTGAGTGTATCTACAAGTTTGCTGCTAGCTCTCTTTAGGGTGTTTCTGGTGGTGGGGTTGCTGTTACGCTTTGATGTAGAAAGCCGCTGCTGCCTTTGCTGCTGCTGCTCCTGTTGTTGCTGCTGTTGTTGTTGCTGCTGCTGTTGCTGCTGCTATTGCTGCCGCTACTGCTGCTACTTCTGCTGCATTCCCTGCTGCTATTACCGCTGCTCTTCCCGCTGCTACTGCTGCTGCTGCTGTTGCTGCTTCTGTTGCTGCTGCTGCTGTTGCTGCTGCTGCTGCTGCAGGCGCTGTGTAGCCGGGAGGCGGAGATGTGGGACGACGATTTGATTCTGAGGAAGCAATTAGAGTTAGACAGCAGAGAAGAATCAGAGAGAGCTTCCCAGCAAACTGTAAGGCAACCAATCATATAAACCCCCTACCCTTCTAGGGTTTAGGGTTTAGGGTTTAGGGTTTAGGGTTTAGTGTTTAGGGTTTAGGGTTTAGGGTTTAGGGTTTGGGGTTTAGGGTTTAGAGTTGAGAGGTGAAGGTTGCGGGGGGAGAAGGAAGGGCTTAGAACTTAAATGTTAGGGTTTAGGGTTTAGGGTCTAGGGTTTAGGGTCTAGGGTTTAGGGTTTAGGGTTTAGGATTTAGGGTTTAGGGTTTAGGG
>OY986951.1:1354468-1356968 GCA_963920595.1 Eimeria praecox
ACAATATAATAATATATAATATATTATTTCTACTGGAATTGTGTTTATTTGTTGTCTGTCTTAGACTATAAAAATCATATAATACAATATAATAAAATATAATAAATAAAATATTAATATATAATTGTTTATTGCTATTCTTAGGGTTTTATATACAATCTTGATTGTCTTAGATTATAATATAATATATAATAGAATATAATATATTATTTAATAAACAATAATATATAATATATTATTTAATAAGCAATAATATATAATATATTCATTAATACACAATAATATACAATATAATATATATAATATAATATAATATATATAATAAATAATAATTTTTTCTTGTTATTTGTATGTTTTTAAATATATATATATATATATATACAATAATATATAAAAATAATATTTACATATATACTTTCAATTATAATTATATTTATATGTTGAGTAGGATATAATATAAAACTATACACTAAATTAAATATAATAATAATAATAATAATAATAATAATATAATTGTTTTTTTTTTTTAGGGTTTTATACGTAGCTATAGAACACGCTGTCTCCTCTGTCTCTCGTTCGGAGACAATAAAGATATGTAGACGAGTCTCCTTCCTTAGATATCTAACTGCTTTAGTATGTTTAATTCTATTTTATATTTATTTTTGTTATCTTGGGTTTAATTTAATTATGTTTATTTGTATTTTATTCTTATAGTATTGTCTCTATCTTTATTATGTTCAATTATATTTTATTTTTATTTTTATTAGCTTGTTCTTGTTTTATATATATTTGTTTGTGTTTTATTTTTATTTCATTGCTTTCAGTTTATATGTTTGTTTATATTTTATTTTTATACTTTTGTTTTTGTTTTAAATATATTAATTATTTATTTATATTTTATTTTTATTTTCTTGTTTTTATTTTAAATATATTTATTTATATTTGTGTTTTATTTTTATCTTTTTGTTTTTATTCAAACATATTTATTTATATTTTATTTTTTTTTATACTTTTTATTTTAAATATATTTATTTATATTTATATTTTATTTTTATATTTTTTTATTTTGTTTGCTTTATACTGTCTCTGCTGTTGCCTGTCTCTGCTGTTGTTTGTCTATTTGTTTTGTTTGTGTTGTTTTAGTTATTTGTTTGTATTTCTTATCTTGTTTGTTTTTATTTAATTATCTATTTAATTATTTATTTAATTATTTATTTATTTATTTAATTATTACTTGTTTTTATTTATTTATCTTTTTGTTTGTTTTGTTTTTTGTTTTATTTTTTGTTTTTTGTTTTCGCTTTTTCTAATAAGTACAAACAACGTTTGACTGTCTCTCTCTGTCTCTCTGCCATATATATATATATATATATATATATATATATATATATATATATATATATATATATATATATATATGGTTTTAGGATTTAGGGTTTAGGGTTTAGGGTTTAGGGTTTAGGGTTTAGGGTTTAGGGTTTAGGGTGTACGTACAGGTGGAGGCAGCGCCATTCTTGGCTGGTAATGTTGGATCTAAGTTTTGTCGTTTGATGCATCGAGTTCTTCGTCTTGATGCCGATCAAGCTGTAAATAATTAAATATATTTTATTTCTTCTCTTTTTATATTGTTTGTTTTTTATTTTATTTAAACTGTTTGTTTATTGTTTATTTTAATATTATGGTGTTAGACATGTGTGGGGTTTGTTTAGCCTGAGGTTGATATATTTTTGTTTGAAGTATCTCGGGGTTAGGGTTTAGGGTTTAGGGTTTAGGGTCTAGGGTTTAGGGTCTAGGGTCTAGGGTTTAAGGTGTAGGGTTTAGGGTTTAGGGTTTAGGGTTTAGGGTTTAGGGTTTAGGGATGTTGCTGCTATAGGTTGAGTCTATGGACCTTATCATAAACTACGATATCGTAGCAGAGTAAGTAAACCCTAAACCCTAAACCCTAATTTTTAAACTGTAGAAAACCCTAAACCCATACCCACACCCCTAAACCCTAAACCCTAAACCCTAAACCCTAGGTGTTATTCTCAGATGCACTAGGAGAATGATGTCTCCCCTACATCATCTTATTCGACAAGCTTCTAGCCGCGCGTTAGATCTGAGAGAACAGGTTAGGGTTTGTTGTAAGGGTTTAGGGTTTTGTATTTAAGGCTTTATGTCTCTTAAACCCTAAAATTTATATTTAGATTTGTTTCTCTCTCTCTCTCTCTCTCTCTCTCTCTCTACATATATATATATATATATATATATATATATATATATATATAGGGCTTAGGGTTTAGGGATTAGGGTTTAGCGTATGCGATGAGTTTGAGCTAGTAAAAATTTATGAAGGGGGGGGGGGAGAGGGAATAGTAGTTATATTTGTTGTTTTCTATAATAATAATAATTAATATTTAAACTTAATAATAATTAATATAAAATAATATTTATTTTGGTGTTTGTTTACTATGTTTTCGGGTGTATACGCAGCTCTTGTGTGTAGAACTCGCTCAGCTGT
>OY986951.1:1361968-1366968 GCA_963920595.1 Eimeria praecox
CCTGTTCGTGTTATGGCGGTAGCAACGAGCCGCCGCTTCTACATCGTTGAGAGACCTAGAGGCTTGTCCGTAACGCGGGTTTAGGGTTTAGGGTTTAGGGTTTAGGGCTTAGGGTTTAGGGTTTAGGGTTTAGGATTTAGGGTGTTGTTAAGTGTTATAGAAAGAAAATCTTTCAAAGTTTTTTGTTTTAGGTTTTTGTTGTACTTTGTTAGTAAAATAAGATATTATTATAGATTATATATATATATATATATATATATATATATATATATATATATATATATATATATATGTATATATATATATATATATATATCGTATTAAACGTAGGGTTTGTTGTACTTTGTTAGTAAATTAAGATAGGTATATTATTATAGTTGTATTATATATATATATATATATATATATATATATATATATAATGTTTATCTATTGTTTGTGTAATTAACTGTATAGACGGGACCCTCTAAACCCAACGATAGAATATAATTATAATAAATTAGAAGAAATTAGAATATATGAAACGAGAGAATATAAAAAACTAACAAGAGTTATTAAAGGATATCCCGCAGATAATTGGATGGCGGCAGGATGGATTGTTCAGGTAAGAAATTTGAGGTGTACATACACCTCAATTGTGTTTAATAATTATATTATTATTTATTTATAAATAAAATAAATTATAGTAGTATGGAATATATAATATTCTATGTTCAAATATATATTTAGGTGTATACATTAAATATATTATATTTATTTATTTAAAGAAATATTAAATTGTTAGGTAAATAATATTTTGGATGTACATACACCTCAATTTTCTCTAATAATTATATTATTATTTATTTAAAAATAAATTAAATTATTAGATAAATAATATTATTTATTTATATATAGATTTAGTCATTATATTATATAATATAATAAACATATATATATATAAATATAGAAGAGCTGTTTGTATATACAGACAACTTCAAATTAACATACAGATCAGGTGTATGCGCATACACCTGAACACCAATATAATAATAATAATAAATATAATTATTATTAATTATAATAATAATAATTATTATTTACTATGTATAATTATATTACTTATTTTATTATTTGTTTATTATTTATTTTATTTTTTTTAATATTGTTTTTGTTTATTGAAGGAAGAAGGAGACAGTGTTTCCCGAGAAATGTTTGATTGTTTAATTATGGAGGTCTTGAGCAAAACCACAGATTTTATATGCTGTCTCCGAGCCCTATCCGGTATTAGGGTCTAGGGTTTAGGGTTTAGGGTTTACGGTTTAGGGTTTAGGGTTTAGGGTTTAGGGTTTAGGGTTTAGGATGCGGAAGTAATTTGTGCGGGGGTTTATCGAAGCAGACACTCTCAAATGCACCAATAACAATAAGCTTCTAGGGTTTAGGGTTTAGGGTTTAGGGTTTAGGGTTTAGGGTTTAGGGTTTAGGGTTTGTGGTTTCAGGGGAGACAGAGGACGAGCGTGTAGATGTTTTACGTGATGTGGTGTCTGCGGAGTGTTTGCATGGGAGAGTGAAGTTATCTTTGATTCAAGATAGTTTTATTTGTATTAAGAGAAGTGTGGGCTCTCTCTGTCTGTTCTTATTCTTCTGTCTCTTCTTCTTCTTCTTTATCTGTCTCTTCTTATTATTCTGTCTCTTCTTATTATTCTGTCTCTTCTTCTCTGTCTGTCTCTTCTTATTCTTCTGTCTCTTCTTCTTTATCTGCCTTTTTTTACTCTTTTCTCTCTTCTCTCTCTGTCTCTTCTTATTCTTCTGTCTCTTCTCATTCTTCTCTCTCTTCTCTCTCTGTCTGTTCTTATTCTTCTGTCTCTTCTTCTTCTTCTTTATCTGTCTCTTCTTATTATTCTGTCTCTTCTTATTATTCTGTCTCTTCTTCTCTGTCTGTCTCTTCTTATTCTTCTGTCTCTTCTTCTTTATCTGCCTTTTTTTACTCTTTTCTCTCTTCTCTCTCTGTCTCTTCTTATTCTTCTGTCTCTTCTCATTCTTCTCTCTCTTCTCTCTCTGTCTGTTCTTATTCTTCTGTCTCTTCTTCTTCTTCTTTATCTGTCTCTTCTTATTATTCTGTCTCTTCTTATTATTCTGTCTCTTCTTCTCTGTCTGTCTCTTCTTATTCTTCTGTCTCTTCTTCTTTATCTGCCTTTTTTTACTCTTTTCTCTCTTCTCTCTCTGTCTCTTCTTATTCTTCTGTCTCTTCTCATTCTTCTCTCTCTTCTCTCTCTGTCTGTTCTTATTCTTCTGTCTCTTCTTCTTCTTCTTTATCTGTCTCTTCTTATTATTCTGTCTCTTCTTATTATTCTGTCTCTTCTTCTCTGTCTGTCTCTTCTTATTCTTCTGTCTCTTCTTCTTTATCTGCCTTTTTTTACTCTTTTCTCTCTTCTCTCTCTGTCTCTTCTTATTCTTCTGTCTCTTCTCATTCTTCTCTCTCTTCTCTCTCTGTCTGTTCTTATTCTTCTGTCTCTTCTTCTTCTTCTTTATCTGTCTCTTCTTATTATTCTGTCTCTTCTTATTATTCTGTCTCTTCTTCTCTGTCTGTCTCTTCTTATTCTTCTGTCTCTTCTTCTTTATCTGCCTTTTTTTACTCTTTTCTCTCTTCTCTCTCTGTCTCTTCTTATTCTTCTGTCTCTTCTCATTCTTCTCTCTCTTCTCTCTCTGTCTGTTCTTATTCTTCTGTCTCTTCTTCTTCTTCTTTATCTGTCTCTTCTTATTATTCTGTCTCTTCTTATTATTCTGTCTCTTCTTCTCTGTCTGTCTCTTCTTATTCTTCTGTCTCTTCTTCTTTATCTGCCTTTTTTTACTCTTTTCTCTCTTCTCTCTCTGTCTCTTCTTATTCTTCTGTCTCTTCTCATTCTTCTCTCTCTTCTCTCTCTGTCTGTTCTTATTCTTCTGTCTCTTCTTCTTCTTCTTTATCTGTCTCTTCTTATTATTCTGTCTCTTCTTATTATTCTGTCTCTTCTTCTCTGTCTGTCTCTTCTTATTCTTCTGTCTCTTCTTCTTTATCTGCCTTTTTTTACTCTTTTCTCTCTTCTCTCTCTGTCTCTTCTTATTCTTCTGTCTCTTCTCATTCTTCTCTCTCTTCTCTCTCTGTCTGTTCTTATTCTTCTGTCTCTTCTTCTTCTTCTTTATCTGTCTCTTCTTATTATTCTGTCTCTTCTTATTATTCTGTCTCTTCTTCTCTGTCTGTCTCTTCTTATTCTTCTGTCTCTTCTTCTTTATCTGCCTTTTTTTACTCTTTTCTCTCTTCTCTCTCTGTCTCTTCTTATTCTTCTGTCTCTTCTCATTCTTCTCTCTCTTCTCTCTCTGTCTGTTCTTATTCTTCTGTCTCTTCTTCTTCTTCTTTATCTGTCTCTTCTTATTATTCTGTCTCTTCTTATTATTCTGTCTCTTCTTCTCTGTCTGTCTCTTCTTATTCTTCTGTCTCTTCTTCTTTATCTGCCTTTTTTTACTCTTTTCTCTCTTCTCTCTCTGTCTCTTCTTATTCTTCTGTCTCTTCTCATTCTTCTCTCTCTTCTCTCTCTGTCTGTTCTTATTCTTCTGTCTCTTCTTCTTCTTCTTTATCTGTCTCTTCTTATTATTCTGTCTCTTCTTATTATTCTGTCTCTTCTTCTCTGTCTGTCTCTTCTTATTCTTCTGTCTCTTCTTCTTTATCTGCCTTTTTTTACTCTTTTCTCTCTTCTCTCTCTGTCTCTTCTTATTCTTCTGTCTCTTCTCATTCTTCTCTCTCTTCTCTCTCTGTCTGTTCTTATTCTTCTGTCTCTTCTTCTTCTTCTTTATCTGTCTCTTCTTATTATTCTGTCTCTTCTTATTATTCTGTCTCTTCTTCTCTGTCTGTCTCTTCTTATTCTTCTGTCTCTTCTTCTTTATCTGCCTTTTTTTACTCTTTTCTCTCTTCTCTCTCTGTCTCTTCTTATTCTTCTGTCTCTTCTCATTCTTCTCTCTCTTCTCTCTCTGTCTGTTCTTATTCTTCTGTCTCTTCTTCTTCTTCTTTATCTGTCTCTTCTTATTATTCTGTCTCTTCTTATTATTCTGTCTCTTCTTCTCTGTCTGTCTCTTCTTATTCTTCTGTCTCTTCTTCTTTATCTGCCTTTTTTTACTCTTTTCTCTCTTCTCTCTCTGTCTCTTCTTATTCTTCTGTCTCTTCTCATTCTTCTCTCTCTTCTCTCTCTGTCTGTTCTTATTCTTCTGTCTCTTCTTCTTCTTCTTTATCTGTCTCTTCTTATTATTCTGTCTCTTCTTATTATTCTGTCTCTTCTTCTCTGTCTGTCTCTTCTTATTCTTCTGTCTCTTCTTCTTTATCTGCCTTTTTTTACTCTTTTCTCTCTTCTCTCTCTGTCTCTTCTTATTCTTCTGTCTCTTCTCATTCTTCTCTCTCTTCTCTCTCTGTCTGTTCTTATTCTTCTGTCTCTTCTTCTTCTTCTTTATCTGTCTCTTCTTATTATTCTGTCTCTTCTTATTATTCTGTCTCTTCTTCTCTGTCTGTCTCTTCTTATTCTTCTGTCTCTTCTTCTTTATCTGCCTTTTTTTACTCTTTTCTCTCTTCTCTCTCTGTCTCTTCTTATTCTTCTGTCTCTTCTCATTCTTCTCTCTCTTCTCTCTCTGTCTGTTCTTATTCTTCTGTCTCTTCTTCTTCTTCTTTATCTGTCTCTTCTTATTATTCTGTCTCTTCTTATTATTCTGTCTCTTCTTCTCTGTCTGTCTCTTCTTATTCTTCTGTCTCTTCTTCTTTATCTGCCTTTTTTTACTCTTTTCTCTCTTCTCTCTCTGTCTCTTCTTATTCTTCTGTCTCTTCTCATTCTTCTCTCTCTTCTCTCTCTGTCTGTTCTTATTCTTCTGTCTCTTCTTCTCTCTCTGTCTCTTCTTATTCTTCTCTCTCTTCTTTTTCTGTCTCTTCTTATTCTTCTGTCTCTTCTTTATTTGTCTCTTGTTATTCTTCTCTCTCTTCTCTCTCTCTCTTCTTACTCTTCTGT
>OY986951.1:1374468-1376968 GCA_963920595.1 Eimeria praecox
TAACTATATAATGCAGCGCATAGAAACTCTCGGCTGCGGATGCCTCGTCTGTCTAGGGTTTAGGGTTTAGGGTTTAGGGTTTAGGGTTTAGGGTTTAGGGTTTACATTCCATAGTTGCCGTCTCTGTCTCCTCGATTGTTGCATTTGTCTCCAAATATGTTTCTGTCTCTCAAACCCCACAGGCTGTGCGGGGCGTAGCTCTCCCGGCCTACACCACAAACCCTAAACCCTAAACCCTAAACCCTAAACCCTAAACCCTAAACCCTGTTTCTGTTAGCATCCCTCTCTCTCTCTGTGTTTATATATATATATATATATATATATATATATATATATATATATATATATATATATATATATATCTAACACTCTCAACCTTCCAAAACAAACAAACCCCCGAAAGAAGAATTAGGGTTTAGGGTTTAGGGTTTAGGGTTTAGGGTTTACCTATCAACAAATTCAATATACGCCATAGGAGCAGCATCTCTTCTCCTCAATTTAAATAAATTAATAACACGAGTGAAGAAATAATTGCGGTGTCTGTACACCCCAAGAATGTCCTCGAAAAGTCGACGACGGGCGGCGGGGGTTCTCAAAACAGATTCGACTGCTAACGCCTTCTCATCACCTACAAACAATAAACCCTAAACCCTAGACAATAAACCCTAAACCCTAAACAATTAACAATAAACCCTAAGCAATAAACAATAAACAATAAACAATAAACAGTAAACAATAAACAAGAATCAATAAATAATAAACAATAAACAATAAGCAATAAACAAGAAACAATAAGCAAGAAACCCTAAAACCCTAAACCCTAGAACCCTAAACCCTAAACCCTAAGAAACCCTAAACCCTAAGAAACCCTAAACCCTAAGAACCCCTAAACCCTAAATAACTCTGTATAAACCCTAAACCCTATCATCCTTAAAACCCTCGTCAAAACCACAAACCATCACCAACCGAAGCACATTTTCTCTATCCTTGTCTATCCTCGGGTTTATTAGGGTTTATTAGGGTTTATTAGGGTTCCCTAGGGTTAACTAGGGTTTACTAGGGTTTAGGGTTTAGGGTTTATAACCTTGCTTCGCTAGATGTATTAACTCCTCTGCATACGGCTGCAGCTCCTTCGCTTTTGTTATCGTTGTTTCAATTCGACCGAAGCGAAGAAGCTGATCGAGTTGATTCCTATACACAAATAAAACCCTAAACCCTAAACCCTAAACCCTAAACCCTAAACCCTAAACCCTAAACCCTAAACCCTAAACCCTAAACCCTAAACAATTAACAATAAACAATAAATAATTAACAATTAGCAATTAACAATTAACAATTAACAATTAACAATTAACCCTAAACCCTAAACCCTAAACAATAAACAATAAACAATAAACCCTAAACAAACCCTAACCCTAAACCCTAAACAACAGTCGACAAACAATAATAAATCCTCGAAGACAGGAGTATAAGAAACACCTCTAGATCATTACAGCATAAACCCTAAACCCTAAACCCTCAACCCTAAACCCTAAACCCTAAACCCTAAACCCTAGTTAACCTGATAGCATCCCATCGGTGCTGCGGCTGTTTCTTCGTTCGCCTCCATGTTCTCCTCCTCATACCCAAATTTAAAAATTTAAACGTGCTAGCAAACCCCATTGCTGCTGCTGCTGCTGCTGTTGCTGCTGCTGCTGCTGCTGTTGGTGCTGCTGCTGCTGCTGTTGGTGCTGCTGCTGCTGCTGTTGCTGCTGCACTGAATACTGCTGCTGCTGCTGCTGTAGCTGCTGCTGCTGCTGCGTCGATATGATCTGCTGCTGCTGCTGCTGATACAGTGAAAGTTGGTGTTGCTGCTGCTGTTGTAGGAGGTTTTGCTGCTGCTATTGCTGCTGCTGCTGCTGTTGCTGCTGCTGCTGCTGTTGATATAGCAGCTAGCTGTAAGTGTTGTTGCTGCTGCAGCTACAGCGCCTGGTGTTGCTGTTGCCAGCTACAGCGTATATTATCTTTGCTGCTGCTGCTGCTGCTGCTTTTGCTGCTGCTGCTGCTGCTGTTGCTGCTGCTGCTGCCGCTGCTGCTGCTGCTTTTGTTGCTGCTGCTGCTGCTGCTGCAGCTGAAGTTAGTTTGTCTTCAACGCATCTTGCTGCACAAACACCTCTGCCTTCAGCAGCAGCAGCAGCAGCAGCAACAGCAGCAGCAGCAGCAGCAGCAACAGCAGCAGCAGGCGAGTTGTAGATAAGTAGATCTGCGGTGTATGTACACCGCAAGGGATGAATAGAATGTTATAATTAGAATATAAATAAAACAAAGAAGAAAATAAAAAAAAGAGAGAAAGAAAATTAGAAAAGAAGATAAATCGTAATTCAACAAATCTGCGGTGTATACGCAGACACCGCAATAATGTATGTATTTATATATATTTATATATATATATATATTTATATATATTTATATATATATTTATGTTTTATAAATATAAAAACAATTATATTTTAATTTAATT
>OY986951.1:1444468-1481968 GCA_963920595.1 Eimeria praecox
TAGAAGGAGATAGATAAGAGGAGACAGATAATAATAAAAGGAGACAGATAATAATAAAAGGAGACAGATAATAACAGGAGACAGATAATATAAAGGCTTGCGACAGCAGTTTGTGGTAGTCTCGGATCAAAAGGGACAGATAATAATAAAAGGAGACATATAACAATAAAAGGAGACAGACACCATAAAAGGAGATAGATAAGAGGAGACAGATAATAATAGAAGGAGACAGATAATACAATAAAAGGAGACAGATAATAATAAAAGGAGACACATAATATAAAGGCTTACGACAGCAGTTTGTGGTAGTCTCGGATCAAAAGGATCGAGGGGACGAAAAAATGAAGCCGAGAAAATCTCAGATAAACGCTGAGGGGTCATCTGAGGAGGAGAGACACCGCAAATATATATATATATATATATATATATATATATATATATTAGATTGCTTATTTATTTATTTATTTTATTTTATTTATTTAATTTATTTAGTGAATAATATACAATATAAGAGGAGGCATCTGAGGAGGAGAGACACCGCAAATATATATATATTAGATTGTTCTTTTATTTATTTATTTTATTGTATTTATTTAATGTATTTAGTTTATAATATACAATATTAGAGGAGGCATCTGAGGAGGAGAGACACCGCAAATATCTATACTAGATTGTCTGTCTCTGTCTCTCTCTGTCTGTGTTTCTGTCTCTCTGTCTCTGTCTCTGTCTGTCTCTCTATCTGTCTCTCTCTGTCTCTTTCTCTTAACTTTGTTCTTATCATCTGTTGTGTGTTCAACTTCCTCAACTGTCTCCTTCAACTGTGTCCTTTAAGTCTAAGTTAGAAGACTCCCCTCTCTCCGAATCTCCATACGATGGCCCTCTAGGGTTTAGGGTTTAGGGTTTAGGGTTTAGGGTTTAGGGTTTAGGGTTTAGGGTTTGTAGGCTTACGAGGTTTCTAGATGAATGTCTTGAGATTTCTTTTAGAAGAAGCAGAATAAACTGAAGCCCGCACCGCAGTACAAACCCTAAACCCTAAACCCTAAACCCTAAACCCTAAACCCTAAACCCTAGACCCTAAACCCTAAACCCTAGTTGAGCTCACCATAACACTTTGTTTTTCATTGTGAGGGACATTCATGAAAAGCTGCAAAGAAGGAAAACAAAAGAAAGAAATATCTCTATCCTTTAATTTGTGTTTTCTATGAGTTTGCATGCACGTATACACCTCAGAATATATATATATATATATATATATATATATATATATATATATATATATATAGATAGATAGATAGATAGATAGATAGATAGATAGATAGATAGATAGATAGATAGATAGATAGATAGATAGATATAGATATAGATATAGATATAGATGTATGTATATATATATATATATATATACATATATATATATATATATATACATATATATATATATATATGATGTAAAACTGTATAATTAATAAATAAATAAACATATACTATTATATATATATATATATACATATATATATATATATATATTGCATATGTATATACTATTATATATGGATTATATAGATCATATACATTATACAGATTAGATAGATTATATACATTATATATATACTATATTATATATATATATATATATATATATAATATTATATAATTAATATTGTATATCTCGAGTGTATTTGTTGTTGACTTTCTACATAAATTTCTCACAGTTTTCATTTCAGAGACATAACGACCTCTCCCCCCTCCTGCCGCTGCACACAAACCCTAAACCCTAAACCCTAAACCCTAAACCCTAAACCCTAAACCCTAAACCTTAAGTAATATAGCACCTCAGGCAACGGTCTGTCTCCCTCCCCAGCACTTACAACCCAAATCCCAACACCTAACCCCCAACCGCTAAACCCTAAACCCTAAACCCTAACCCCCAACCCCTAACCCCCAAACCCCAAACCCCAAACCCCAACCCCTAACCCCCAACCCCTAACCCCCAAACCCTAACCCCCAACCCCTAAACCCTAACCCCTACCCCCTACCCCCTAAACCCTAAACCCTAACCCCTCCCCCGTAAACCCTAGTTTACCTGCAGCCTTTGCCATATTATCAAAAGCATTAGGTCCAAACAGAGGGTTTTCAAAACCCTCAAGCAACAATCGAAAGGCTGAAGCAACAGCAGCTATATCAAACCAATCAGCTGTAGGTTCTCCTTTATCTATATCCCCAACAAAACTATATATACTTCTACAATTAGCTTGTAATAATAAAATATCTTTAATAATTATATTGGATTCTAATAATAAAAAATATTTAAATTCTAATAATATGGAGGGAACAGAGGTTAGGGAGGATGATATTATCTGCCCTGTACGATACGATAAAACCCCCAAAGAAGCACCAAACACACTTAAACTACTTTCTCCACACATCCTACGTTCTTCTTCTACTTGTACACAGTAAGGAAATAATCTGAATAGCATACACACATTAATTCATATAATGTTCATATTAAAAATAATATACGAAAATATATAAAACATAAACAATAAACAATAAACAATAAACCCTAAACCCTAAACAATAATATTTGAGTTCATAAAATATTAAAGATGAGAAATATGCCAACATACGAAAACCCTATCCTAAACCCTAAACCCTAAACCCTAAACCCTAAACCCTAAACCCTAAACAATAATATTTGAGTTCATAAAATATTAAAGATGAGAAATATGCCAACATACGAAAACCCTATCCTAAACCCTAAACCCTAAACCCTAAACCCTAAACCCTAAACCCTAAACCCTAAACCCTAAACCCTAACCCCTAAACCCTAAACCCTAAACCCTAAACCCTAAACCCTAAACCCTAAACCCTAACCCCTAACCCCTAACCCCTAATATCTTACTTGAGTGCAGCAGCAACTGGCATTTCGAGTGTTTTAAGTACATCATTTAATTTCTCCACCCAAATAACTTTATTTGTAAAATCAGAAGAATAATAAGAAGATAATATTGATAGTAAACCCTGTGATCCCGCTGATGAATGGAGCATATAAACTTTTATTATATTTTTTTTATATATGTTGGGTAAGTAATTAAATACTATACATAAAATACATACACAAACAAAGAATATATATATATATATATATATATATATATATATATATATATATATATATATATATATATATATGTATATAGCTGGTGCTGCTGCTGATGCTGCTGATGCTGCTGCTGCTGCTGCTGCTACTGCTAGCACGAGGGTGCTCCTTGGGTCTGTATGTTGGGGTAAGTGGTGAAGGGTTTAGGGTTTAGGGTCTTTCCCCTCGCATCCTAGGGTTTAGGCTTTAGGATTTAGGCTTTAGGGTTTAGGGTTTAGGGTTTAGGGTTTAGGGTTTAGGGTTTAGGGTTTAGGGTTTAGGGTTTATCTGACAGTCTCTCACGAACTGTAAGGTTTCTCCCCCAATCCAAGAAGCCATCGACTCTGCAAAAATTAAATTATAAGGAGAATTCCCCTTCTCCGTAAATTTCGACAAACAGAAATTCCTACACACAAACCCTAAACCCTAAACCCTAAACCCTAAACCCTAACCCCTAAATCCTAAACCCTAAATCCTAAATCCTAAACCCTAAACCCTAGAAGGACGAGATAACATGCTGTCAAATTTATTGGTGCAAAATCATGCAAAAGGGAAGTGGTGATAACTACTAGGGTTTAGAGGTTAGGGTTAGGGTTTAGGGGCTAGGGTTTAGGGTTTAGGGTTTAGGGTTTAGGGTTTACAGAGCCTGATCGTATGAAGCCCCTGGAGCAGTCATCAGACAGGGGACAAACAACAACACTCCGTTGCCCTCAATATCTTTTTTTAGATATCGCATCAACCCCCTCATCTCAAATCTGAACACACCCTAAACCCTAAACCCTAAACCCTAAACCCTAAACCCTAAACCCTAGAGCCTAAACCCTAGACCTTAAACCCTAACCCCTTGAAAAAACCTCTGTAGCTGTCTACAGAGATTCTGTAATCCCCCAAGACACCTCATTCGCTGTCTCTACGTTCGGGTTTAAACTTCAGGGCTTAGGGTTTAGGGTTTAGGGTTTAGGGTTTAGGGTTTAGGGTTTAGGGTTTACAGATAGGGGTCTTCATGTTTGCTTGCTTCGATGGCTTCATTATAACGTTGTATTGCTTCTGGGGTTTGCTCGGTGCTACTGTCGAGGAAAGACATATCTGTCTCTGTCTCTGTCTATTTATTTATTTTATTTATTTATTTATTTTATTTATTTATCTGTTTATTTTATTTGTTTATTTGTTTATTTATTTATTTATTTTATTTTATTTATTTATTTGTTTCTTTTCTTGTTTTTCTTTGTTTATTTTTGTTTGTTTTTGTGTCTCCTTTTGTCTCTTCTTGCTGCTGTACATACACCCTAATAATAATAATATTTTAAGACAAAGCCAAACAAAGTCTCCCACACTGCTGCTGCTGCTGCTGTTGCTGCTGTTGCTGCTGCTGCTGTTGCTCCTGTTGCTGCTGTTGCTGCTGCTGCTGCTGCTCCTGTTGCTGCTGTTGCTGCTGCTGTTGTTGCTGCTACTGCTGCGTCTTTGGCAGCTGTTGCTCGCGTTGCTACTTCTGTTTTAGGTTGCTGCTGCTGTTGCTGCTGCTGTTGCTGCTGTTGTTGTTGCTGCTGCTGCTGCTGCTGTATCCCATTTAGCTGCTGCTGCTGCTGCTGCTGCTGTTGCTGCTGTTGCGGCGGCGGCTGCGGCTGATGTAGTTGTTGCTGCTGCTGTTAAACCCGTCTGTTAAACTCCTTGTAGAAGATCTCTTTCGCTGACATTGTACAGGCCTAAACCCTAAACCCTAAACCCTAAACCCTAAACCCTAGAAGGGTTGTTGATGTTTATTATGGGTTTGTGTGTGTGTGTGAGAGAGGGAGAGAGAAAGAGAAAGAGGTTCTTATGGAGGGGAAGTTGAGGCGCATGCAGCCCCAAAATACTTTCTATGAATATACAAATAAATAATTAATATTATATAAAATTGTTTTCGTATATTTAGAAGGTTGTACGACGCTCAGGTGTATATACAGAGCATAAGCTGCTGCTACAGCGAGCGTTTGAGATATGAGCCTTCGAGAAGCATTGAAAGAAAATGAGGAAATAAATTAAATTAAATTAAATTAAATTAAATTAAATTAAATTAAATTAATTAAATTAAATTAAATTAAATTAAATTAAATTAAACTTCTTAAAAAACCAAAGAAGCCACACAGAGAGGGCCCCGACCTTCCACAAGATCTGCTAGTGTTGCTGCTGTTGCTGCTGGTGTTGCTGCTGCTGTTGCTGCTGCTGCTGCTGTTGCTGCTGCTGCTGCTGCTGTTGCTGCTGCTGTTGTTGCTGTCGATAAATCAAGATTATTTTCTGCTGCAGCACCAATTTCATGAATACAACACAATAAAATAAACAAAAAATATAAATAAATAAATTTATAGCTTCATTTATTCAATATATTCAGGTGTACGTACACCGCAGCCGCGCGGTCCACCGGCTCAGAGAAGCGATGTTGTTGTTTTTTTTTGTCTTTGTTTGTCCCCTTAAATAAAAATACTTCTTCTAATTAACAATGAAATAAATATTTAAACTTTGTTGTTTTATTGTTTAGTACATAAAATAAAAAGAAGATTCACAAAAGATCAAGTAAATATATAAACCCTAACGAGCAGCTTAAACCCTAAACCCTAAACCCTAAACCCTAAACCCTAGTAAACCCTAATAAACCCTAATAAACCCTATATCCTAATTTTGTTAATCGATGGGCTTTTCGTGGTTCTGCGGATCCGTGTTTTTTGAGGTGTATATACACCTGAGTTTCTATTAAACTTAACCATAATATATTTTATTTATTACATTATTATTTATATAGAGCTTTGAAGCAGGCAACAAATATGTATCTGCATAATATATTATTATTACTCTTCTCTCAAAGATATAAGAAGAGACAAATATATAATATAATAAAACCCTAAACAAATCAAACATCAACACTTCATACTTCAATCCAAACACAATTACTATCCCCTAATATTCTGAAGGGGTTTAGGGTTTCTAAACTAGGGTTTAGGGTTTTTAAACTAGGGTTTAGGGTTTCCTTGTTATCTTCAGCACTCTGAGAGGGTTTATGGTTTGTTTATTAATGAGGGTTGGGGGCTATATACTAGGGTTTAGGGTTTAATAGTATTCTTAAACAGTTTATTTAGGGTTTGCAAGAATTAGGGTTTAGGTAGGGTTTAGGGTTTTAGCCTAAGAACTAGCGATTGCTACTAACATAGTAGCTGTCTCTACCCCTCTGTCTGTACACCTCAATCCTCATAGACTTCCTCTGTCTCTATTCTTTTTTTCTTTCTTCTATCTTTCTTCTATTTTATTCGGGTGTATATACAGCAGGTTTTGCAGTGTACATACACCTGAACTCGAAGTACTCTACTGTGGGGTCGTCTTCTGTCTCTGTTTCTGTCTTTCTGTCTCCTTCCTTGCTTCTCTGTCTCCTCCCTCTCCTTCTCTTTCTGTCTTTGTCTCTCCATCTACCTGTCCCTCTGCATCCCTATCTATCTTCATCTGTCTCTATCTGTCTCTATCTATCTTCATCTATCTCTATCTGTCCCTCTCCATCCCTATCTATCTTCATCTGTCTCTATCTGTCCCTGTCTGTCTCTCTCTGTCTCTACCTGTCTCTATCTGTCTCTGTCATTCTCTATCTGTTTCCATCTGTCTCTGTCTATCTGTCCCTCTCTATCTCTGTCTATCTTCATCTGTCTCTATCTGTCTCTGCCTATCTCTATCTGTCTCTATTTGTCTCTGCCTATCTCCATCTGTCTCTATTTGTCTCTACCTATATCTCCATCTGTCTCTATCTGTCTCTATCTGTCTCTATTTGCTTCTATCTGTCTCTACTTGTCTCCGTCTATCTCTATCTGTCTCTATCTGTCTCTATCTGTCTCTGTCTGTCTCTATCTGTCTCTATCTGTCTCTATCCGTCTCTATCTGTCCCTATCTACCTGCGTCCCGGTCTCCCTCTTGTTTATTTCCTCTATCTCTGTCTGTCTCCCCGTCGCCCTGTCTCTCCGCTCCCTGTCTCCTTCTCTCTCTGTCTCTCCTGTCTCTGTCTCCTCTACCCCCCACCTCTGTCTCTCCTGTCTCTCCTCTCTGTCTCTATCTCTGTCTCTGTCTCCTGTGGCTATAGTGTATGTTTACCTCTATTTATTTATTATTTATTATATATTATTAATTATTTATTTATTTACTTTTGCATATTCACATCCAAGTCTAGCAAATTGTTTCTATGTCTTTCCGAAAAGCCCGATAAATCTGTTCCTTCTTCTTCTCCTAGTCTCTCTATTTTATACATATATATATATATATATATATATATATATATATATATATATATATATGCATACATATAGATATAGATATATAGACACAGATATAGATATAGATATAGATATATACAGAATGAGGTGTACATACACCCCATCCGATGTCTCCCAGGGCTTTGCAGTGTACATACAGCAACACCCCTCAATGTTAATTATATATATTTTTTTATTTTTATTTTTTTTTCTTCCTCATCACAAACCAACCTAGAAGCTAATCACATATCCCCCGCCTCACCTCTTTTGTAAAGACATAAACACCCTAGCCCTATCGGCCCTCGTACAAATCCTAGAAGAGGGTTTAGGGTTTAGGGTTTAGGGTTTAGGGTTTAGGGGGGGGGAGGGTAAGCCGTATAGCTTTGAAGCCTCTCCCCTATACTATATTTTGGGAGGGGGGGGGGAGGGGGGGGGGGGCCTGGGGGAGAAGGGGAGGGGGACCCGGGGGGCCTCTACACCTTAAACAAACTTGTGTGCCTCACAGCAAACAAACACACGAGGCCACAGATAAAGGCTACGCATGATAAAAAAAAACAGGCTGCTGCTGCTGCTGTTGCTGTTGCTGTTGCTGCTGCTGCTGCTGCTGCTGCTGCTGCTACTGCTGCTGCTGAAGGGCCCCCTGCCGTTTCTTCGTTTCCCTCTAATAATAAGATT
Source organism: Eimeria praecox (assembly GCA_963920595.1). Lineage (NCBI taxonomy): Eukaryota > Apicomplexa > Conoidasida > Eucoccidiorida > Eimeriidae > Eimeria > Eimeria praecox. Next base: position 1,452,545 of record OY986951.1, read on the forward strand.
GATATATGAGGGATATCGTTTTGTTGAAGGAGACACTTAAGAACACCAACTGTCTCCTCTCCTTTCAAGCAGTTAATATGAAGAAGAGGGGCCCCACATCTGTATCCTTTTCTTCCTTTAGGGGGGCCCCATATCTTTATCTTTGTCTTCCTTCAAGGGCCCTCACACCTTTATCTTCTTCTGTGGGGCCCCCTCAGGGGGGCCCCACAGGTGTCTCACCAATCGTCCTCTCCAATCATGTCCTCATCCTCCTCTTCCTCATCATCATCATCATCATCATCATCATCGTCTTCTTGAATATGTGTATTAACAAACGAAGGCCTTCCAGGAATAGGCCTCGGTAAACCCGGTAAGTCGTATGGTGGGGGCCCCCCATGGGGGCCTCGTGTATGGAAGCCCTGCCCTTGCAGGCGTTGTTGTGGGGGCCCCTCTAGATGGGTCCTCGGTAGATAGGGGCCCCGTAGAGGGGGAGGATGTAATGGGGGGCCATGTAGATGGGGGCCCTGCATATGGGGGCCCTGTAGATGGGGGCCCTGTAGCTGAGGGATAGGCCGTAGGGGCGCCTGTGGCTGGGGCCCCTGCTGCTGGAAGCCCTGCCACCAGAGGCCATCACGGGGGCCCTCATCACCAGGGATGTAGGGGGGCCCCTCACGAAGGCCCACACGGCGGCCTCCACGGGGGCCCCCACGGAAGGCCCCCCTCCCTCGTACCTCCCAGGGCCCATAACGAAGGGGCGCCTGCTCGAAATCCGTACCTATCGTCCCCGACAGAATATTATAGAGGTGACTCCAGGGATCATAAGGGGAGCCCTGAGAAGGGGCCCCCGGGAAGATGTGGCTGGGGCCCTGCTGCTGTACGTCCTGTCGGGGGCCCTGCATATGAGGGCCTTGCGACCGGTCCTGTAACGAATCTTGTGGGGGGACCCGTGGGGGGGGGACCTGTGGGGGGGGGATCCGTGGGGGGCCCTGTGATGGGACCCCTCGTGAGGAGCCCCGTGAATGCTCTCCCAGTGAGGGGCCCCCGTGTAAGGGCCCCCCTAGTGGGAAGCTCCCATGTGAGGGGCCCCCCTGTGTGGGGCCCCCTTGTATGGGGCCCCCAAATGATGGGCCTCCACCATGTGAGGATCTCGCCAATGGGGGGCCTCCTCCCTGTGAATATGTTGGGCCCCGTGGTGGTGGGGGCCCCACTGGGACGCGCTGTGAAGGAAATCGTGGGGGCCCCTGTGAAGGGAACCGTGGGGCCCCCCCATGTGGGGGCCCCACGGTTGGGGCCCCCCCTGAGTTAGTAAGGGATGGCCTCTGGGGGCCCCCCTGTCGTTGATGCTCTGGCATATGAGGGCCCTCTCTGTGTACCTGAGTTGGGAAGGGGCCCCCCCCATGAGAGACTGCATTATGGGGGCCCCTACTATGGGCCCCATATGAGGCCCCATAAGCTGGGGGCCCCCCTGGCGTTTCTTTACTTCTACCCGTATTGTTTAAGGCATAAGGGTATGGTTGAGGGACCGGCTGAGGGGCCTCTTCTCCCTCTGAAGAAGAGACAGGGGTCCCCGACGATGTGTCTCCTCCCTCCCATGAAGACGCCCTACTTTCTGTAGAAGAAGGAGACAGAGAAGAAGGACTATGAGAAGAAAGCCAGTGTATGAGCCACCAAGCACTACCTGAGGGGGTCCTAGGGGGCCCCGGGTGGTGGGCCCCCCCCCCTGTTGATAGAGGAGACTCTTGCTGTGTACGTAGACGCAGAACTAGATCTATCTCTTCTTGTACTCCCCCGCCAAACGATGAGGAGCTGCCTTCATCACTTGCTGCTGTTGCTGCGGTTGCGGGACTAGCTGCTGCTGCTGCTGCTGTTGCTGCTCTTCTTCCTGCTGCTGTTGCTGCTCTTCTTCCTGCTGCTGTTGCTGCACCAGATCGTTGTGGCCCTCCAGCAGCAGAACTCGTATTACCTCGGGATGAAGAAGGCCCACTGAAGTGACCTGCTGCTGCTGCTGCTGCTGCTGATGTCGAAGCAGCAGATCGAGCTGCAGCAGAACGAGGTCCCCTTGTTGTTGCTGTTGTTGCTGCTGCTGCTGCTGCTGATCTACGATCAACCCCACCACCACCACCACCACCCCGACCACGACCACGGCCACGACCACGACCAGCAGCAGCAGCAGGACGACCACCAGCAGCAGCAGCAGCACCAGCATCAGCAGCAGGAGCAGCAGCAGGAGCAGCAGCAGGAGGAGGACGTCGCTTACTCCCCCCACTATTCGCTCGTGGCATACTAAAGTCTATGGGAGCAGCCTGTGGCAAGCCATTCCCTTGTTGGGGGCCCCTGGGGGCCTCCCTGGGGGCCCCTCTGGGGGCCCCTGAAGGGTTTACAGGTTCTACGTTCTCCCCTCCCCCCCCACTTTGCTGCGGGGTACGATTAGACACACTCAGATCTAAAGGAGCTACTTGAGGGGCGGGATAAGGAGGCCCCTGAGGTACAGGAGGTAAGGAGGGAAGTTCGGGGGGCCCCTCTTCATCAACCCCCCAACAAGCAGCAGCAGGGGGAGGTGCTGTTCTTCGTGGGGTACTCGCAGAGGGCCCTATCAAAGGGGGTCTGGGGCCCCCCCCCTCCCTTAATCCTCCTCCTCCTTCTCCTCCTTGATATGCTAATCTACGAGAAGTATTGGATGTAGAAGATAATGAAGAAATATGTAAATAACAAACAAACGTTAAAAATATAATTGAGAAAATCGAAATTTGAATCATAAGAAATGGAAGTTGTTGAAAAAAACTTTTATATTTTTTTGGGGATTTTATGGAATCATCTTTAGATATAATAAAATCTATTGCTGCTGTTTCTTCCTGTTGCTGCTGTTGCTGCTGTTCCTGTTGTTGCTGCTGCTGTTGCTGCTGCTGTTGCTGCTGCTGCTGCTGTGATAGAATAGAATATGGTTTCTTCATTTCTTCAATGTTAAGAGAGCTATCTCCAACGGTAGGGTCGCCTCCTGGGAGACCTCGTAGCTCTTCTCCTGAATTAAACATTGCTGTGTAGATATAATAATTGTAAATAAATATAAACTATTATCTTCGTTCTTTAAAAGAAATGCTGCTGTCAATACACCTGAAGAAACAACTTCGATCAAGGGAGGATCTTGATGAGAGGGAGAGAGGGAGAGAGGAGCGAGGGGGAGGAGAGAGAATAATATACAGGCTTCAAACTTTATATCTAGGGTTTAAGGGATATATTCAATATATTTACAACTTGAATATATATTCAAAATCTTAAAAAAAAAATATTTTCTACAAATAAACCCGCATTCTCAAAAACAGGTTGAGGCCTCATTATCATATTATATATATAACAACATGGTTGAGCGATTAGATGAATAGAGACGAGAAAGCACTTCTTGCTTTGAAGTCCTTCTTCTTCTATTATAACAAATAAAATATAAAATATTGATAAAATAAATATAGAAAAAGAAAAATATAATTACTTCATAAACATCAATGATGCCTCAATGTATAGCACCGTCGATATCATCAAGTCACAAGGTATATCTAGTCTATATCGCTCATGGGCTCAAGGCCCTCAGGTTTTCTATGATATTTTGAGTTTAAATTAAATTAATATAATTAAATTATATTTTATAGCTTATGAAACATTATAAAATACAAAAATCTAATCCCTTAAACCCCATGTCAGTCCCCCTCTACCCCGATGCTGCTGCTGTGAGATATATGTATATGTTCGTAGGGTGTTCTCGTCCTTTTCTATATACACCCGAGCACGCTGTGTATGTATACATAGATAATTATTCTCATTCTATTATTATATATTTAAAATTATAATTTTAAATTGTATTTAAATATTTCTTACAATTTTATTAGAAACAAATTCATCGTTTTCAATCATATACAATCCTACGCCTCTCGCCCCCACGCATCCAGTAGCCTTCTGCGTGTATGCTAGGCCTCTTCTGATGTGTTTAGTATTCTTCTCTTCTTTCTCTCCCACTTTCTCTGTATTTTAATACATTTAACAATATAATTAAGCCAATTAATTATATTTAGAACCTAATAATTCAAATATAGGGGGAGAGGGGCTGTTTGTTGGGAGTGGGCCTGTCGATTCATGCTGTGTGACAGTGTGTAGTGAGGGGGTACTAAGCTACTTCACAATGAAGGACAACTGGCTTTATTCTCTACATGATGATATATTTGTTTATATTTATATTTATAATTATTTATTTATTTATTTATTTATTTAAGGTATAGCGCTTCAACTTGTATTCTCTGCATGAGGATATCATATATATCTGTCTCTGTCTCTCTCTCTCTGCCTCTGCCTCTGCCTCTGCCTCTCTCTCTCTCTCTCTCTCTCTCTCTCTCTCTCTCTCTCTCTCTCTATATATATATATATATATATATATATATATATATATATATATATATATGTATATATATATATATATATATATATGTATATATGCAGAGGTAAAGGGCTTCTTCTCGTGAGCCCGCGTGTATGGGGGAGGCCTATGGAGCGTACGATGTTCTGTGGGTAACAACGGGGAGGGAGTACAGTGCAACAGCAATTGTATGCTCACAAACGTCCGAAGTATTTGAGCGTACAGCAAAAGAATGATTGGCTGTATGGTCACTTAGGGTTGTGCTAAAAGGGTGTTTGACCTTCGATGATGATCGTAGATAGCTGTAGTAGAGCCCCAAATTGTTGAATTTTGAAGAGGAGTGTCTGAGCTCCTTTCCAGCCTTCAGGCATTCGAATAACCTCGGCATAAGGGCCTGAGGCTGGAGGGGAGAAGAGAGTGCTTGTAACGAGCCGCAGTGCAACGAGAGTCAGGTTGACGTTTGTAAACGATTACACTCCGACTTCCTTTCTTTGATGGCGTTGCAAAAGGACTTGTATGCACCCCCTTGCTGCCTATCAGCATATAATTAGATTTATCGGTTGGGCTACATGCAAAGCGTAGCTTTCGTAATGGGCCACCTGAAATGCTGTGCTCAGCTTAGCTTTATCCACCCCTACCTCAAAACTCACGATATTTCCAGAGAAAAGAAGTCGTACATCGCTTTTTTGTTGACACTCCGGTGCAAGTTCTTCACAGAAACATTGCCGCTGCCGCTGTTACAGTTGCTAGGTTCCCGCTGGCTCCACATGATCCTGCATGTCTGTTAAGTTAAGGTGACGATAGACTGTTCCGTGTCGGGAAACGTGCGGAATCAGAGCTCGCATGCAGCATGTCTTCTTCAGCACCTGGTGCTAAGGAGGGTGCTGCGGCACCTTCAGCACCTGCAGCTCCACCAGTTGCTGTCGTACGTGCAGGTATCGCAGCTGCACAGGCAACGATTACTTCATTTGTGGTGACTGCCTTCGCGCAGCCTTCTGAGGGGATCTGGCAGCTATGGGTATTGCCTTGCTGATGTTGTCACTGCGGGCGGCTGCTCTTCGCTATGGGAGAGGCCGGTATTAAACCAAAGACAGAGAAGGTTTCCCAACGAAAGAGCTGCAAGCGCGAAGCAAAACAAACAAGAGACAAGGATCAAAACCCCCTTACAAGTCACCAACGACCCAGGCAGTCTTTGGCGGCCACTCTCCTTCCAGGTGGACGTGCAGTTGGGCGAGACAGCGAGGCGCCGTTCCCCAACGCTTAACAGACAGCATTAAATAAAATAAGCTCGATAAATCACTGATGATACAGAGTCTGCTGCTGTCAAGAAAGCTGCTACTGCCAGTAGAAGGTAACACGGTGGGCGGCGGCAGTGAGGAGTATGCGTGGCGTCTAGGGCTAGGTAAGTGTATCTACACCTGAGCACTCGTCCGCAGCCACTCCGCCTACAGTGGCTATTCTTGCTGCTGCTGCCGTTGTTGTTGTTGCCGTTGCTGTTACTGCTGCTGCGTAGCCCATCTTCAGCTGGTTTTAGCAGTGATCCCTGTCCCCACTGTTCTTAAGGGGGAACACCCAACACCCGCCAGCTGCTTGCCGCTCTGCGCTCCACATCATACCAGATTCGCCCCGGGTGCACACACATTTCGGGGATTCCTTTACCTACCGGTGCTTGCTTCTGGTTGTCAAGACCCGAATTGTGGGGACCAGCCTTACGCTGTAGGCGGCGGCGCTTCCGAGTTAATCATATATGTAGAGGGAATGATGTAGAGTATCAAGGAAAAATAGTTAGGACAGATGAACGGCAATATACGACCATATTTTCACACTTCAACAGCCACAAAAATGTGAATCAGAGCGCATATTTAAGCAGCGCTGCACATTCCAACACTTGCATTCACTGCCGCTGAATGGAAGAGTGCTACGTCTTGTTCATGAGGAGTTGCTGCCCGCAATCGACTCTCACAACGCCATTCGGGTTGTCCGCCCCACGGGGCTAATTAACGTAAAATTCACGTTTGTTTGGGAACCTGCTTAGGCTGCTCACCCTCCTGCTAGCTTAGAAAAGCGTAAGACTCCACCAGAATCAAGCTGCCTGGTTTGAAGATGAATGCTGAGCGCCGTTTGCTAGGTTCTGGCTTGGCGTTTCTTGTTGCTTTTCATCCATTCGCTCGTTGCTGAAATCAGGGTTTGAATATCTGAAATTGCGGTCGTAAGGGGCTGGAATCGAAGGAGATCTAATGTTGTCAGACAACGGGATTTCGGAGTACGGCAGAGATCCCGGAGTGTAACTAGCCGAAGAGTGCCCTTCCTGTAAAGCCACTCTGCAGAGGGAAGGAAAGCAAACAACTTTGATGCTTTCTGCTGCTCATAGGTTCGCAAATACTGCGCAGCATAAGGTTGGTGTGTTCAGTTTGACCGTTTGCCTACGAGTGGTGGCTGGTGGGCATGTTATGGTAGGTATTGAGCCGCTTCATAAATTCACGCCAGACAGCTCTAGGTAATCTCGGGTCCCCGCCAGTACTGATGGTGTTTAGAGAACTGTGGTGCTTTCAGACGTGATTAGTGAATAATTGTGACACTTCTGGTGTAATAGAATTACAAATGTCGCACGAGCGGCACAGTTATTCGCAGGCTGTACCAACTAGCGCCAGCAAATCTCGACAATTTATAGGAACTTAGGTAATCAATAAATTAACCCCCAGAGAAACTGCTGGTGCGGCTATCATCTCTGTCGGCTCCATCACTGAGTCGTGCGTTGGTTGGGTGCCCGGCCGTTTCGTTGTTCGCTTTGTTTGTTTGCCTGTCTTCGCTACTAGGAGACCTCCGTCTCCAGTTCCTTACCGGCTGTCATGAGCAGCTAATCTCTAATTACGTAGCCTTTTTATTGCGAAAGAAGCGCATATACCAGTTGGTACTTCTTTCAGGCTTTCTAGGTGCCGAATTCGGTCGCTCCTATCGGTTACCGCTTCTAATTCGTTTCTAGACTAGCGTGGCATTCCGAGCTCCAAATATCCAAAGGCTATAAACCTCTGTTGCTTTAAAACCGGCTCCCTTCCTTCTCGGCGAGGGCTGTGGAGGTACTGTTTTCTGTGCTTTTCACGCGAAGATACTCCACCATCTGGGCGAACTCAAGCGCTTCCATGCCTATGATGTTCTCCGGGGAAGGTGAATATTCTATGTGTGTGCTTCTATGTAGCCACCATTATTATGCGCCCCTTTCAAGCCGAGAAGGTGGCAGCGCCTGTTGCAAAACTTTCAATGTGTTTTAAACGAAGGTATACGCCAACAGGACCAATGAACTCCTATGGTATAGGATGCTTTGCTTGATGGTGGTACTCTTGTCCTTCCTTGCTTGCAGGCTGACTACGCAGGATCAAGGAAGTGCCTAAAGACGGTCTAGACTACTGTCTACATTGGTAACGCATGCAGAAAAGGGGCACTGAATGGGTGTGCATGTGGAGCTACCTTGAAGCACTGGTTGCAACAACATGCGGTGCAACCCGTGACAAGCCAGCCCATGCCCCCACCAGCCCACGCACTAGGGCCGCTGCATGCGGGACACCGGTAGGCTAGGGGGGAGGCTTCGGGGTGTTTATAGAACCTCCTTGTAAGTATTTGGCTCTATGGCGGATGCGGAGGGGCCTGCGCCAATAATCTAAGACCTCCGCTAGACGCGGGGGAGTTCGATTCTTCCACGTGTTGAGCGGGTTTGCATCATTTTCTGCCTATCGCTTTTCTCAGGGGTTAGATGAAGCATCAGTTCGCCTGCAATAAAATCGCCTGCTTCCATGTTCATTTAGTGGCGCCTTTTCCCTAGAAGTGAGTGACGCTGAGACCGCGTGGCAGGGCAGCATTATTTGCAAATTCGTTTGGATAATCTTCCGTACACTGAGCTTAAACATCGGTCTCCATTACGTCAAGGAGATCTCCATGATAACCTGAGTGTTGACTCAAAGTCTTCAAAGAGCAAATTGAAGGACTGCTGAAAAAGAAACCTAGAAGGAGAACGATTAAGGGGGATAATGAAATTGGTAGCATCCCGTGCGACTGGAGGCAACGCAGCCGACTATTCCTGATCGCCACTGTCCGATTTTGAAGGCCAAACATAACACTTGTCAAGCAAAAGAACCTACAGAATGGGCTGGCGGTTTTGTTCCTTTCCCCTGTGGCCCAAATACTGGATCCCGGTCAACATGAGAAAAATAGTATTTTACGCAGATAGTCTCCCTCAGGGCTTCAATCATTCGGCAGGCAAGGCAGGCGGCAGGCATGGCAGAAGCAATTTACCTTCTTACAGCACTTTATATCCTTACAGCACATGTTCTTAGAATGAGCTGTTCTATAGCTGTGACAGTTGGCTTATTGTAGCGCTGTACCACCAGGGCTACATTCCCATTTCCAGAGACAAGTACGTGCACCCTAGCACCCGAGCCTAAACTCTCCCGTACATACTAAAATTTACTAGAGTTCTCAAACTCTCTCAAAAGGACAGATCTGCGTGTGTGTGTAAAAAGTCGTTCTAATAATTCCGACCGACTCGGCCGCCCACGGCGCCCTCAGGCGGACCCGCGGGAGCCCCTGTCGAGATTGCGAGCCATAGCTGGGCCTCAGGGGCTTGGCGCTAGCCGATCGGCAACTAATTGCTTCAATTTGATAAACAAACCTCACTAATTATTCGTATTTCTCTTCTTATCGTTTCGAAAGCCCAATTCCCGGTACACTGTAGACAATTAGGTGCACCCTAGCACCGGAGCCTAAACTCGCCTATATAAAATTTACTAGAGTTCTCAAACTCTCTCCAAAGGACAGATCGGTGTGTGTATGTGTGTAAAAAGTCGTTCTAATAATTCCGACCAACTCGGCTGGAATTATTAGAACCACCAGGGCTGCATTTCCAGAGGCAATTAGGTGCACCGTAGCACCCGAGCCTAAACTCTCCCGTACATACTAAAATTTACAAGAGTTCTCAAACTGTCTCAAAAGGACAGATCTTGGTCTTCCGGCTTCTTCTACTAGACAGCATCGGGATTCCCCGGCGTTTGGTGGCCAACGCAGGATTTAAGAACAGGTAAGCCAATCTGCCGCGTGTTTTCTGCAGCTTCGTGTGTCTCCTTGAGTAGCGGTGCTCCTTGCACGGTGTTTCTCCGCGGGACGTGTGCTCTTGCGGGCGGAGCGGCTGTAGGATGGTAGCAGCTCCATCTCCCCCCTCCTCGGTGTAGGTGACCCCGGCCGGCCGTGAGAGAGTGCGTCGGGAGCTGTGGCGGCTGACGCCGCTAGCTGGGCGCGCTGCATCTTGCGGTGATGGCGGCGCCAGGCGCGAAGCAGGGCGGGGCAGTTGATAAGGTGACTTGCGGGCTCCCAGGGCGCTCGGTCTTAAGGGGCGCCCCGCCACTTGACGAGGTACTGGGTAGTTGGGCCAGCTCCCCGTTGAGCCATAATGTAATCCACCTCATAGACGTCCACGAGTCAGGTCCTCGACGGGAAGCCAACCGACCGCAGCTTCCTTAGAGGTCATTTGGGGGTCGCGAGGACGATCCTGAACAAGTTGGGAGACATGAAAGACGTTGTGGCAGGTGTAAGTAGGGGGTAGGGCCACGCGGTAGGCGACCTGCCCGATTCGTTCGGTAATGGGGAAGGGACCACGGAAACGAGGCTCGAATTTGGAACAGTGATTTATTCCCGGTAAATGGCGGCTGCTGATCCACACAAGATCTCCGGGTTTGTAGGTCACGTCCCGTCGGCGGGTGTCGGCGAACAACTTCTGCTGCCATTTGGCTTTCATGATGTGACTCTGTGCGCAATCGCAAAGCTGACGGGACATCTTAGTCATGGGAGGGGTGAGGGTGGACGCCAGAGCGTCCACCCTCACCCCTGGATGAATGACTGGTAATGTTGTAGGCAAGCTCGAGCGCCAGCAGTAGGCGCTCCCACTCGCTTTCGTCTTTCTGTATGTAGGTCCGCAACATCTGTTCGAGTGTCCAATAAACGCGTTCAGTTTGTCCATCTGTCTGTGGGTGGTAGGCGGACGATTTAGAGCGCTTAATGTGGAAGGGGTGGCAGAGCTGCTGCCAGAGGGCCGATTGGAAACGTGGGTCCCTGTCGGAGATGAGAACGGCGGGAAAGCCGTGATAGCCGATGAGACGGTCCGCAAGGAGCTCCACGGTGTCCGCGGTGGTAGCCGTTTTCCTTGTGGGGATGAAGTGGGCCATTTCGCTCAACGAGTCCACAATGACTAGGATGATGTCGTGTCCTCGCGGAGTAATCGGTAAGTCGGTGATGAAGTCGATGCTCACGTGTCTCCAGCGTCGACAGGGGATAAGGAGGGGTTGAAGCAGGCCCGCGGATTTCTCGGGTAGGGCCTTAGACGCCCTTCACTGTACGCAAGATTCTACGTAGGCAATGGTATACGATCGCATGCCAGGCCAGTAGTAGAGCCTGCTGAGGGCCAGGAAGGTCCTTTTCTGGCCGCGATAGCCCGCTGTGACGTGGCCGTGATGTCTATAAAGGACGTGGGAGAGGAAGTCTAGTACGGTAGGTACGCAGATGCACCACAGACCATGTACGCAGATGTGCGGGTATGGGCTTTGGAACCGGAAGGTGTAGCGGCGGCCTTGAAGATCGTAAGGGACTTCTTCTTCTTCGGAACTCCTTCGCGTTTCCGGGCGGCAGAGAAGGCCTCCCGGAAGAGGGGGCAGAGGGAGTACGTGGCTTCCCATCTCTGGGCAGTTAGGGCCGCCTCTCCATAGGCGAGAGGGCGGGGTCTCATCGCACGGCATCGTAGGCAGCTGGTCGGGCGGCGCGGGTGGGGAACTCGGGCCCGGGCGAAGGGGAAGCGGGGACGGCCGTTGGCCGCCGAGCCCCACGTGTGCGGATGCCGGCGTCCGCTCGGTAGTCCCTGGGCTTGCCCCTTGTGGGATATCGGGCGGGCAGTGGGTCGCCGCCGGGTTGCAAGAGGGTAAGGGGGGAGGGGGTCTGGGCAGCGCCCCCAGCTGGGAGCTCGGGACCAGCCGTGGGTGGCGTGCACTAGGTGTGACGGGAAAGAGCATCCGCTACTTGGTTGCGAGCCCCTTGAAGGTAGGAGACGGTAAGGTCCTGGAACTCGGCAAGGAAATCGAGCCAGCGCGCCGTACGTCCGCGCAGTGGCTTATGTGTATTTATGTGCTGCAGGTACGTCAATGCCTGGTGGTCGGTGTGCGCCGTAACCTTCGCGCCGCGGAGTAAGTGGCGCCACTTGTCGAGGGCAGTGACGAGGGCGAGGAGTTCCTGGTTGTAGATAGAGTATCTCTGCTGAGCCGGGCTCATAACCTGGCTCAGAAAGCCCACAGGTTTGCCGTTTTGCTCAAGGACAGCTCCTAGCGCGTAGCCAGAGGCGTCTGTGTAGAGGGTCTTAGGTCGTGTGGGGTCAGGGATCTGCAGTGTAGTGTACTCAGCGAGAAGTTTCTTGAGTCTGCGCGCGGCTGCGTTGTTGGATGCCGTCCAAACGAAGGGTGTTCCTATCCGTTTAAGCTCGACCAAGGGGCGCGCAGTGGTGGCGTACGTCGGCCCCATGAGCATGCGACAATAGTTAAGCGTGCCCAATAATTGCCGCACCCGTGTTTCATTAGCAAGTACGTCCGGCCACAGAAGGATCGCCTGCACCTTGTCCACGGAGGTCACAGTGCCATCAGCTCCAATTCTATAGCCTAAGTAGGTAAGTTCCTGTTGGGCAAACTTGCACTTGGCGAACTTGGGGTAGAACTGGTGTTCGACGAATATGCTTAGGACCTGCCGTAGGAGAGAAACGTGCGTATCTAAGGTGGGGCTGTAGATGAATACATCGTCCAGGTATGCAATAACCCCATGTCCCAGTTGTGGTTGCGGGTAAGCGTTGATATTAGCTTGGAATGTGGCAGGTGCTCACATAAGGCCGAGGGGCATGGCCTTGTGAAGGGCCCGTGGACGGAGCGGGAAGCTGTCTTCCACCTATCCTCCATAGCCATTCCGATTTGGTGGAACCCGGCCTCGAGGCCCAACGTGGAAAAGTACTTAGCTCATCCCAGCATTTCGAGAATTGTCTGCACAGTGGGCATAGGGAACTCGGGAGCGATAGTGAGCGTATTCAGCGTTGGTAATTCACCACCATACGCATCTTGCTCTCGGCCCAACCGTCGTGTTGTTTGTCTACCATGATAGTGGGAGCGCATATCGGTGAGTACATAGGGCCGATCCAGCCTTTGGAGGCTAGCCTCGTTATTACTTTCGTGTGGTAGGCAAGCTGATCGGGTGGCATTTTGTATATAGGGGCCTTGGTCCGCAGTTTCCTGGCAATAACAGAATCCGGTGATCGTAGGGTCGCTTTAGGGGCAGTCCGTCTGGTAAGCTATTGGGAAACAGTAGTAGCCTGTGCTGCTGAAGGACGGTGAATATCTGCGGGGGTAGCCGGCGCATTGCGGCCCTGGGACCAAGCATCGAATTCCGTGTATTCCAGCTTAGCTGTTGGCCAGGGGGAGGCTTCTGTGTCCGCGTCTAGAGGCGCGGCGACAACCGCGGACTGGACGTCCGGTGACCAGCTCTTCGCTCGGTGGTGCTCCACAGTAGCACACATAAGGGGACCTTGCCGCTCAGTAGGTAAGTACGCGACCCCTTTGGCTTCGGCCTCCGGTAGGGCCTCGATGAAGTGCAGCCCATCGAGTGCTCGCTTTAGCTGCTGTGTGTCGTTGCGTGCCTTCCGCAGCAGATCCTTAATTTTCACCCGTTCGCCAGCACGATGCCGTGACTTGCAGCGCTTGGGGGGCGGACGGAGTAGCGTGGCGGCCTCCTTTGCCGTCATACAGGACACTTGCTGAGCGAGTACGTCGTAGGCGCGGTCTGCCGGCGTCTTCGCATTCCCCTCGGTTGCCGGCGTGTCCACTGCGAGTCTGTCACTTTTTCGCTGTGCCGGTAGTTCGCACCATCGTCCATTCACATATCTGAGGAGTTTGTCCGACTGGAAGCACCACGCCACTCTATGGGTAATAAGCCAGTCTAGCCCAAGGATAACATCGTAAGGAATCGGTCCGACTAAGAAGTCTCCCGTAAAACACTCCCCTCCGCATATCATAGGCAGTCGAGTCACAACACGATCCATGTGTAAGACCTCTCCGTTAGCGGCCGTGAACGCACATGCCTTAGGCAGGAAGCATACCCTCAGTCCCAGCCGCTCGATCGCGGCAGGGCTGATGAAGCTGCGCGATGCGCCCGTGTCTAGGAGCCCTTCACACTCATACCCGGCGATCTAAAGTGTGAGCACAGCTGTTTTGCTCGTACCGCACAAAGAACCGTTGCCTTCGTGCGCTAGGTCGAGAGGTGTTCCCTCCCTCCACCAGTATATGTCCGCTGTTCTTTCGTCCTCGTTCCACTGCGTAATCCCCCGAGTGTGTTTCGGTGCAGATTCTTCACATCTTCCAGTAGCGGGTCCGGACTGTTCTTCCGTAGTCCGGGGCGGGGCGGGAGACTCCTCCGACGTGGAGGGAGTATGCCTACTGTCCTCGCCTGGCGTATCGCGCGACCCCTTCGGAATGAGTCGCTGCCTCCAGTTGGGGGAGACTGAGATGGCATTAGGCCCGGTGGCCACCAGGCACGTGCTACCACGTGTAAGTGACGACTGCCTAGCACGCTCATCTCCCTTAACATCTAGGCTCACTCGTTTGACCGTGTCGGCCCCTTGGCGCCGCGCGTGGCCGCTATCGTGGAGGGTCTCCCCTCCTTCCGCCGGTGAGCCATCCTCGTGGTCGAGCACTCCCTTGCGTAGCGATCACGACCCCCACATGTGGAGCACGTTTCCCCACTGTGTCGCGTCGATCCATTGCGGAGCGGACAATCTCTTCCCAAGTGTCCCTTCCCTCGACACTCGTAGCAGCGCGCTTCCGTGTTGTCGTCCCGCAGGTATCCCCCTCTCGCCACTTCCCGCCGTGGGCTGCGCTTCTGCTCGCCGTTCTCCGCTCTATGCCTAGCGTCCGCCAGCTGTTGCTGGTACGGGAGCCACTCCTCGTACGTGGCCTTCCAAGGGGCCTCCGAGGCGGCTAACGCCGCGGCTACTTCCTGCCACTCCGTGAATTTCCTCATTCCCCCTTGAGTTATCACTCGGCATTGTTCCTCTGGTAGGTTTGCCAAATAGAATCCCACCAGCTGGTCCGGTGTCATCGTTACCTCCTGGGCCACGATGGCCGCCAAACGCACAGAGTATGCGTTATGATCGCCTTGCGATACATTGTTGGCCATCATCGCTGCCATCCTTTTCTGTGTCATGCTGCAGAACCGCATACAGAAGCGCTGTCTCACGAGATCCCAATCAGTCAGGGGAGTCCTGGTGCGACGCCAATAGAACCAGTAGCCTAATGAGTCGTTCTTCAGGTATCTTCTTAGTTCTTCTCCCCACTACTGAGCTCGTATTCCTAGATCGATGAACTCTAGCCCCACTAGATCGAGGAAGTGTCTCATGTTCTTTCCGTCCTCTGGAGTTCGCTGATGCCTCCCTTGAGTACTTCCACTCCGTAGTTTGGCGTCGTTGGTACGAACAAGGGGTAGATCACACCACTGGCCCTTCACGTACGTACGTAGCTTATCAGACTGGAAATACCATGCTACCCTGTGGTTAGTCAGCCAATCTAGCCCCACTACTAGGTCATATGGTACATGCCCGACTAAGAAATCACCGGACAAACGGGTAGCCCCACACCACATCGTAAGCCCCTTCACCACGCGGTCTATCCTCAACTGCGCACCGTTAGCTACGGTGAACACACACACGTCAGGCAGCCTCCATACTTTCACCTGCAGGCGTTCAACCGCTCCCGGACTAATGGTGCTCCTTGAGGCACCGGTATCCAATAGGGCTTCGCCTGGTATTCCGGCCACTTCGACCCTCAATATGGCTGTCATACCCACACTACACAGAGTGTCCCGGGAGGTAGTGTCTTCCGGTGCCCCGTGCTCGCGCCACCACTGTGGCTCTTGAGTGCGTGTGTCTTGTGGACGATCCCCTTCTGCCGCGTCGACACCCGTTTCGCTGTTGAGATCCCGCTTACACGTAGGCCCTTCCTCAGGTAGCGGCGTAGTTCCCGAGTGCGACTGTACTGCCAGGGGTTGCGGGTTCTCCCCCACGTCCCGACCTTCGGCATTCACCGGCTCCTCTCTAGCAAGCAACGTCTTGCCCCAATCGGGGGAGACTGGAATGGAGTTAGGCCCTGTCGCTACTGCGCACGTTGCACCTGTTCCACTTATAGTTCGCCTAGCACGTTCGTCTCCCCCAACGACTAGGCTCGGTCGTTTAGATGTCCCGATTGCTCAACGCGTGGCCGCATCTGCTGCTGTTTGGGCGCCCTGGCGGGCTCTGCTCTAGGTCGAGCTGGGGTAGGGCAGTCTCTTGCGTAGTGGTCCCGTCCCCCACAGCTAGAGCATGTTTCCCCATTCCGTCGCATCACTCCCTTGCGGAGTGGGCAGTCTCTGCCACCATGCCCCCTTCCGCTGCATTCAAAACAGCGTGTCTCTGTAGCGTCGTTCCATCTGGTTCCCCTGCTCGTCCGTTCTCGCTGCAGGCCCGGCTCTCGTTCTCCGTTAGTCCATCTGTACTTAGCGTCTTCTAAGTCCTTCTGGAATCGGAGACGCTCTTCATATGAATCCGTCCATCGTGCCGCCGCGGTAGCCAGTGCTACGGCTGCTTCCTGCCAGTCCGCGAATTTCCTAGTTACTCGAGTTATCTCTTGGTATGTTTCCATCGGTAGGTTGGCTAAATAGTAGCCCACCAACACGTCTGGTGCTAATTTTACCCCTTGGGCCACGATGGCCGCAAACTCGCCGAGTATGCATTGTGATCGCCACGCCACACATTCTCGGCCATCATCACTTTCATGCTTTCCTTCGTAATGTTACAGAATCGCGCACAAAATTGCTGTCTCACGTATTCCCAATCGGTCAGTGGGGTCTCCGTGCGGCGCGAGTACAGCCAGTAACCCAAGGTGTCGCCAGTCAGATATCTTTTTAGTTCTTTTCCCCACTGCCGAGCTTCTATGCCTCGTTCGACGAAATCTAACTCCACAAGGTCAAGGAAATTTCTCATGTTCCTGCTGTCTTCGTGCCCTATGGCCCTCGGGGGTGCAGATCGTAACCCCAGAGCCATATGAGTTGCAAATTGCCGAAAAGCCTCGGCCATTCCCGCTTCCATCCAGGCTTGATTCATTTCGTAGTCCTTGTGACCCCCGGCGTCGCGATCTCTGTTTCGTGGTATCTGTCGGCCCACCCCTCCTGTGGGGTCGATTCGCTTCGGCTCCGTAGGCTGCCCACCGGTTTCCTTACTGGTTACAACGACATTTGGCATTCCCGCCCCCGGCTCTAATGAAGGTTGTACCACCTTTCCGTTGCGTAGCAGCATGTCCATTCACGCGATTCACTTACGCGCGAATGTCCGCTCGGATTTTGGTGCAAAAAAGGAGAAGGTGAAATTTTCCCCTTTAAATCAAGTGCGATAACCTTTTCATGTTATTTCAATTCATGACCCCGGAACAGCCCCCAAATGTAGTGAACAGCTGGCCTACACTGTTACTACGTATGTCCCTTAGGTTAACAGAATAAGTGCGCACGCTACTTTCTCGCACTTATGCCTATAAATCTCGCAGATTCCGCTAATAACACCCTTAATGATCAAATACACAAACGAATTCATATTATCGATAGGAGGAAACCCAGAATAATAGAACTGGTCGCTGGCCTCTCCTGAGGATCAGCGCCAGTGTCTCAGCGCCAACCGCGCATCCAGCCCCAAGGCTGGCGTCGGCTGGCGAGTGCTCTGTTCCCCTTTATGTTTCCCTTCCATCTAGGGGTGCCTTAATCCCTAATGCATGCTATATTTTCATGCCTTTCCATGTTACTAAGGCTCGAGGCGTCACGACGAAGGTCCATTGTAGTGCCCGTGCACTACATCTGGCCAGTAAATCATTCATAAAGTACAGTGTAGGGAATATTTAGTATATAATAGGGAGCTTTTATACCACTACGGTGATCAAATGGGCAACGTCTGCCTAGAGCCGTTAGGGTTTGGGGCTGGCGATCCTGCGACGCTTGCTTCTAAGAGGCTGAAGCGCACGGTCTTACCTCTCTTTGAGGACAGGCAGACTTTTAAGACAGACTTTTAAGAAAGGGGCTTTTTAAGAAAAGGCTGTTTTAGGAAACCGACTCTTGGACTTTGAATAGTCGATGCTTGGTAGGTATTCGCAGAGATATGAGTTAGATAGGTAGTGTGCACCTAAGTTGCGCAGGCCAGAGTTTCACGTAGTGTCAGCTGAGTGACTAGGCTGTTCACTACATTTGGGGGCTGTTCGAGGGAACGTTTAACTGGAAATCCCCTGCATTCGATGTAGAATCCGCGGCTACAGTCGCTGTTGAATAGAGACGTTGTAGGCTGCAAGCGGTCGGAAGCCAACACACGTATGGACCTGCCAAACGGGATGATGCTACTTGAGACCTCTTGCACTTATGTTGAGGCTGGCAAGTTTGCTGCAATTGTTGAATCATTTCGTAACCTGTTTCACGATGCCTCAGGCCAAGAGGCGCATTCACCTGTGCAACGGAAAGATCCTAAGCGTCAACTCAGGCTCGGGCCCGGAAAGGAGAGAGTTCCCATACGAATCAGTGAGTGATTTGGTTGTTGAAGGTGAGGAAGCACCCATCGTTCTGCCGGGGACTTTTCCATCGGAAGTCAAGGTTGTGGTCACATGGCATTTACACGGCAGCGTTTGACGAAGAGCCATGGCACAAGTTCAGGCTAGTGTCTGAAGACGGCAGGCTGAACAGGCGCCAACAGGTGCTGCATGAGCTGCCGCAAGCGAAACGGAGAGGGGACGAGGAAACGGAGAGAACTCCGCTTGTAGAATACGATGGTTGAGAGAACCGACGTATGCAATGAGTGTAAGGGTACAAGGGTTCTGTCGGCAGTAGTGCCAGGACCTAATGGCATTCCAGTCTCCCCGGAGTGGGAGAGGAAGATAATTGTTGGGGGCAAGCCCGTTACGATAGAGGTTACCGAAGCCAAAGGGTATCCGCAGACAATGGGGGTGCAGCTAGAGGTGGAGGCCACCAGGGATAAAGTGGAAGATATGCGGCGTGTAGAAAACGGCCTTTGCAGAAGAGAATTTGAGGGAATAGACGAGTCTGATTATCCAGCTGATGAGATTGTGGTGAGGTGATGGGGGCGCGAAGCTAGTGAGTTAGCAGAATCTAACAAGGGCGCTATATTGTGCAACTTGGGCACTACCGCTGTTGTAAGAGTATATGTGACTGGAAGCCACGGCGAGGCGCTCTTGGGTAAGGGGGCCTCTAAGAGTTTTATTAGTCAGGAGAGAGTTGAACGTTTACAGCTGAAGGCACGGTGACCTTCAGAAGAGTGTATGTTTACAGCGGTCAGTGGCGAACAGATGCGCACTGATCGTGTTGTCATGGGATAGACGACGTGGGGTGGAGGAGAGCGTTCCACGGGAGATTTCGTGAGGGGTGTTGCTCCCTATGAAGTTGTGTTAAGGCTTGCTTCTTCGACCGCGCAAAGTGCGGCGTGGTATCTTCAGTCAAACAAGTTGCGACCCCACGTGAGTGAGACGTGGGATGAGCTAACGGTAGCTCGGTCATGAGCAGAAAGGCAGAAGTGGGGCGACAGTAAAGGAATGCACCAGAAGACTCCAGCAGAGCAGACATACGTAATCATCGCCAGGCAGGTGGAGGGCATGTCGGCAGAAGAGGTCTGCGGCCGCACAACCTCAGGGTAAGGCAAATATGCGGGGAATATACCGCATACTGGCTTCTCCGGAAGCCGGAAAGGCAGTGGGGATATGTAGCGTCGATGAACATTGAGGGGGACTGTGCTATACATGGATTGGGTTTCGCCCACCGCCAGTCAGCCAGATCAGCAACCAGGCTCATAATAACTCAATAGCAGGCGGAGATGAGGAGGAGTCACCGAGGGCCGAGGCACAACTCGGATATTTTCAATCTGACGAATGGATGCTGACAGCAGAGGTGCAGTGAATCTCTGGTGAGATCCTCGAGCTGTTGCGGGACACCGTTGTGGGACACCGTCGTGGGACAGCGGAAGGTCTTCCCCGACGTATTACCGGCAGGGCTGCCCCCAAAGCGCCTTAACGATTATCACACCTTCCTTGTGCCCGTTTGCATTCGTGCCTACGCCCTGTCTGGCGTGTCGTTAGTCTTTTTTGTTGTGAAAGGAAGGAGATTTAGTCTTAGCAGGGGAGACGTTGTAGTGCACGGGCACTACAATGGGCTCTCCGCTGTGTTTCTGGCCAGTAAAATATTCATAAAGCGCATTGTAGGGAATATTTAGTATATAATAGGGAGCTTTTATACCACTACTGTGGTCGAATGGGCAACGTATGCCTACAATCCTTAGGATTTGGAGCTGGCGATCCTGCGAAGCTTGCTTCTTAGAGGCTGAAGCGCACGGTCTTACCTCTCCTTGAGGACAGGCAGACTTCTAAGAGACTTTCAAGAGAGGGGCATTTTAAGAAAAGACTTTTTAAGAAACCGACTCTTGGACTTTGAATAGTCGATGTTTGGTAGGTATTCGCAGAGATATGAGTTAGATAGGTAGTGTGCACCTAAGTTGCGCAGGCCAGAGTTTCACGTAGTGTTAGCTGAGTGACTACGCTGTTCACTACACTTATACTTATGCAGGATGTCTGACGGTGTATGCAACTTCAGTCAAACGAAGTAAACTGGCTACTACAAAAGGGCAAAAAACTTTCAGAAATACAATGAGTTTAAAAAGCGGCCAGCCAGGGAACTTAGAATACGAGAATGCTGGTTTTTCATACAGGAATAAGCTCTAGACTCTGCTCCTTCATTTCGAACAGCCTGTTTGTTAGAGGAAATTTCAGCTGTCTTCTAGATAAGACAGCCACCACCAGACATTTTATATTGAGTGTGAGAGCAATTTGCTCAACAACGCATTCCTTCAACTTGTACGGAAGGATCCCCGATAGGGGGGCCTGTAAAAAACATACTGGAGTACCTTACTGAATGCAGGCTCTTTGGTCTGAAGGCACTTCAAGCATTATATATATATATATATATATATATATATATATATATATATATATATATATATATATATGGCGCTTTTGAGTGTCCAAAGGCCTCGCAACCACAATAATGCACGGAAGGGAATTTTTTCCCTAATCGCTAAAGGACGTATGATGCCCGAAGTAAGGACCTGAAGGCAACAATCGGGTCCGTGTTTGACTCCAAATTGTATAAATATTTCACACATCAACCCCTCCTTGATCTTCAGGAATGACATCTTCGTTGTAAAGAAGACAGAGGGACCATAGGCTGAAGATGAGGACTTAACTAGCACACATTGGCTTCATACATGCTCGAGAGAAGACCCGCTCTGCTACTCACGACGGACTAATCCAACCAATCACTCTCCTTAAAGCCCAAATCTGCAGTCTTCTTAGCTGAGGAACAACAAAAATTAAGAACAATGCCTGCAAATAAACGTACTTGGGCCCACCAACCCCCAACCCCAACCCCCCAATACAAACGAACCGACAAGGAGTTGTGTGTGTACGATGGATTTTTGAGGAAATACAGAAACATAGTTTGTTTTGCTGCAACTTACCAAAGACTTCAAAGAGAATTGAGCCCCTGCTGGCCGAGTTGGCTGGCTTTGAAATCTCTGCAGAATATTTAGTTGTCTCAAAATCTCCTGCTGCAACACAACAACACATATTTGCAGGCTAGATAGATATCTCCTCAAGGCCATCCCCTATGTAAAATCAACTGCTCAAGGTCTTCAATTGGATGATGTTGCTTAGCTTAAAACATAGTACGAGGAAAGACCCCATAAAGCCTGACTTACGCTCTTTGCCTGCCTCTTCAGCCTCTGCCAGAACCTTCACAAACAAACCTTCGAGTAGACGAGCCACATCCAATACAAACTGCGTATCCACAAAAAGGGTTTCACAAAGCAGTATAGTGCAAAGCAGTACTGTACAAACGTAGCAACGTTAGCAAATGCTGTTCAGGTGTACAGGCAGGTGCAGGGTAAGAACGGGGTTGTGTTAACTGACAGTACGATGGTCTTGTAAGTTCCAAGCCGCAGAAATGAGGTTTCGCATGTCACTAAACAATCCCTCACTCTCGAAAGGCTGCATACAGAAGAAAACATACAATTGTTATTAAACCGGCCAAGGATTTCCTATTCATGTTCTGAATTGTAAGATACGCTTTTCGATAAATGTGCTTATCCTGAGGGCTAGCAATCAAGCTAGTGGTTAGTTACCAGTTCTTCAATGCTTATAACGACTTGAATTACTCTGTCGTTCTTTAACCTAAAGTCCGCCGATAAAACACCTGCAAGATGTTCAAACAGGTAATATGAAACAAATGAAGAACAAGAAGCGAAAGATATCATCTACACATTTGTGAAGGAAAAGGTATACGTATGGCATATATCATGAATGACTAGCACTTTTCTACAAATTCAAGAGCACATGACAGCAATACAATTCTTTAAATTGTATTATATTTGAAGATTTTGAATTACCTCTGTATGGAGACTCATGAAGGAAACAAAGAGATTGTGCGATGCTTTCTACAAATTTCAACAATCTTTCCAGTTGTAGGTATGCCTGCAACAAACAAAACAAGAAAAAACTAACTAGTTGCTGTCTATGAAAAGCTAAAAGTAGATTAAGAATTAGATTTATTTAATATTCTTGAATCATGCATTTTCTAATGAATCTACTAACAAGTCTAAACTCTAAAATGTATATTCTTTGTTATTTCTGTAAGATAAGGCTATACATTGAAGTGTCACATGATCGGGAAGCTGAATAATAAATCTCATACTTACTGCTCCAAGCCGTGGATAAGCATAGAAATTCAGAGCATGTCCATGTTGGAGAGAATACGACTGTACAACGCGAGTAGTTGGAATTCCAGTGGTACTCGATTTCCCTGTAGGAGGAGGAGGTTGATTGCTTGCTGCATTGCTGGCGTCATCTGAAAGATGTATAGAAGAAGGTTTTGATGAAGGACCTTCTTGTGCTTCATCTTCTTCTGCAGCTTTCTTTTGCTGTGAATCTGAACCTTTCGACCCCCACAGCCTCGACCACAATGAAGGTTTATTGCCTGATGTTATCTCTATAGGTTTGCATGCTCCCTCTTCTTCTTCAGAATCCTGAATAGAATGTAGAAAAGATAATAGAAAACATATAAATGCCATATTTACTTTTTCAAGAATGTATTGTTTTATCTGCTGTGTGTATTATACAAGTTAAGTCTTACAGCCCTCAGAAGTTGGTACTGCTCAGCCTTATCCTGCTCATCATCTGAATCTGCTAGCATTCTTGCAGATCCCCTCCTACTGGAATTTAATTGAATTGTACATTTTACAACAAGAAATATTAAAACTGTTGAACAAGCAATCCACAAAGCTGTTCGCCAAACAGCGGCGTTCCTCCTCCGTATTCTTCCATGATACGATCGTTCTTGAATGGCATTTTCTTTCTTCTTAAATGCATCTAAGAATACATCTTTTGAAGTAGAAGAGTCGAAGTTCATTGCTTCACCTATCATTGCCTCTATACGAGGTATTTCGATACAAGTTTATGAGCAGAAAAGTTAGAAACCCTCCCCCTCCTTTGGGGCTGGGCAACCTTAAACTCTGCAATACACACATAGATGCAAGTATTTGTATGAACTCGCCTTCTTACAAATCGGAATTTTCATGAAGGCGATGAAGCTCAGCTCCTTTATACAAAGCCAATGAGGTATACCCCTTTCTGCTGCACCCTTTACAAGAAACAGAAGCTTAATTCACAAAGAAATCAAAATTTAAATAACTTACGTGTTAAATATGCCCTGCTATATTCGCATGCGATGGTTAGAGTTGTACAAGCATTCAAATACTACCGTCTGCTCTGCAGATCTCCTCAGACCCTCTCTCTCATATCATGCGGCTTAAAAGGCTCCCACAATCATGAAATGCATTCAAAAATGCTTATTTATTTTACGAAAACACAAAGTAGTTAGCTCTGATACAAGTGTAGAGCTTGCTGAGACGAAAGAGGGATCGTCCTTAGGTATGCTGCCGCTCACAGCTAAGCCTCCGAATGGCCAGATATCAAATCAAAAGGAATCTTATGAGGTCTCAAATCTTATTTATATTATTCTGATAAGAAAATATGGTATTTACTTCCCCCTTTGTGTAAGTTCTTCAAATGATATTCTTT
Source organism: Eimeria praecox (assembly GCA_963920595.1). NCBI lineage: Eukaryota > Apicomplexa > Conoidasida > Eucoccidiorida > Eimeriidae > Eimeria > Eimeria praecox. The sequence continues at coordinate 1,476,182 of OY986951.1, forward strand.
GCGTTCATCTGCAAGGGTTGCTGCGGCTTGTGACCTCGGCGTCTAGCAGACTACTACTTATTTCGATAAGAACTGCGCGCGTAGTTTTATTCAATAATTAGTAAAACAATATATACTTGAGATTTTTCGACTGTATATTTGCAGCGGGGGGGAGGGGGGGGGTTCGAACCCCACACAGTTAAAGTAGCGAGCGTTGCACGTGCTAGTCTGCAGAATTCCTATTGTATGTAGGATGCTTAGCTAATTAAAGCCGATAAACCTCTGTCTATACACAATTCTTCTCATAAAATACATTTAAAACCATAAAACCTCATTTATTCATTATCTGAAATTCTATGCGTTGAAAATCTTCGCCTTATCACAGCCCGGCTACTAGATGGCTACCGGTCCTTACACTCAGCTGAGCAGCCACAGCACATCCTACGTCTATTACATAAGAGAAAAATTTATATATTAAGGTTTTATAGTTTTATTTGCAGCTTATATTGAGGTCTGTGAAATCGGAAGTGCTCCTAGGGGTCAGCATTCTAGTGTCACGAACTAGTGTAGGACTGTAGCATGCGTGAAACATTGTCTGTCATGCTAATATTTGGTATTCGTATTTCTACTAGCCCGCAGGCTGACTCTGAAGGGCGAAAGATTCGTTTAAAGACGATCTGCACTACAGCCTACATTGAAAGGGGCGCTGGCTGTGAATGAAGTATATATGCAACATAGCCTGCAGTATGTTAGTTACCATAACCTTACTTGCTTGCCGCAGGCTAACAACAAAGGACAAAGTAAGTGGCTCGAGTCAGTTAACACCACACTGCACAATGCTAGTGCATGCATAAAAGGGTTCAACGTTCTTGTGGGGCTGCCTGGCAGCACTAGCTGCTGCAAGGTGCATGGCAGACAGGCCCTTGAGCAGCTAGCCCAGAAGGCTTAGAAATGTGAGGGATTCGCTAGCTGCTTTTACGAACTCTTTCTTCAAATGATTGGTTCTACTGCATCTCGTATTCGTCTAAATAAACAACTTTCCCTCATGGATTAGGTAAAGAAGCCGTCATAGACCTGCCGCTGCAAATCAACAGTTCCCTTCATAATTACAAGAAGCGTTTGCCCCTACTATTGTTTCTACATGCGGGTGTGGAATGCGGTACGACCGTACCGTCGGGGTGCGTCAGAAAAGTCAAATGACGAATAGGCTGCTAAAACCTGCAGGCGCTCAAGGGGTTCTTCCACCCGAGGCATTGGGAACTTCTGCCTCACTATAATTTTGGTGAGAGACTTGAAGTCGGAGGGCACGCTTCACCTTCGGCGCTTGGGGGTTGGCAGCACCCGACTGTGTACGAAAGTGGCAGTTGACGTTCGACCTTTGCTCCGTTTCTAGCAGCTCTTCTTCGGCTAGCCTTTCCGCTTCCTCTTGAAGACGTGGACATTGACGGAGCCGTGGAACAAAATTTGGGGCTGTTCCGGGTATGCGTTCGATGCGATGCGTTGAGCTTTGAGCCGCTGGTCCGCTCGCTGATACCGCCTTGTTAATAAATGCATCTAAACTCTTTCTTAAACTTTCTCCAGCTTTGCTGCTTCGTGCGTGTTAACAAGATCGAGTATCCCCACACTGCAGCCTTTGAAAAACCTTCACGACGGAAGTCATGCATTTCCCCTTCGTTTTCTGCAGTGCTGAGGCACGGCCTAGCAGTTTCCTCGCCCATTTTTCCTTGCAGAGGTTGAGAGTGCTGTTGGGAGCTCTAACAGGCGAATAGCCTCATCGCGCGCCTGAAAAGAATCGTATGGGTGCCGCATCTCTGTTGTCCCTGAGGCACCCGCATCATGCGTAGGATTATCTTGTGGTGCGGTGGTCCAACATAAAAGCTACATGTAGTAGAGATGACATCGACTGTACTGAAAAGCTCGCAATTTACGCGCGCAGTTGGGTTTGTTCTCGTGTTCTGTCTGCCATCCGCGAACCGTAGTCGCAGGTACTGCACCGACGAGTGGACAGGCGGCTTCTGCACCATACTTTCAGATTGGAGAGCCTCTCCGCAGCCTGTCAAGTAGCGTTAGCAACTCCTGACCAATTATTGGATAAGGGCTAATTCCTGCTCCTGAAGTTCCTAAGGCTTTTTGGAGCCTCTGAAATCTCTGATTGAGTGACTTGTTTATTGCAAAAGAAACAGGTAAGCCATTCGGTACATCCTCCCATCTTTGGGGGTACCGAGTTCGCTGGATGCTGACGGTTATCTCTTCTTAGCACTTTCCGCGCTAGCGTGGCTTTCCCAGTTCCAAGCACCCATGGCTCTAAATCTGGGTTGCTTTCCAAACCCGCTTTCCTCCTTATCCACGAGGGCTGTTGAAGTGGCGTTTTTTCGTCTATTTTTTGCGAGGATATTCCAGCAGCTTGGCGAATTCAATCGTTTCTCACATTAGCCTTTTACGCACAGCGCACTCAGTTTTCCACAGCCCCCCTCCGGTGGGCATCCCTGGTATGAACTGCTTATACAAAAGCTCCCAGTCCATCATTTCGCTTCTGTTCACCCTGCTATTTATGGATCTAGCGTTAAATCGGCACCTTCCCTTGCTTAAGTTGTGCCAGCTCAGCCAAAGCATGTTTGCAGGCCTGAGAGTAAGCGAGTATTGCAGAGCATCCATGAAGGCTTCCATGACCCTGATGCTCTACAAGGAAGCAGTGCCTTTGCTTAGAAGCAGCAACAATCATTACCCGCCCCCTTACAATCCAGAAGATGCTAATGCCAGTTGTAGGCCTCCCGGTGGGTTCTGAAGACAAAAGTAAAACTCAAGGAGCCCAGGACCTCCCTTACTACTTCCCAGCCACCGTGTCCCGCATGCCTGGATTGTCAGTAGAGGCAGCGGATCCCCCAAGAAACATTCTTGGTGAAACTGCAAATTCCACCAGGTGGGATGCGGAACCTGTGCTTGTAACTGGGGAAGGCCCCCGACCGTGGGCTGCTTCCCAATCCTAGGGTTGACCGTGCCCAATATCCATTATACAAGAGAAAAAGGTTGCGGTTTTGAGAAATGCTTTCAAAAAAATGTCGAAGCTCTAAGAGTTCCTTGTGAATTTGCTGTATTTGAGCCTGCTGGCGCTACCCTCTAAACTTCCCTGAAGTGGGGGATGTGGCTCGCTAGCCGCCCCCTCCCCGATAAACTAGACGGTGCCACTACACACTGCACGCGAGTTCTCGATCATAGCTAAGGACCTTCATGAGCTGCAATAGAGACAAATACTTGTACAAACCGTTTGCAAAAGGAAGCTGACATCCCTTGTGCCTCTAAGCCCCCTGGACACAGTGAGCGAAGGGCCTGGACTGGTGGGGGCATAGGACAGGCCTGTCATCGGCTGCAACGCACCTTGCTTGAACAAGTGCTGCAAGGTACCCCCGCATGCAGGCCCAACCATTCCTTTTGCTACATGTGCTAGCCTAGTGCAAACTGTGGTGTAGGCTGTGTCATTCCCCCTACGTGCTTGTTCTTTGTTAGTCAGCCTATGACTGAGGAGAGATACGCCTGCAGACCCCATAAGCAATCATAATCACCCCCCCCATCTATTGCATGCGCTAACGCTGTAGAATGCTGCTAAACTCCTACTTAACCCTCCGTACCCAAGCTGCAAGGAAGTACGTTTGCACGTATCTTTCTCAGACAGGCCTTGCTGCAACGGAGCATGCGCCAAGCTCATCCAGACTCCACTAGTACAGCAACAGAACAACACCGCTCATAGCACCACAGAACCCTCATATGTACTGGTATTTGCCTAAGAAGACCGGAGTAGCGTATTTTTGAATAAGTTTTTCCTAAAGAATTTGCGGTAATCCTTATTCATTATGTGTTCATGGCTGTTTGATTTCTCCTCTGGAGGAGTTAATCTTTATGTATGGATATATTTTGCATGCATCTTAATCGTGCTAAGACTGCCTTCATAAGTCGTATGACACTGCAAGGTGTATCTGTTGTATATATAGTGTAGCTGTACGCTAAGCTGTGCACGTGCAGCCCGCTATAAATAATAGAGAGTGTTTGTCTGATCCGAGAGCTGAAGTCCTTTTGTTTTTATCTTATTCAAATTATTTTTCATCTGCTGCTTCGCGCTGTACAAAACCAAAAGATTTCTTACTGGCTTGCAAAGAATATGAGCTACAAGCGTGAAAGACAGGGAAGGCCCCGCTGTCTGCCATAACCACTGCCCCTCTCTGAAGGTCTAATGTGAAAAAACAGTAAAAATGAAATAAACTATAAATTAAAACTTATAAATTTACTGAAATGTGAAGAAAACATGAAGAATTCACCCCTGAGTTCGGCTTGTTCAGTAGTGAGGTGCCCATACACCCCAGCAGCGCGAAGCGATCAGCTTCAATTTTCGTGCAGAAAACAAACATTTTAGGTTATTTTATGGTTTGTTTTTATGTATTTCATAGTTTATGACTCATTTTTTTAAGTATAGACCCAAGCGGCCTTAGGGGCGTCGCCAAGTGTTTTTCTCTTGCCTCGCTTGCATGCTGCTGACTTCTCTTTAGACAGAAACCTGGGGTTTATTTCCTTCTGAGGGTTTAGTTTGTTGTGTTATCTTAAAGACGGACCTAACGGCCTTCTTCTTAAGCGTACACTCCAAGCAGTACAGCTTAGGGTGTACGTACACCGTGCCAGCAGACCGTTCAAGTTAGTACATAGCTCTCTCCACACTGAATCATCAAGAAGGTATTAGATTTATTCTTTCTCTCCAGCGATATCCTGCAGGCTTCATCTCTCCCTCCGCCCTCCCCTCTCCTCTCAACAACCCGGGGCGGCATTGTTGAGGGCCCCTTGGGGCCCCTAAAGCATTTTTCTTCAAGGCATTTATACATCTGTGTGCTGCAGCAGAATCTGCAGGTGCTGCTGCTGCACCTTCAGCTGCTGCAGGTGTTGCTGCTGTCTTGTTATATACAATTTCTTCTTTTTCTTTTTCTTCTTCTTTCTCTACTTCAATGGAGCCATACTCTTCTTCTACGGGGGGCCCCCTTAATACAGGCTTAGGGGCCCTTCAATCTGCACACAGTACCCTGAGTAGCCACAGTGCAGCTCCAGCAATGGGGCCTCATGACAGGGGGCCCCCTGGGGGCCCCTCCCATTCATATGGCATGCCTTCGTACCCCTCAGGGGTCCCTTCTGGTGTCTCCTCAGGGGGCCCCTCAGGGGGCCCCTCGGGGGGCCCCTCGGGGGGCCCCCTTGGGGGCTCCCTTGGGGGTTCCCTAGGGGCCTCCCTTGGGGGCCCCCTTGGGGGCCTCCTGCCGCCTTTCAGCGGCACTTCAGGGGATACTGCCTTGCATGCATCTTTAGGATTAAAAGACAATCAAAGCAGAGCTACAGATCTGCCAGGGTTTGTCTCTAGGACAGGCGCAGGGACAGGCACGGGGTGTATGTACAGCTCGAATTCAAAGTATCCTGCGGGTGAGTAAGAGATTGTCTTTTTTTTCTGTTTCTTCTTGTTTACAGGGATAGACGTATATGCCTGTATATCTAAATCTATGACTCTCTCTCTGGCTATATATATATATATATATATATATATATATATATATGCATATATATATATATATATGGCTGTATATCTATATATCTATACTGATATCTATATCTATATATCTATATATCTATATATCTATATATCTGTATATCTATGTATCTATATTATCTACGTATCTGTACATCTGTATAATCTATCTATCTGTGGATATGTATATCTATATATCTATATACCTATATCTATCTATCTATCTATCTACCTATATATATATATATATATATATA
>OY986951.1:1486968-1491968 GCA_963920595.1 Eimeria praecox
GGTTGAGCTTAGCTCTCCCTTAAATAGTAAAAGGATACAGGGGCATCATTCAGGTGTATGTACACCTCAAATATTCGCCATCATCATTGATTATACACCTGAAAAGTGTTGTGTTTGTTTCTACCTTAACACAACAAACAACTTCTGTCTTCTAATATAAAATGGAATAATATAAAATAGAATAGAAGGAACTAGCGATGACTGCATAGACTACACTACTAGCAAGCCCCAAAATGATGAAGCAAAGAAAAAAGACAGAGAATGCATGCATGCACGAACACAAATATAACATTCACACATAGAATACACCGTTTCTTATGTGTTCTTGAGGTAGATCAATAACCCCTCTTTTGTGTCTATTTCATGTCGAATAACTATAAACAAAGTTCTAAAAAAGTAGAAAAGCATAATTAATTCAAAATATATATCTCTCTTACATTAAACAAATACAGAAATTTGTGTACAAAGAGCTCTCTACACTTTATTTGTATGCTTCCACTAGTGGCGCCGCATGCAGTCGGCTGCTTCTGCTTCAGAATATATTGAATTGAAGTAATAAAATAAATAGAATAAATAAATAATATGTTTGTAATTTATAATACTTGGTCTACATCGATTCGTATTAACTTTAGGGAATAGCAACACAGACAATAAAGCTGATGGGCCGAAGGAGGCGGCGGCACACAGAGCTGCAGCAGCATGTGTTTGTAAATGTTTTGCTTCTTGCATTAAAATTTAATTAGCTTTATTTTAATAGATTTAAATAAAACACATGATCTTCAAGTTTCTAAACACGCTATTCAATTGCCCCCCCCCCCCCCCCCCTCCCCCCCGAGTGTTGGACTGTACGTACACCTGAACTTCGACGCCGAGCTGCCATCGAAAACCCAACCCTTGAGATGTTTTCAGGGATTTTATGTTCTAATTCATCGGCTTTTCATTATCTTTTGTTTATTTCTGTTTATTTTGACTATTTTCTCCACAAACTGTCCATACACCCCGTCGTTGTGCCGATAAACACAAATCTGCACGAAGCCAGATACTGTCGAGGTTTAGAGTCTGTGTTTCTTCCTTAAGGTCGATCTGTTGTGATTTCATGTTCTTTTTTCTTCTTTTTTCTCCCTACACGCAATTACATCAGATCGACACCAACACAAACAGCTCCTTACCTTCTCTGGACCCCTATTTGAAGCGTATTTCCCCTTATTTTCATTGCCGCAGAGCTCTCCGGTGTGCGTATATCAGATGTCACTAGCCCAGCAGCAGCAGCCTATGACGGCTGCCTGCTCGGCGGGGGGCCCCAAGGCCTCCCCCCCCTCCATGGGGGCCCCTGATTCAGAATCGTTGAAGGGTCAGGAGCAGCAGCTGCATACATATTCTTCTGCTGCTGCTGCAGCAGCTGTACAGGGAGACGTAGCACGAATAGCTGTCTGTACACTCAACCAGTGGGCTCTCGACTTCGAAGGAAATTTTCGTCGTATTGCTGAAAGCATTGAAGAAGCTAAGAGACAAGGGGCCAAGTATCGTGTTGGTCTGTCAGAAACAGCAGCAGCAGCAGCAGCAGCAGCAGCAGTAGCAGCAGCAGTAGCAGCAGCAGCAGCAGCAGAGGCAGCAATAGTTGTTGATCCTGTTGTTGCAGGACTAGCAAAAGCAGCAGCAGCAACAGCAGTAGCAGCAGCAGCAACAGCAGCAGTAGCAAACACACAGCTATAGTTGTTGTTCTTACTATCCCCATTGTTGCTGTGCTACTACATATACTACATATACTACATCTGTTACATCTGCTGCTGCTGCCTTTGCTGCTGCTGTATCTGCTGCTGCTTCTGTATCCACTGCTGCTGCTGCTGCTGTTGCTGCTGCTGCTGTATCTGTATGGGCTGTATCTGCTGCTTGATGTGCTGTATCTGCTATCTTTGCTGTTCGACTTTTGTATTTTCTGCTGCTGCGCGATCATGTGCTGCTACTGCTACTGCTACTGTTGCTGCTGCTGCTGCTGCTGCTGCTGCTGCTGCTGCTGCTGCTGCTGCTGCTGCTGCAGGTCCGGAGCTAGAGACCTGCGGGTATGGCTGTGAAGATCATCTACTAGAAGAAGATACGACGAGACATTCATGGGAGATTATAGCAGAAATATTAAAATCAAATCTTACACAAAATATACTTGTTGAGACTGGCGCCCCTCTGTTCTTTAGAGGAGTAAGAATAATTATAATAATAATTATTATTATTAATTATTAATTATTAATTATTATTATTACTATTAATTATTATTAGTGTCGTAATAGTTAATTATAATGATAACGATAGTTAATTAGTTAATTATGATGGTAATAATAATAATAATAATAATAATAATAATAATAATAATAATAATAATAGTTGATTATAATTGTAATAATGATGATTGATAGTAGTTAATAATAATAATAATAAATAATAATATTAATAGTAGTAATAATAATATTTATTATTATTATTATTGTTATTAGTCGTATTACTACTAATTATTACAATTACTATTAATTATAATTAGTATTACTCTTACTAACTCTTATACTAATAAAACTAACTCTTATACTAATTATAATTATAATACAAACATATAATATAATATTACTAATATTAATACTAACTCTTTTATACTCATTATTATTATTATACTAAATATTATATTATCTATTATTATTAATATTAACTATTCTACTAATAACTAACTCTAATATTATATATAACTCGAACACTACATCTACAACACTAACACACTATACTTAAACATAATCTGCTGCTGCGTTTGCTGCTGCTGTTGCTGCTGCTGCTGTTGCTGCTGCTGCTGTTGCTGCTGCTGTTGCTGCTGCTGCTGCAGAGTCTGTACAACTGCCGCGTGTTGCTGCTAAATGGGAGGGTGTTATTAATTCGTCCTAAGACACGTTTAGTAGATGAGGGGGGATATAGAGAAAGCAGATATTTCACGGCTTGGCCTTCTTCAATAGCTGCCTATACACCTGAAAAAGAAGAAAAACTACAACAAATACCTCTACCTCAACCGGTAGTTGAGGTGTATGGACAGAGAACAGCGCCATTCGGTGAGACAGATAATAGAGACAGAGAGAGAGATAGTAGAGAGACAGAGAGAGAGAGGTAGTAGAGAGACAGAGAGAGATAATAGAGAGAAAGAGAGACAGAGAGAGATAATAGAGAGACAGAGAGACAGGGAGACGGAGATAGTAGAGAGACAGAGAGAGAGATAATAGAGAGAGAGAGACAGATATAGTAGAGAGACGGAGATAGTAGAGAGACAGAGAGATAGAGCGACAGAGAGATAGAGATAGTGGAGAGAGAGACAGAAGGATGAGTATGAAGCTCAGATAGAATGATGTTTCCCTCATTGTTTTATAAACTGTATACATATAATTATTTATTTATATTATATTATATGCACACACATATATCTATACATCCATATCTGTATATCTATATATCTATATCTATATCTCTATATCTATATCTATATCTATATCTATATCTATATCTATATCTATATCTATATCTATATCTATATCTATATCTATATCTATATCTATATCTATATCTATATCTATATCTATATCTATATCTATATCTATATCTATATCTATATCTATATCTATATATCGATATATCTATATCTATATCTATATCTATATATCGATATATCTATATCTATATCTACATCTATCTATCTATTTATCTATCTATCTGTATATATATATATTAAATATGTTAATTAACTTATTTGTATAACTAGTCTGAATGTGTGTGTACAGGTGTAGCATTGTTGGAGTGTCTGAACACGTGTTTAGGTTTAGAATGTTGTGAAGAATTGTGGGCTGCGAGTCCTCCACATACATTTTTATATTTATTGGGGGCAGAGATTATATCAAATGGTAGTAGTAGTTATTATGAGCCTTTGAAACTAAGTAGAAGATTAAATCTAATTAAAACAGCTTCGTATAGACATTCAGGTGTATATGCATATGCCAATCAAGTTGGTGGGGATGGAGGACGTGTTGTATTTGAAGGCGCATCAACTATATATTTATTAGGGAAGCCATTAGTATTAGAGAAGAGTTTTTCTTTATCTGAGGTGTCTGTACACTCCGTTTCTATTGATTTATATTCTATACGAGCACAGAGAAGAGCGAATCCTACATTTGCTAGAGCAGCAGCAGCAGCAACTGCTGCTGCTGCAACCTTCCCCCGAGTTTATGCTGATATATCCTTGCAGCCTAAGATGCACTTGGGGCCTCTTAGAACTCCCTTGCTGCTGCTGCAGCAGAAGCAGCAGCAGCAGCTGCAGCAGCAGCAGCAGCAGCAACAGCAGCAGCAACAACATGGTTACATGCACAAGTATAACTCGCTTCTTGAAACAGAAGCAACAGCAGCAGCAGAAGCAGCAGCAGCAGCAGCTGAAGCAGCAGCAATAGCAGCAGCAGCGGAGTCTGTAGCATCATCATCATCATCAGCAGCAGCAGAAGCAGCAGAAGCAGCAGCAGCAGAAGAGATAGCTTCTGCTGCTGCGCTGTGGCTGTGGGATTATCTTCGTAGATCTGGAGCAGGAGGGTTTTTCGTTGCTTTGTCTGGAGGAGCAGATTCTGCTGCTGTTTTATGTTTATTAGCTTTTACTTGTCATCGTGTTTACTCTACTATTAAACCTCTCTTAGGGCCCCCCCCCTCCTTAGAAATAGAAAAAGATAGAATATATGAGGGCCCCCATCCTTCAGAAGAACTACTTGTAGAGGGTTCACAGATCAAGAAAGAGGTTAAAGGGGGGCCCCCAGGGGTTGGAGGGGTGGCCCCCATTAGAGGGGCCCCCTTGGGTGAGGGGGGCCCCTCAAGAGGGGGGGGCCCCTCAAGAGGGGGCCCCTTAAAAGGGGGGCCCCTTGGGGTGTTGAGGGATTTAGAAAGGATTTTGGGTATGTCTAGTGTCTGTTCTGATTTTCCTAAGAGTGGTAGAGAAGTTTGTA
>OY986951.1:1501968-1504468 GCA_963920595.1 Eimeria praecox
GATAAACAACAAGAAACAGCTGGTAGTATATTGTTTACACCTGGTGGGGTGTATGGGCAGGTAACAGCAGCTATTCCCTTTGGGGTGTCTGTACAGGGCCTACAATCAACTATCTGCTGCAGTAGAGGAAGAAGATATGTAGTATATGATAGTAAATTACTACAGCAACAGCTACAATCTCCTCTATTACCTAAACGTATTCGGTGTATATACACCATAGGAGAAGATATATATTTAGGTGTACATACATCTATATATTGTTTTAATAGAATATCTTTGAGGTGTACATACACCGGAGGCCATATAGAAAATATTGAAGGCATAACAAGTATAGGGAATATATTATTATCGCATTGTAAGAAACGTGTTGTTGTATGGAGCGTAGAAAAAAATAAAGAGAGATTAATACATATATTAAATATATCTAATAATTATAATATTTCTACCTTCTTACATCCAAATACATTTATTAATAAACTTCTTATCGCTAGAGAACATACATTAGAATTGTGGAATGTTAAGACAAATCAATTAATACATATATTCAGGTGTATAGACACCTCCGCAATTACACCCCACAACTACAGCAACAGCAGCAGCAACAGCAGCAGCAACAGCAGCAGCAGCAGCAGCAGCAGCAGCATAACAGTATTAGCGCAGAGCCCTAGACCTGGGGTTGTTGCTGCCGGCTATAGCAGCGGCAAGATAGTAATATTTGATATAGAGAGGGATGAGGTTCTTCTTACTTTGCAGCAAACAGCAGCACAAGGGGCTGTTACTTCTCTAGCCTTTCGTATGGATGCTGCTGCTGCTGCAGCAGCAGCATCTACTGCAGCAGCAGCAGCAGCAGCAGCAGCAACACTTGTTAGTGGAGCCAGCAACGGAGATTTGTGTGTATGGAGTCTTCAAGATAATAAATTATTAGATGTTGTTGCTGAAGCCCATAAAGACAGCGTCGTTCATATATATTTTATGCCTAAACAACCTATTATGATAACATCTGGTCAGATCATACGGGTTAGGGGTTAGGGTTTAGGGGTTAGGGTTTAGGGTTTAGGGGTGGGAGGGTTGGGAGGGTTGGGAGGGTTTAGGGTTGGGAGGGTTGGGAGGGTTTAGGGTTTGGGGTTTAGGGTTTAGGGTCTTTTAGGATTTGGGGGATTTAGGGTTTGGAGGGTTTAGGGTTTAGGGTTTGGAGGGTTTAGGGTTTAGGGTTTGGAGGGTTTAGGGTTTAGGGTTTGGAGGGCTTGGAGGGTTTAGGGTTTAGGGTTTTTTAGGGTTTAGGGTTTCATAGGTGTGGGAGAATTTATGAGGGTTTAGGATCAGCGCTTCTAATCGCCCCGCAGATCGAATCCAGACAATACAGACTCTAGGGTTTAGGGTTTAGGCTTTAGGGTTAAGGGTTTAGGGTTTAGGGTTTAGGGTTTAGGGTTTAGGGTTTAGGGTTTGTGTGTTCAGGGCGAGACAACGCGTTAGTTGAGTGGATATTTGATAATCCCGACGGAATACCGAGAGAATTAAAATCGCGCAGAGGCAACATCGGCACTGTCACACACATGGAGTTCTATGGTCAGGGGCTAGGGTTTAGGGTTTAGGGTTTAGGGTTTAGGGGGTAGGGTTTAGGGTTTAGGGTTTAGGGTTTAGGGCGACTGTACTGAATTGAATGCTTATAGGAATTGTATGCAAATTTGAAACGTAGTTTTAGGGTTGTTGACGTAGTTTAGGGTTTAGGGTTTAGGGTTTAGGGTTTAGGGTTTAGGGTTTAGGGTTTGCTTGCAGGGCCGGAAGCGAAGCAGTTGTTGGTTGCGACTACACAAGGCGGCAGAGGGTTTTTAGGGTTTACGTCTTTGATACAACAACAACAAAATTGTATTTTCTCTCAAAAGAACCTCAAGGGAAAGATGCAGGCATGTCTAGGGTTTAGGGTTTAGGGTTTAGGGTTTAGGGTTTAGGGTTTAGGGTTTAGGGTTTAGGGTTTAGGGTTTAGGGTTTAGGGTTTAGGGTTTAGAAATTCGGGTTTATGTTTCCAGATATTTTAGGCTTGGTATACTAGGGTCTAAACGTCTTACTATTTAAGATCTAAGGTCTAGGGTTTAGGGTTTAGGGTTTAGGGTTTAGGGTTTAGGGTTTAGGGTTTAGGGTTTAGGGTTTAGGGTTTAGGGTTAATTTTTTTTTTTTTCAGATATCTGGGGTGTCTGTACGGCGTCTTCGAAGGATAACATCTTTAAGTTTTTCTTACTCTCGCCACTTTGATTGGCCTTGTGTTATAACATCTCATTATCTAACACATCCTGTTCTTGTCTGGAGTGCTCATAGGAAAGCTCTTGTATGTTTTATATTTATTTTTATTTTATTTTATTTTGTTTTGTTTTGGTTTGGCTTGGTTTAGTTTTGGTTTATTTAGTTTTTGTTTTGTTTTAGTTTTGTTTTAGTTTGTTTTGTTTTAGTTTTGTTTTGTTTTATTTTATTTTATTTTATTTTATTTTATTTTATTTTATTTTTA
>OY986951.1:1506968-1511968 GCA_963920595.1 Eimeria praecox
CTGTCTCTTTTGTTGTATTTTCTCTATCTTCTTATCTGTCTACGTTTTTTAATTTTTTATATTTGTTTGTAGCTTTTGTTTATATGTTCTTTTGTTTATTTATCTGTTTGTTTTTGTTTTTGTTTTTATTTGCTGCTGTCGATGCTTGTATATTTTTATATTTATCGTTTTGTATTTGTTTATTATTTGATTATATATTTGTTTATATTATTTTATTTTATTTTATTTTATATTTGTATTTTGTATTTTTTTATTTTTATTTTTCTTTGTATTTGGTTGTTTTAATTTGTGTTTATTATTATATTATTATTATATACACAAGAAAAATAATATAATAATAATAATATTTTATATTTTTCTTGTATATATATAAAATATTTTTGTATTTCTTAATTGTTTTTATATTTATGTATTGTTTTTATTTTTAAAAATTATTTTTATTTTATATTATGCAGCCAACAAAAGCGCCAGAGCCTCTACCTGATGCTCCTTTCTTTATACCTTCACGATTCGATGAAGGGAGTGTATATACACCTGAAATAATAGAAGAAGAAACAAAACAAAATACAGAAAAAACAAAAAATAATAATAATAATAAATTTAAATCACACCTTCAAAGAATGCTTGCATCAAAAATTAAAAACAAAGAAGAAAAATATAATAGTAAGATTTCAGGTGTATAGGCAGCTCAAATCATCATCAGCAATAATAAATATATATTTGAGGTGTACGTACACCTCAAATATATATATATATATATATATATATATATATATATATATATATATATATATATATATATATATATATATATATTTCTAGCTTCTCTCGAGTATTCTACATCTATTTTCAGGGTTTGTTTTCAATAAAATATTATTAAATTGTTCTTATTTGTATTTGTGTTTTCAGATATTTTAAAGTTTTTTAAGAATTGCTCGCCTACTGCTGTGACGCTGGCGATAGGAGAGCTGGGGCCCCTTAATGCAGGGTCCGAAGACGATGTAAGAAAATAAATTTTATATTATTATTATTATTATTATTAATTTTATTATTATTAATTTTATTATTATTATTATTATTATTATTATTATTAATTTTATTTTTATTATTATTTCTAGAATTATTATTTCTATTTTAATTTTATTTTGTTTATATATTGATGAAAGATACTCGGGGGTTTCTTCTATTTGTATTTTATTTTTTGTTTTTTTTATTAATTTCTTCTTCTCAGCATTTGTTTGTTTTGTTTTTCTTCTTGTTTCTTGTATTATATCTTCTCTGTCTTCTTATCTGTATTCTGCTTTTGTATTTGTTTGTATTTATATTTGTAGCTTGTCTGTATATATGTGTTTATGTTTGTTCTTTCTTTACTTTTTCTTCTTTCTTTTTTATTATTTCTTTCTTCTTTTCTTCTCTTTTTCTTTATTTCTATCTTTTCGTTTGCTTGCTGCCATCAGAAATACAAAATTTGTTTGAGTGCAGACATAATACATTCATCTAATAGGGCTTAGGGTTTAGGGTTTAGGGTTTAGGGTTTAGGGTTTAGGGTTTGTGTTCAGATTCTGGAGATGCTTCGCTTCTTTAGACATCATCTCCTAACGCGAGATAATGTTGATTTTATTCAGTGTTTGCTTTCTGTCTTCTTGAAGGTATTATAACTATCTTTATTTTATTTATTTTATTTTAGTTTTGTTTATATTTTATTTCTATCTTATTTTTTTTTATTCTTAACTTATTTTTATTTTGTTGATTTTATTCAGTGTTTGCTTTCTGTGTTCTTGAAGGTATTATAACTATCTTTATTGTATTTTAATTTTATTTTTATTTTATTTTATTTTTATTTTATTTATATTTTATTCTTATTTTATTTCGAACTTATTTTTATTTTATTGATTTTATTCAGTGTTTGCTTTCTGTCTTCTTGAAGGTATTATACATACCTTTATTTTTATTTTTTAATTTTATTTTTATCTTACTTTTGTCTTTATTTTATTTTGTTTTTATGTTGTTTTTATTTTACTTTGTTGTGTCTTATTGTATTTTATTTTTATTTTGTTTTGTTTATTTATTTTATTTTATTTGTTTTATTTTTTTGTGTTTTGTCTCTATCTCTCTCTCTCTGTCTGTCTCTCTATTTCTCTCTGTCTCTTTTTTCTTGATTTATTTTCTGTATTTCTTTTCTCTGTTTGTTTGTTCTATTTTTCTATTTCTGTGTTTTTCTTCTTCTCTCTTCTTTTTATTTTTCTGTCTCTTTTCTTATATTCTTCTCTCTCAGCTTCAGATGCTGCGTTGTTTGTTTATTTCTTTCCTTGGTTCTCTGTTTGTTTGTTTGTTTGTTTATTTCTATTTGTTTGTTTATTTGTATTTATTTATTTATGCATGTGTATTTATTTACTTGTATGTATTTATTTATTTGTATATATTTATTTTTTTAATATATATTTATATTTATATATTATATAATATTTATATTTGTTTCTTTATATTTGTTTGCATATATTTGTAATTTTGTCTCTCCCAATCTTTCCTTTCTTTTATTTATTTATTTATTTATTCATTTTCTAATTATTTTTTCTTCTTATCTTTTTTCCTCTGTCTTCTCAGGCGCATTCTTCTCTCTTTCTTCTTGAACCTGAAGCAGCAGCAGAGGACGAATCAGCAGCAGCAGCAGCAGCAGAAGGAGCAGCAGCAGCAGCAGCAGCAGCAGGAAGAGGAGAGTTATTTGTTTCTCGTTGTTTGTGTTTATTAGAAGAAATAGAAAAACTAACAGCACAAGATTGGGGAGTCTTAGAAAGCCATCTTCAACAAGCAGAGTATACACTCAAATTCCTTACACATCTACAAACAGAATAGATTAATTAAATTATATTATATTATATTATATTATATTAATTAAATTAAATTAAATTAATTAAATTGAATTAAATTAAATTCAATTAAAAATAAAATAGAAAAAGTTTTTCTATTTTATAAATTACAAAAAAACAAAAATTTTGGCTCGGAACTCAAATTTGATTCTGAAGTTTATTCTTATTTTATTTTTATCTATTTTATTTTATTTTATTTTATTTTTATCTATTTTATTTTATTTTATTTTTATCTATTTTATTTTATTTTAGTTTTTTTATTTTATTTAATCTTCATTTTGTTTTATTGTATTTTATATTTATTTTGTTTTTATTTTATTTTATTTAGAATTTATTGTTTACTTGTATGATTAGTTTAGGACATTTCTTCTTAATTTATTATTATTCTTACTTTTATTATTATTGTATATTTATTATTATTATAATTATTATTTTATATTTCTTGTATTGTTTATATTTTAAATTAGTGATAGACGCTGAGGAGAAAGAAAAGAAAAACTAAGAAGAAAAAAACAAACAAATTTGTTACAAAAACAAAAAATACAAAGAAAGATAAATAAATTAATAGAAACGTACATAAATAAATAAATAAATAAATAAATAAATAAATAAATAAATAAATAAATAAATAAATAAATAAATAAATAAAGTAAAACAAATAAACAAAACAAGATTGCTTAAACGAGCAGAATAAGTAGAAAAACAGAAAAACAAAAACAAAGAAGAACAACCAAATAAAAACAAAAGAAGAAAGTAAACACAACAAATAAACAAAACAAATAAATAAATAAACAAGCAAATATGATATTTCAAGTGTACAGACACCTCAGCTCTCCATGCCCGTTCAACTCCTTAAGAAACATAAGTAGCTAAGTCTCCCGTCTCTTAAACAGCAGCAGCAGCAGCAGCAGCAGAAACAGCAGCAGCAGCAGCAGAAACAGCAGCAGCAGAAACAGCAGCAGCAGCAGCAGAAACAGCAGCAGCAAAAGCAGCATCTTCTGTTGTTTATATTTTTATTTTCTTCTATTTTTCTTTCCTATCTCCCAAATTATACAGTCAGAAGCATCTAAACCCTAAACCCTAAACCCTAAACCCTAGCTACTTTAAACCTTAAACCCTAACAAAATGCTACGAGGCCTTGAGGGCCCCCTCCTACCCTAGGGGCCCCCCTAAGAAGGCCTTATAGATATCTGGAAGCGTTTGAAATAAAAGTTGTAAGAAAAAACCGCACAGTGAAGGGGGCCCCCCAGACCCTGAGGGGGGGCCCCCAGACCCTGAGGGGGGCCCCCAGGCCCTGGGGGGCCCCCCAGATCCTAAGAGGAACCCCATACCCTTAGGGGGGCCCCCAGACCCTAGGGGGGCGCGCCCGTACCCTAGGGGGGGGGGGGGGCCGTACCCTAGGGGGCCCCCCTACCCTAGGGGGGCCCCCAGGTCCTTGGCCCCCCCCCCCCCGCCCCTTCCCCTTCATGAAGTTTTTCCTTCATGTTGGATCTGGGGGGGGGATATGTGTTTGTAGTTGTGTTATATTGTTTGTTTTTGTGTGTTTATTTATATTATGTATTTATGTATGTATGTATTTATTTATTTGTTTAATAAATAAATAAATTAATTGATTTGTATATTTTCTTTTCTTTTATTTTTTTCTTTTTTTGTTATTTTCTGTTTCTATTTTTTTTTTATTTGAATTATTTTCTTTTGAATGCGACGGAGATATTTTCTCTTCTATCGCATTTGATGTTAGATGATGTTTAGAAGGAGAAGTTAAGCTCAACCACAGGCTACGCAGACAATGCAGATTGTCTCCTAGTTCCTATAGACAAACAATAATAGAAAAAAATAAAAAAATAAGTATTATATATATATATATATATATACATCTCTCTCTCTCTCTTTCTCTTTCTCTCTCTCTCTCTCTCTCTCTCTCTCTCTCTCTATATATATATATATATATATATATATATATATATATATATTGCTGTCTATACAGCTCAACTGTTGTGTCTCTAATGTGTTTCTTATACTTTAGACAGATTATACTATTACACGTACAGAGATAGATAGTATTTATTGTTTTTATATTCTGTAGAGTTTATATAATATAATTAACACATTATATACACTATACATACACTG
>OY986951.1:1529468-1534468 GCA_963920595.1 Eimeria praecox
AACCTGCGTCGACGTCAGAAAGAATTAGACAAACAGCGAGCAGAGCAACAAGGACGGCTCTCCCTCCTTCCTGCTTCTGTCTACGCAGATGCAGCATTTGATCTCATGTCTTATGCTGCTTTTCCAGAGGATCCAGCGCCTAGAACAGGGATAACCCCTCGATCTGCTCCTTCTTGTCGATTCTGTCCGCTGGACGTACACCCGAAATTGAAACATACTAAAAAAGGCATGATCGGAATGTTGCCGCATGCAGCGGGAAAAGCCCCAGGAGGGGCGAGTTGTTTCTACTTTACTCTCAGGCCAAATATATCTCAACTCGATGGCAATCATTCTCTTTTTGGTGAAGTTGTTGAAGGTGTAGAGACACTTGAACGTATCAATGATGCCTTCGTCGACACCAACCATATCCCTCTCACAGTATGTTTGTTTTTAAAAGATTCTACTTTCTTCTTTTCCCCTAGATTATCTGCACAAACACTTCAACATCATGGGGTGTATAGACACCTGCTACAGTGTATCTTTAGCATTCTCTCGTTATCGTTCTACGTAGTCCCTCCTGTCTATTTTTTTCTTGATTGTATTCAGCAATCAAACGATTTCTTCTGTATTTAATTTAAAATATATTTTATTTTTGTTTTTTTTTCTATTTCTTTTGTTTTTCTATTTCTTTTGTTTTTTCTGTCTTGTTTTTTTTTCTTCTTTGTTCAGCCTATCAGAATTTATCGAGCTTACGTCCTCGACGATCCGTTCTTCTGTACTCTTTCAAAGCCGCTGCCTGCTGCAGCAGGAGCTTCTGCTGCAGCAGCAGCAGCAGCAACAAAAGAAAAAGAACAGGAAGAAGGAGGAGAAGGAGAAGAAGAAGAAGAAGAAGATATGGGGGAGGTAGACCTCGACAAATTAGGCTTAAGCCCCCCACCCTCCCCAGAGCCCTTAGCCGCTGAGGCGCTGAGCGATGAAGAACAAGACGAAATCATGGCCATAGAAAAAGTAGATTATAAAGAAGCAGAAGCTAGAAAAGGTATATGCATATATATATATATATATATATATATATATATATATATGGGCATCTATATATGCTAGATACAATATGTAATATATACAATATATCATATAATATATACAATATATAATACATACAGTATATAACATAGACAATTTATAATATATACAATTTATAATATGTACAGTAAGCATGTGTATGCGAAGAGACCTCCATAGATTTGTATGTGTGCATACACCTGATAGGATGTGTTTCTACTACAAATAGTATTACATTTCTTTGTTTTCTGTATGTTTGTAGTCTCTATGTCTATTCAAAATGCTACTATATTTGGAGTATAAATAAACAGAAAAATAATTTAAGAGCTGTCTATCTTTCCCTTCTAAATATAATATTTATAATCTATATATCTATATCTATATCTATATCTATATCTATATCTATATCTATATCTATATCTATATATCTATATCTATATCTATATCTATATCTATATCTATATCTATATCTATATCTATATCTATATCTATATCTATATCTATATCTATATCTATATCTGTATCTATATCTATATCTAGATCTATATCTATATATCTATATCTATATCTATATATCTAAATCTATAGCTATCTCTTTCTCTCTCTCTTTCTCTCTCTCTGTATATATATATATATTACTCTACTATCCAATCTAAATCTATTATTTTCTTTACTTTTCTATTCTATCTTTGATCTCTCTACACAAATATATCTCTCCTCCCCTCTACCCTTCTATGAAAATATATTATATAATTATATTTTATTTTGTATATTCAGTAACGCTGGAGATATTAGGAGATATCCCCGACGCCGACATGGCTCCCCCCGAAAATGTTTTGTTTGTGGCCAAGTTAAACCCCGCTACACAAGATGAAGACCTCAGACTATTATTTTCAAGGTTAGATGATGTTGTATATATTATATTATATTATAGTAGATTAGATTAGATTAGATTAGATTAGATTAGATTAGATTATGTTATGTTATGTTGTGTTATGTTATATTATATTATATTGTGTTTTAGTATATATATTTGTTATACAACGAAGTAGTAAGATAGGTTATATTAAATTAAATTATATTTATATATATTTGTTATACAACGAAGTAGTAAGATAAGCTGTATCCTATCAAATTATAAAATATATTTGTTATATTGCAAGGCAATAAGATAAATAATATTATATTAAATTATAAAATATATTTAGTATACTACAAATAGTAGAGTTAATAATATTCGATTAAATTATATAATATATTTTTATACCATAAAATAATAAGACAAATAATATTAAATTTAATAATAATAAATATTATTTATTATACTATGAAATAATAATAAGATAAATAAAATTATATAAAATAGTAAAATATATTTGTTATACAACAAACTAATAACATAAATAATACTAAATCAAGGAACAAAATATATTTTTTATATTTTTTTATTTTATACAAAAAATAAAATAAATAATATTTAATTAAATAACAAAATATATTTAATATAATACAAAATAATAATGTAAATGAAGCTAAAATAAATAAAATATTATTTAATAGACTACAAAAAAATAGAAAACCTTCGAAGAAATACAAACACAACGGATGCATGCTCGTCTGCTGCTGCTGTTGCTGCTGCTGCTGTTGCTGCTGTTGCTGCTGCTGCTGCTGCTATTGCTGCTGCTGTTGCTGCTGCTGCTGCCACGGGTAGACTCCTATGAAAGTATATTATTAAAATTATTTTTTTTTCTTTATTTTTTTCTACATACACCGCATTTTTGAGGTTTTTTTGTATTGATGTTTATGTTTTTATTTATTTTTTTTATTTTTTTTTGTTTTTATTTATTTTTTTTTATTTTTTTTTAGATTTGGTGAGATAGTTTCGTGTGATATCATTAGAGACACAAGAACAGGACAATCTCTTCAATACGCATTTATTGGATTTAAGAAGAAAGAAGAGTGTGAAGCTGCGTATTTTAAAATGCAGAATGTTCTTGTAGATGATAGAAGGTAATATTCTTACAAAGTTAACTGATAGAGTTATCTATAAATATATATTTTAATGTATGTTTAGGTTTATGTTTTTGTTTATGTTTTGATTTAGATTTAGATTTAGGTTTATGTTTTTGTTTATGTTTATATATATATTTAGATTTAGATTTATGTTTATGTTTATGTTCTTGTTTATGTTTATATCTAAATTTAGATTTAGATTTGTGTTTATGTTTCTTTATGTTTATATTTATATCTATATCTATATTTATATTTATATTTATAATTGTATATATATTTATGTTTATATTTATGATTGTATTTATGTCTATATTTATGTTCATATTTATCTTACATTTGTATTTATATGTACATTTCTGTTTTTGTTTGTATCAAACCCCTAAACCCTAAACCCTAAACCCTAAATCTACATTTATATGTTTATATCTATTTGCACTCATACTTTACCTATACTTTATATTTACCTTCCCGCTACTACATTATATATATATATATATATATATATATATATATATATACATATATGTAACTATATTATATACTGTTTTCGTGTTTTTTTTGTTTTTTAGAATTCACGTGGACTTCAGTCAGTCGGTGGCGAGGGAGTGGCACTCCTTCCGGCGGCAGCAGCTGCTGCAGCAGCAGCAGCAGCAGCCGCAGCAGCAGCAGCAGCAGCAGCAAAGGGGCCGGTTTCAGCATACAGCCAGGGGAGGTGGGGGGCGACAGGGCTTTCAGTTTACTTCCGCGAACAGGCAGCAGCACCTGCAGCAGCAGCAGCAGCAGCAGCACCTGCAGCAGCAGCAGCAGCAGCAGCAGCAGCATTACGGGGGGGGATTCTCTCCTCCTCTTCATGCAGCAAATCAAATGCCGCAACACTCTAATGGCTTTTCGCCTTCAACGCGAAGTAAATATGATGAAGACGATGCAGACAAAAACAGAAAAGACACAAAATCTCAGGATAGACACCGCAGCAGCAACAGACCGAGGAGAAGCAGAAGCCGAAGTAGAGAGAGAAGATAAATTATATATATATATATATATATATATATATATATATATATATATATATATATATAATTTATATTTATATTTATATTTATATTTATATTTATATTTATATTTATATTTATATTTATATTTATATTTATATTTATATTTATATTTATATTTATATTCTACTTTTACATATTCTTAAGAAGAGTTCAAAACTTAGATATAAAATAGGCGCAGGTTTTAAACATATCTAAATAAAATAAACACATCAAAAGAATAATACAGATATATTGAAACATCAACAAACAAATATAAAAACAAATTATAACGTAGAAACAAAAAAAATAAAAGATAAACGCAAGGGGATTTATTTATACTTCTTCGGCAAATCTGAGGTTTTAATTTTGTCACTAGACTAAAAACTAAAAATTTTAAATTTAAATTTTAATTGCTGTTTTGAGGTGTATGTACAGCTCATGAGTGTAGTAGAACGACACTCCAACAAAACGATTTGTCACTTTTATTTTTTTTCTCGCGAATTTGAGCAAAGTTGGAAGAACTACTTGCAGCAGAAGCTGCAGAACAAAAACAAAACAAACAAAACAAAAAAAATTAATTATTTTGAAGTATAAAAAATAAAAATAAAATAAAAAACTTAAGAGAATATAAATAAAATTGTCTGGGGGCGAAGCTTCTCGCCCCTTCTTAACAAATTGGCTTTCGCTGCTGCACTATTACTTTAGAATTATAAAAAAACCGACTTTGTCAGTTATATATCTATATATCTATATCTATATCTATATCTATATCTATATCTATATCTATATCTATATCTATATCTATATCTATATCTATATCTATATCTATATCTATATCTATATCTATATCTATATCTATATATCTATATCTATATCTATATCTATATCTATATCTATATCTATATCTATATCTAT
>OY986951.1:1536968-1574468 GCA_963920595.1 Eimeria praecox
AGATATAGATATAGATATAGATATAGATATAGATATAGATATAGATATAGATATAGATATATAATAGAAGATATATATTGAAGTGTATGATCCTCGTTGCCATGCGGAAACGAAAAGGCAAAATGCTGCAGGGTTTAATTTCTTCTATATTTGTTCTCATTTTTATAGATTTATGTTTATATTTACATTTATATTTATATTTACATTTATATTTATTATCTATATCTATATCTATATCTATATCTATATCTATATCTATATCTATATCTATATCTATATCTATATCTATATCTATATATCTATATCTATATCTATATTTATATTACTTTACAGGCACAGCCCAGGGCTCAGCAGACGAGTTGATGCGGCAGGCAGAGTCTGCGGAAAATCAAGAAAATTTATTTGATTTTCTGTTAGCAAAGCATACAGGAAATACTCAAGCAGAGGTTAATCGAGATTTCTATTAAACTATATATTGTTTTAATTATATATTTTATTATATTATGTTATTTTTATTTTATTTTATTTTATTTTATTTTACTTTTATTTTATTTTACTTTATTTATTTGTTTTATTTAATTAATATTTACATTCAAACGCAGTATTTATCGATGTAAATTCTGTAAAAGGTTCATTTCATGATGAGTTTACTTCTTTTTGTGTTTCTTTCGACAACTTATTTCTTTTTATGCTTCTTTTGACGCATGTTTTGATTTAAACAACTTATAGAGTGTATATTTAGATCTAAATTGTTAATTTAATAAATATTTGCATTTAAATGATGTATTTAATGTATATTTTCGTTCAAAGGTTTCGCTGTGCGGTGTATGGGGTGTATATACAAGTGTCTGTGCTTCTCATGAAGAAATAAAAAAACATAATATTGTAGTTATTCTTGTTAGTATTTCTCTTATTATTATTATTAATATTATATTATTATTATTACTATTATTATTATTATTATTATATTATCATTATTATTAATATTATTATTATTATTAAAGGGTTTTATGATAAGGTTGTTATCTTCTGGTTCTGTCGGTCTGCAGGTTTCTAGGTGGAGGCGCGAGTGTAGAGTGTTTTCAGCTGAAGAAGCAAAAGAGAGTGGGATAGTAGATATTATTATTCCCGAAGATATTTAGTTTTAAAATATTAATTTAATTTGTTTTTGTTTTGTCTTGTTTTCAAAACGTTTATAGATATAATATTTCTTTATTTATATTCAACGAAAATTATTTTGTATCTTTCTATCTTTTTACATCTCTGTATTGCTTAAATGCATTAAACAGAGGCAGATAAATACAATAAAATAATACAATAAAATAATACAAGAGATTGATAGAATAGATTAATACAACAGAAGAATACAATAAAATATAATACAATAGATTAATACAATAGATTAATACAATAGATTAATACAATAGATTAATACCATAGAATAATAAAATAAAATAATACAATAAAATAATACAATAGAAGAATACCATAGAATAATACAATAAAATAATGCAATAAAATAATACAATAGAATAATACAACAGAAGAATACAATATAATAATACAACAGAATAATACAATTAAAGAATAAAATAAAATAATACAGTAGAATAATACAATAAAAAAATACAATATGGAGTAGTAAGTAGATTCTTCGTGTCTACCCAGTCAGTATTGTATTTGTTATTTCAATCTTCCTTATATAAATAAATATATAAAATATATATTACTATTAGTTTTAATTGATAGAAGTAGACATGTATTTGTACTAAAGTATTTAGATTTCTCTATACACAATAGTAGAAGATTTGATAATGAGGGAAGCCTCACAGAATATATCTTTTCGTGTATTGTTTCTAACGATGGCTGCTTCAACAATCAAAGGAGTTGATGTATTTGCGTGTAAATTACTTATCCTTTAAGATTGTGGAATATCTCAAACACATAAATAAACAAATAAAACATAGTCTGAGTCCATAATTTATTTATTTTTCACTGTTGTTAATCCTGCATTATTTGGGGGAGGGGGGGAGTAGTGAGTGCTGTTGTAGATTAAGAAGATAATATAATATTAGTGAGATACCCAACCATATTCTTTAAAGCGAAGCGTTAATTTGAGGTGTACGGACAGTTATATTATTTCATCTTCTTTCCTTTAAATAGAAGAAAGAAGAGCAGCTACCCTGCGCAATATCCGCTCTTCTCTCTTAGGAAGGTGGGATGGGGGGTAGCTGATCGCTGTGTTGTGTATAAAGTAGAAAATAAATGAAAAATGAATAACTAGAATAATATAAATATACATATTTAGCAATTTAAATTGTGATTCTTACATACGAGAAGAATACACACGAAGAGCCGCCTTCCATGATGGACTCCAAGCGTATTGACCGATGGCCTGATCATGTACTGATCACGCGAATTAAATTGGGATTCTTTAATTAAATATGAAATATTTGGTGTTATGTTTTATTAATAAAGATATACAAACAGTTTAATTCTCCAGCTTTCCCCTATATTTGCATGGGATGATTGTGCAGCCTACACCGAGTGTCTGTACACCGGCGGTCTGCCTGCGGCCCCAAGCAGTAAACACACTCTGCGCCACTTCGTCTTTTTCTTGCATATTTTATGAATCAAACTTTGACAGTTGACTTTGTAGTTCGTTTTCAGTTTTATTTGTCTTCCTTGGCGGTCGTGTGACAGCCGATCTCATGCAGCTACTTACACTGGTCTAGGGGGCGTGCGTGGGTTTTGCAATATGATGCATGCGTTAGGATTTACCCCCTTTCTTGCTTAAAACCTTCAATTCCTTGGTACTGAAGGTTTTTTTCTGTATTTTCTCTCTCTTTTCCCCTAAAATGGGGGCGGCTTGCACCAAATCGAAGGGCACAGCCGCACCTGCCGCTCGCCCCTCTACGACGGACAGGGCGACGGAGGCAGCAGCAGCAGCAGCTGAGCACAGTCAGAAAGCACAAGAAGCAGCAGAAGAAGCTATTGCCTGTGCTGCTAAGGCAACAGAAGAAGCTGCTGGACTTACGGGGCAAGCGCCAGAGGAAGAAACTCAACCAAAGGAAGTAGAAGAACAACAGGCTGTCGCTACACCAGAACAAACACAAACACATGCAGAAGAAGTACGGCAAACTTCTGCTCTCATTCCTTTAAGTGAAGCAGATGAACAGCTATTGGCTGCAGCGGAACAACAGACGGCAGCGTCTAAGCAGCAAGAAGAAGCTGCAGGTGTCAATACACCTCAGGCATATTTATTTTATGCCTCTGAACTCAATGAAGGTTCTCTCATTTTGCAGTGGACTCCAACAAAGATGAATGAAGAAGAAATAAATAAAAAAAAATTAATTCTCCTCGCCTCATTTATCCCTGCGAAACATAAAACTGTCTCAAAGAGTAAACTGACGCAAAATGCAGGCATCACTTCCTTCTTGCAGGAGATGAAAGTACAAATACACACTATATATATATATATATATATATATATATATATATATATATATATAATTCTTATGCTTGCATGCACTCCTGCTGTTGCTGCTGGCGATGGTTTTGCTGCTGATGATCCTGCTGGTGCTGCTGTTGGTTTTGCTGCTGCTGCTGTGCCTGCTGCTGCTGTTCTTGTTGTTGCTGCTGTTGTATTTAATTGTTTAGTATGTATTATAGTTATATTAAGAATGCATATGATGAAGCTGTCTATACAGTCCAAACATGTTCTCACAGCTAACGATTGCTGAGAAGTCTTACGAACACGAAATACAAACTACATGATTAATTTTGTGTTCATTTTAATAAATAATTAATATAATATGTTACCAAACAACTAAATATAATTATAATTAATAAAAATGAATAAAATAAATATAAATATAAATATAAATATAAATGTAAATATAAAACTAATAATTATTGTATTTGTGTAAACATTTATTTTTTTTTATTTTTTTTAGTACAAGTGGGATATTTGGAATAAATCGCAACGTCAAGCATATTTTCAAGGATGGATAAAATTTATTAAAGCTGCAGATGAGATGGAGGCGTCTTTGAAAATATATAAATTTGATATGCCAGCACCTCCAGTTAAAGTTTTTCTGCTTCATACTGGGCCTGTACGTGTACAGTCATATTTGCTAGCTGATGAGATACTAGAGACATACAGATAGCTGTGTTGAATACAGCGTTATCTATACAAGGGAGAGCTAGCTTCAATTCGTGGATAGCTAGCTGCATAGCTGTAAACGAGGAGTTGTCTAGCTAGCTAGCTGACGAGTTGTCTAGCTAGCTAGCTGACGAGTTGTCTAGCTAGCTAGCTGGCTGTTTTTTTCCTAGCTAGCTAGTACATCTAACTAGCAAGTTAGCAGGTTATTTAGCTAGCCAGCCAGCTAGCTAGCTAGCTAGCTAGCTAGCTAGCTAGCAATTGAGGGTAAGGGAGGACTGAATGTGTTGCTCTTGCTTTTGATTTCAGATTGAAAACAAAGTGCTACCGGTGAAGGAAGAAGACGCATTTAATATATCTGCCTTTGGATTTGTAGCTGTAACTCCACCGCCTCCTCCTTACAAAGCAGGGGCAAACATTACACCGAAAAGATTTGGAGAAATTGCCACAGGCGCAGGTAAATATACAATTTGCAAGTTTTCGGGGTTATGTGTGTTCAGTCACTTTCCTCATTTTATGTATTTTATGTATTATTATTTCAATTTATTTATTGGATGTATTCTATTATTAATTATATATTATATTTGTTTGTTGAGTTAATTTAATAGCTTAGACCTTGGTTTCTTTTTATGCGTTGAATTCGCCTTTTTCCTTCATGATCGACATTCGTATTTCAGATTTTGAATTCAAGTTCTGAAAATTTTGGGATTTTGATTTTAATTTTTGATTTTATTTTGTTATTTAATTTTCATTTTTGATTTCAATTTATTATTTTGTTTTTATTTCATAATTTTGAGTTATCAAGGAAGTGAAACAGGATTAAAATATGTTTTGGGGTTGAATGTGAGGCATAGCTCCTGTGTCATTGTCGTGTTTCTTTTCAAAGCATGTTAAACACTATTTAAGACAATTAAGTGCAATTATCTATCACTAATAATAATAATAAGAGATCGGTTTGGTGTTGTGAATGTTTCAGGTGGGGCATACCTTCAGCTTTCTCGCAGAGGAGGCGATGCAGCTTTTGATGAGGCGGAGGTAGTAAGGTGGTTGGCTGCAGATGGCTTAGAAATTAAGAAAGGAGAAGGAATTACAATGGGGGCGGCAGGATCTTACGAACGGAGATCAGATAAAAAGGGGGGGAATGCAGCAGCAGAATCAGCAGCTCCAACTTAACTTGAATACGTTAAGAATGTCAGTATGCAGTATTAACAATTATTATTGTTTCAGTTTCATTCACCCTCCCTTCTCTTGGCCTTTTGTCTTGACGTCGAGACGTCAAGTAGACACAAAACAATCATAATTTGTTCTTTGGCATATTGAATACTTTGTATAATCACTACTATAAAAGAAAATTCGTGAAAATACTGCAGAATTGACTAATAATCCGAACAAACTCAAATCCGATGTTCACACATATACATTTAGATGCACATATAGCGAAAATATTAACAAGATACACCTATATATATATATATATATATATATATATATATATATATATATATATATATATATACAGATAGGTAGATATATGGCTATAGATATAGATATGTAATGTACATATTCATGTGCTCTTCATAGCCTTGCACCGACGCAACCAATTCACTTCTTTGTAGTGGCTGGCGCTGCAGTAGGAGAGGAGGAGACAGAGAAATGCGTAGAAAAAGGATGGAGAAGCGCTCAGCAGATTAAATAAATGTTAATTTATTCCTAATTGTGAGAAGTCGCTTAAAAGAAGCTTTTGCCGCGCATGTCTTGGCAGGCGAGTCAAACCCTCCCCCTTCCCCCCCCCCCCCCCCCCCGCCCTGCCTCCTTGTAGCATAGATCCCGTGACAGTCAGAAATATTTATTTAATCATAAGTGTTAGAAACAATTGAACGAGCCATACACGATAGAAACATAGTTGCGGAAAGCAGAACAGTTACACTGCAACAAACTCAGTTGTAAAAAACTACTGCATTCACAGGCAATTGCAAAAAAAGCCTGAAAGATGAAGAGGCTGCGGAAGATGCGATATGTTTGCTGTTTTAGAAAAGAGGGGAATACAATATATATATATATATATATACATATATATATTTATATATATATATATATATATATATATATATATATATATATATATATATATATATATATATAATTTAGGGCCGTTGCTTGATTCCCTTCAGAGTACAGCTGGCTTGAAACTTAGTCGTTCTACTAGGCTGAAAGGAGGGAATTATCGTTGCAGTTTGCTAGCAATTTATATTATTACTATTACTGATATTGTTGCTCAACAAATTAATTTTGATTTGATTTGATTGATTATGTTTGACTTGATTGATTGTTGAGGTTCTCTTTCTGTTCCCCATAACAATGCAACTTCTTATGGTGGTTTTCTGTACTGAGGAGATTGCGAGAAAGATTCAAACTCGATCATAAGAAAATTCCTTTTCTCTCTTCTTCTTGTGTATGCCTGCTTAACTTTTGCTTGTTTTCGCTTCTTTATCTGCCTGTCTTTTGCGTATTTGATCTCTGTTTCTTCCGAATTGTTGGCGTGATATGCTTGTAGACCTCTTGTTTGCCTCGTATACACATTCTTTCTGCATTTTATATAATAATTTTTGAACGATGAACTTATATCTGCGTAGTAGTGTAGGTGTGGGAGGAGGAGGAGCTTTCTGCTTCAATGTGGTCTGTTCGCGAGCGGGGAGAAGTTGGAGAACGAGTAAAAACAGATAACTAATTAGCCAACAGATGATCACAACAAATGGAATTTGAGTTTTTTTATTTGGGATTCTTTTGCTAAACGGGAGAATCCATAGAAGTGTTTTCATTTATCCCGAGTCGGCTGTGCCTGTAGTGCCAACGCCAGCAGCGCCGCAGTAGCCACCCTGACGGCGAATCTACGGGAAATGTAGCTTCACAAATGTTGAAATAATAAAATATAAATATTAAAAGGTTTATTTGTTTAGATCAAAATATAACCAAACCTCCAAATACCTTTTCATTGCATGTTCCCACGTTGTGCCGCGAGCCGCGGGTTTCATGCTCAATCTCGAGCCTGTGCATCAGACCTCCAAATTCATCTGTTGTTTTTCTTCTTCTCCAGATAATTTAACTTTAGTATTTCAAATACAATCTTTTAATTAATTCAATCTCTTGAAGGTCTCATAGACTCTCGGGGTATCCTTTGCAGGCTGTCGGCAGCACACCGCCGATGGACGCCGCCAGTACTGTGGCTGAGCCGAAAGACAAGGGCGAATATTGCATCATTTCATTGTTTTTGTTGTTTTCATTCTTCTTTTAGACCAACACAATGCCTTTCTAGCCCTATGGCTGCCGCTCACGAGTTGGAAGAACACTGAAACATAACAGCCTACGGCTCCTTCCGTTGAGTGTAAAAACAAACATTAGCTGTTTGGTACTGTCGAGGCATCTTCTATCTGCCCCATATTTGTCTTTCAGCAGCAAAACCCTTTGCTCAGATCTCAATGACGAGATGACTGAGAGAAAACCAAAGAAGGAAGCCTCATCAACACCTCAGATTTCTTCTTTGGAGTTGCATTGAAGCAATCAAAAGCAATCCCCCTGCCTCGCCCCAAAGCTGTGGCAAAGAAGTATACGTGAGCTCCTTCAAGATCCTGTTGAGCATACATTAAAAGCCTGCTAACGGCAGGGAAGGATTATAAGAAGAGGAGCGGGAGAAGACTGTTTGGGGCTGGCCGCATGCAACAACTTAGTGTTATATCTTCCCCCAATCCCAATCCCCCATGTCAGTTCCTCCCCCTCCTCCGGCGGCCTCTAGCATTGGAAAAAAGGCATTGGGCCTTAAGCTAAGCCCCCCTAAGAAATTATCTCAGTTACGCGCTCCCAAGCTGCCCCCTGTGTTGCCTACAGCCGGGGCCCCCAAGCCTTTGCTAGCCTCGCGGGGCCCCCCTGCTGCAGCAGCAAAAGCAGCTCCTGATGTGGAGAACGTTTCAGATTCGGATAGTCAGCAGAAGGGCGTCTCCCCCAAATCCAATGAAAGCCCCAAAGGGGCCTCTGCATGCAGCAAGAAGCCTTTCCGCACGCTATCTGGCAGCAGCGTAGTAGAGGAAGGGGGCCCCCAATCGAGGGGCCCTCGGGCCTCCATGGAATTGCCTTCCAGTGGGACAGAGGAGCATTCGGATCCCCTGGATAAACTGAAGCGCGGGGGGGGGCCCTCTAGCAAACAGCCACTAAAACAACCTGAGGGGGCCCCAAGGCCCCCCTCCTCGTTGCCTGTCAAGACTTCTGCAGAAAGCGGTTTATCCTCCCCCAAGTCTAATTCGTCTGGTGAGGCAGAAGAGGATTTGAAAGAAGGGGGAAGGGGAGAGACAGATGACTCTAAAGAAGGAGAGACAGCCGCCAAGGGAAGGCCTCCGAAGAAAGGGGGGCCCCGGGCCCCTCCTGCCTCATTTGTAGGGAAGACAAACAGCCAAGTCAGTACATCTCTCACAGAGAAGAAACCTAATAAAGAAGATGGCTCACAGCCGCATGCGTCCTCAGAAGCCAACCATCCGGCATCAGGGGCCCCCACACTAGGGAAACAGCAGTCTCAACACTTGCAGGGGGGCCCCAACAACTCTAGAGGAGGCCCCCTCCAGAGGTCAGCCTCTCTTCAGGAAAGGGAGAGAGACAGCCAAAGCGGCCCTTCCCCCGATCCCTACTCCCCCTTGATACAGCAGGTATTTAGCAAGGGATGGGGAGAGGTGGAGGCCCCCAGCGAGTTGCTGGGGGCCCCTGGTGGGCCCCCTGTAAACTATGCAGTGACGACGGGGCCCCTAACTTTGACGTATTGTCCGCAGAGTCAACTGCTGACAGGGGAGTCGATACCTGGAGGGAGCTGCTGCTCTGGCTGCTGCCATCTGTGGGGTGTTAATACACATGAAGGGAAGACTGTCTGTCCTTGCTGCACTCCCAGCTGTCTTCATGCAGCTCCAGGCTTTCTTTCACTGCAGCAGCAACAGCAGCAGCAGCAGCAGCAGCAGATTATGCTGGGGTCTCCTGTGGGAATTCCCTTGGGGCTGACTGCGACGTACCAGCCGGGGCCTCCGCCTCAAATGCCAAGTGTTGGCCACCAACAGCAGCAGCAGGAACAGCAGCAGCAGCAGCAGCAGCAGCAGCAGCAGTCCCCTTCAAAAATAAACCTTCATTTCGACCTTATTCCAGCAGATGCAATGATGGGGGATGGAGAGGAATCAGAAGAGAGTGATTTGGGTAAGCAGCCTCTCTCTGGGTGTATGTACATACACCGCAGGAGAAGGCTTAGTAGCACACATCAGACAGATCTGTGTTAAGCAAATGAGGGTTAGAAAGATGCAGATACACCGCAAAGCAAACTGCTGCCTTCACACTGCAACAGCTGCAGAGAGGACAGCCCCTTGGGGGGCTCTTGTAGCAGCAGCACATAGGAGAAGCAGCACAAGGATTAGAACACTACCACAGACAAATACTATGCACACAATGAATAGAATGCCTGCTGCTGCCATAGAGAAAAGACAGACACCGCAGACAGAGGCCCCATCACCTCCAGCTATTCTATGCCCACAGGACATACAAAACCACAACTGCCCGCTGAATTGACACACATCGCCCCTCTGGTCTCCCTCAAGCTTATACCTTAGATGCATGCCATGCAGAAAGACTAATACATATATATATATATATATATATATATATATATATATATATATATATATATATATAGACAGAGAGAAATAGAGAGGTTTATGTATATATATCCCTATATTTGTTGGAGTGTATGCATAGCTAAATG
Source organism: Eimeria praecox (assembly GCA_963920595.1). Lineage (NCBI taxonomy): Eukaryota > Apicomplexa > Conoidasida > Eucoccidiorida > Eimeriidae > Eimeria > Eimeria praecox. The sequence continues at coordinate 1,546,913 of OY986951.1, forward strand.
CCTGTAGAGGGCCTTTTGCTGCCCACCATACGCCTGCATATAACATGAAGAGTATATGATATAAATTATGTATCTGTGGTATATATATATTATGTGTCTATTTAGGTGTACATCCTTGTCTGTTGCGTGTGTGCAGAGGGCTTAGATCATCGATGGGGGATGGTGTGGTCTGACAGCCGTTGGGCGAAGGTGCCTTCGGAACAGCGTTATAACCCCCCACCTCCTTTAGTGTCTCCGCGATATGTTCGTGTTTCTGGCACCAACCGCCTAGGGATATCTGGCCCTTCTTACCGCAGTCTATACACCCGGCCCCGCCGCTACAAGATGGGCAACACCTACTGCAAACACTATCAGCTACCTACAGTATCATCCCTTCTACGGGCTGCCATGCCTGAATTTTTGAGGAAAAGACCTATTAAAATAATGACAGAAGGCGGCTGTAGATTCCTGCATGCCAACGCTTCGATCCCGGTGAATATACAGCGTGTACAGACAGACAAAACAGAACAACAAGAAGGGCGGTCAGAAGCTGTTGCAGGAGCCGCAACAGAAGCAAACATAAACTCAGAACAAGCCCACAAATTAATCAAAAAAACCGAAGATAGTTCACCTCCGCCTCCCCTACCTCAGCAAGCCCAGCAAGCTCATGACCCCCAATGTGTGCATGCAAGGCTCTCGCAGGGGGCGACATTTACACACGAATGCCACACAGGCATGGGGGCGCCTCCCTATGCATCTCCTCATGCCCACCTCTTTCCGTCTACACCACCTTATCCCGTCTTATTCAGTGGCGGGCCTCAGCATGCCGCCTCTTCTCTTCTTCCAAGCACACAAATGGGGGCCCTGGCCACACCTACACCGTTGGTCGTACCTTCCTATTTGCAGCCGGGATACCCTGTGGGTTGGGGGGCCCCTGGTGGCTCCTTTCCATCTTTCGTCGCTCATGTAGACCCAGCGGGGGCCCCAGGCGTTTGCTCGAATGGGCATGAAGAGGCCCCCAACGGCAGGTTAGGGTACCCCAGCGGCAGCAACCCGGCGGGGGTCTTCGTGCCAACGCCAGTGGGTTTTCATGCGCCTTGTGCTGCGATACAGCAACAAGTGGGTCAGGGGTCATGCGGGGGCCCCATTCATTCTGCGGGCCACTGCTGTGCACAGGGTCCTTGCAGTTCTTGCCATGTACAGCCGGGGTTGCAGATTGTAGCGAGCCTGTCTACAAATCCTAAGACGGCCCAAGATGGCTGCATGCAGCCCTCTGGGGGAAAAGGGACCCCCACAGCAACAGCTTCCGCAGAAAGCCACGGAGGGGCCCCAGCAACGGGGGCCCCTGATGCAACCGGTCCCCGAACCCCCACGGAAGCAACGGAAGCCGCAGCAACACCGAGTTTGGGGGGAGAACAGAGAAGCAGCAGGAAGAATTCAGTTGCTCATGCTAAGGCTTTGTGGTGAGTATCTTCAAACTGCGGCAAAGCTAAGAACGTTAATCGCAGGGGCAAGGGCAGTGCGTTCTCTTCTGCAACGATGCATCGTTCTCGCTGTTCGCCCTATTCTTATTAGTCTGGTTGTTTACAAACCTAGGAAATAGTTGAGTAGCTGGCTTACTGGCTAGCTAGACGCTAAGTATATAACTAGCCAGCTCTGGGGGTGGTGGCTGGGGTCTTCTTCATAGGACGCCCACCTACCATACGCCTTATGCTAGAGGCGCCCAGGCTTTCGTTTTTTGATGGAAGAGGTGATGCCAGGTTTTAGTGAGTATCTTGGGAGGTTCAAATCTTTGAAATACCATAGAACTTCATATTTTTACTCGAAATCATGGGTTTAACTTTGTATATTTGAACAGTGGGGCCAAAGCGGGGTTTAGGGTTTGGGGTATAGGAAAGCTAACCATTGAGATTTCGTGACGAAGAAGTAAGGGATAAGTTTATAACTAGTTCATGAATAAGTCAAGTGCTCATCTACACAGCCAGCCGGCACTTTCTGCTTGTAACTTTGTTGTGCCTTGAGCACCTGTTTAAAACAGCTTACTGATGTTTTCTGTTTTAGACAGTTTATTAAGATATTCTGGTGCAAGCATCTCGCCAATAGATTTTGATTTAAGTAGCTGACTGATACTGATACGTTCTGAGTACATTTAAGCCCCACGTAGTTGCTAGGAGATAAGAAAACCCCGGCATATCAAGAACATCACGGGTGTAACAATAATAACAATAATAATGCAAAAATGCCGCAAAACAAACTCTACAGCGTCGCTTCCTCCTAATCTTGTGAAAAGATGAATACTTCACGCTAGCATGCAGAGTAAACCCCCCAAGGAAACCAGCAAAGTAAGCTATATTCTGACAAACTTTGACAATATCTGAAAATAATAAACATAATTTCAATTATTTATTAGGTTTTCACACTCTTTCGATGCATTTCCCCCCAAATTTCCTATATACCGATCTGAGCAACCCCACCCTCATCACCACCCCGCGGCCTCCTTGCGGTTTTTCATTGACATTTCCCACATAAAATCTACAGAACATCAAAATAAACTGAAATTTGATTTTTTTGTCTTTTGAACTCCAATCCATTTGATATTAGTAAACCGTACGGCCTTGCCAGCCCCCAAACCGCGCAGCCTCTATCTTGCATTGAAGCAGTGAAAGGAAAGCAGAAATTCGCCTGTCACCAACAGCAAAGTAAGGATATAATATTGAAGCTAAGCATTTTGTTTCTTTGTATATCTTCTACTGGACTTTGCATGCACTGTAGAAGTAGTATATTTGGGTCTTCCCTGTCTGTATAAACCAACCCGAAATGCTTTAGAGAAAGTCATTGAAATGACGATAGAAAGCAACTTACGACCTCCGAGGGTTCATAGAAAGCCAATAGAATGGCAGAAAAGTATTTCCTTCCAGCCTTTGAGTGTGGCTAGTCATGAGGGCGTGGGGGAGCCGCTGCCGCAGCAACAGCAACAAAAACAGCAGCAACAAGAAGAGCAGGAGCAGCAAAACCCGAAGCAACAAAAACAGCAGCAGCAGCAAAAAGAGCAGCAGCAGCACACTAGAAGCCGCCGATCGCGTCTTTCAAGGAGGCGTATATCTCTTGGAGGAAGAGTCAGAACAGTTTCAGTCCGAAGTTCGTCTATACACCCCAGCAGCCTCCATACAACTCGCGAAGTAAATCAATTATCCTCTGTTTCTGTTGCTGCGCCTGTCTCGCCTCCTCTCTCTACAAAGACAAGACAGACTCCAGGGCTTCTTGGAAGTCTGCAGCAGCTCCTTTGTAATCCTCTTGAGGAGCAGCAGCAGGCGCTGCTGCAGCAACAATTGCAGCAACAGCTGCAGCGCCAGCGGCAACAGAGACGCGAGAAGTTGCAGGACAAACAAAACTCAATAGAGACACGAAAGGCTCATGAGACAGAGCAACTGCAAGCTTTGAAACAGCGTTTTGTTGCTGCTGCTTCAAGTACGGTGCTGCCGCATCAGGCATCCTCAGCAGGTGCAGCAGCAAGAGCAGCAGCAGCAGCAGCTACAGCAGCAGCAGGACTCCTGGCGCGGATCAGAGCCAGTAAAAGTGCCAGTAACAGTGATAAAGAAACCCAAGAGCAGCAGCGGCAGCAGCAGCAGCAGCAGCAGCAGCCATACAGCTTTCTTGGGATGCGTCTTTCTGCGGCACGCCGAATTTGGGAGGAAAGCAGCAGCAGTAGCAGCAGAACCAGCAGCAACAGCAGCAGCAACAGCAGGAGAAGCAGCAACACGAGCAACCAATTAAGAAAGGAAGCCTCCAACACCTCAGGCCTACAGGAAGCTCGAAACAGCAGCAGCAGCACCAGCAGCAGCAGCAGCAGACACTGCAACAGCAGCATCGAAGGCTCCTCACTGCAGCACTGGACATCTCAGCAAATGCGATGGTGCCTCAGAAGAGACTCCTCGTCAGGCAGTGAAAGCCGCTCGGGTGTCTGTACAGTGCAGCCTAAAATACACCAAATGAAGCAGGGGGAGGAGAGCCGTCAGCCTCTACTCCAACCAGCTACAACAGCGGAAGCAGCAACAGCAGCAGAAAAGACAGCAGGAGCAGCAGCCTCATCAACCGATGCGGAATCAAAGACGAACACTGTGTGCTGCAGGACCAGCGGCAGCAGCAGCGATAGCAACAGCTGCAACGACGGCAGCAACAGCAACAACAGCCTCAAGAGCAGCAGGACGAACAGCAACAGCTGCAGCAGCAACGGCAGCAGCAGCAGCAGCAGCAGCAACGGCAACAGCAGCGCAGCACGCAAATCTACCCAAGATTTTGCTGTTCAGGTGTCTTTAGACCTCCTCGAAAGCTATGGGCTTTCATGCAGTGGCCGGGGCGTTAAAAGCCCGTCTAACACCAGTCTTAGTGACCTCGATGCGGCTCCTGCTTCTGCTCCTTCTGCTGCTGCTGCTGCAGCTAGTTCTGCGGCTGCTGCTGCTGCTGCTGCTGCTGCCGTTCCTGCAGCTGCGGAGTCAGTCCATACACCTGTTGTCAATAGAGACAGAAACTTTTTCTCGCGCTTGGGTCGCCATCAGCTTTCAGCTTCACAGCCGCTGCCCTCAAACAAAACAGCAGCAGCAGCGAAAGCAGCATCAACAGGGTTTGCTGCTGCATCTGCCCCAGCAGCAGCAGCAGCAGCAGCAGCAGCAGACCAGCATGCTGCTGCAGTGCCACGGCATCGGTCAGAGAGAATGCCCGTGATATCTGAGGAAACATTTTTAAATAAGGGGCTGATACAGTCAAGACGGAGTGGGCGTCACGAATTATCTGAGGTGGACATACAGCCAAAGCATACAAGCTACAGCCGGCTTTGGCATTCTGCAGGAGGCGAAGCTAGGGGTGTATCTGCAGGTCTGAAAGCGGAAGGACCAGTGGACCATCCGTATCAAAGACAAGAAGTGTATGCATCCTACAGAGTATCCTCATCTCCCAACAGCAGAAGGAACAACAGCAACAGCGAGAACAGCAGAGGCAGCAGCTCCAACAAGGGCGACCTCTGCATGCAATCTGGGGCCCTCAGGGGTATTCCTTTGACGCTTCTTATGAGAGAAAAATATACAAAGTGGAAACCCCCTAAAAGAAGATCCAAGCACACAAGTGAAGGCAAACAGCAGCAGTATCAACAATTGGAGCAGCAGCAACTACAGCAGCAGCCGCTGCTGCTCCAGCTGCCATCGTTGTTGGGTCGTGAGATGCATCGACAGGCCTACGAATTCTCTACCGATGAAGGCGAGCTGCTGTATAGAAGCAACAAAGAAAGGAATAATGCATTTCAAGGTTCTCCCCTGATGGGGTGTCTAGACAGCTCGAAAAACACCGCGGGTGTGCGGTTTAAAGACAGTTTGACTTCCCATACAGCGAGTATCCAGCAGCGCAGAAGCAGCAGCAGCAGCAGCAGCAGCAGCAGCAGCAGCGGGGGACTAAGCAGAAAGCATAAGAAAGGTAGGGGGTCAAGGCAAAGATACAGTAAACGCGAAGACAGTCTCTTAAGTCTAGAAGAGGCCTCAGTTCCCCTTGATTCTGCTAGCGTCTCGTGGGCCCAGGAGACACACAAGACAGGAAACAAACAGAAAACAGCAGCTCTTCCGGTGTACAGACAAGCAGAACCCCCCTATAGCAACGGCCGCACGAGGAATAATGAACTGAATAATAGCGTAGACATTTCAAAGGCTAGCAGGGCAGCGGCGCTTGCTTGGAACAGCCCTCCTCAGATACAATCCCGTATAGCTGGTGCTGCAGCTACATACGCAGATGTCAGCAGTACGAGAAGGCGGGGCGCCTGGAGCAACTGCAGCTACTGTACCTTCGAGCGACAAGGCGCAGCAGCTGCAGCAGGATCAACAGCCTATGCCGGCGGCTTGGCATTGCTTGCAGATGGGCAACCCCCTTTGAGTGTTTCTGCATTGCAGTGCAGTCTCGCGTCCCTCACCGCCAGCGCCTCTGCATCGGTGAGCCTTACTAACTCTGGTGCTGCTGTTTGTGCTGCTGGCTGAGTTTCTGCTGAAGTTGCTGGTTCTGCTGGTGTTGCTGCGTTTGCTTTGGTTCTTGCTGCTGCTTCTGCTGCTATGGCTGCTTGTACTGATGGTTTACTTTCACACTTTGTCTCTTCCCGTGGGACTGCCCTGCTAGAAGAGTTAAGACTAAAGACAAACGAACTCCTCTTTGCTTAGAAACAGCCAATAGACAGGAAACCAGCAGATCTAGATGCCTAATGAGCAGTCCCGAGCAGCTGCAGGATGGCCTATGCTGGATATACAGCTGGCCATATGCAAGCTTCTAATGCATGCTTGTTAACGCATATTTGGCGTGTCTTCTTGCCTGTTTTCTGTTGCAGCCAATGCAGGTGTCCCTGTACTACAGCGCACACTCCGCGGACTTCCCTATGTGAGGCTTTCCCTGTCTAATTCTCCGTTCATTCTCCCCTTGGGTTAGTAAACTGGGGTATATATATGTTAAAGGCCTCTGTCTATCCTCAACTGAGTTGGTGGCACAAGGCCGCATGCATCCAACACCGCGCATGCTTTCTTACAATTCTTCTACAGGGCAGTAACGCTATCGCAGTTAAAGTATAGTATACCACCAAGCTGAAGCTACACGCAGCTAATTAGCAGCTTCTTCCAACCCGCAGCAGCGAGTTGCGGCGGCTTCAGGAAAAACTCCGACAAATTTGAATTGAAAGCTCCTAAGCCTCTAAAGGAGGCCGGGGATCGGTCTTGGGAGAAGCCATACTCCTTCTGCTTATAAATAGAGAGTAGAAAAAACACCCTCATAGGAGCATAGGAAAGCCAACCCCCATAGACAGCCACACTATTTTCACAAATTGCTGCCTTCGCTTAAGCAGCATTATTACAGATTAAAGCCACTCTTTAAACATTCTTAAAGCACCTCCTCTTAGCCTCCCACACGAGACGGCACAAGGCGCGACAAAGGCCGCAGCATCTAAAGATGATGGCCTTCCTACAAAAAAAATCAAAGACTACCTAAATTGAAGGTTAGATGCGCGCACTGTGACTAGAAAAGAGGATCTGTATTTCTTCATAAACTGCTGCACCTCCTCCTGTTAGTTTTATATCAGTCACGAAGAACCCTGAAAATATGACAAGAACATATTCCAGTCAGCGTTTTTGTATCCTGTCGTTAGATTTAAAACAATACGACAGAACGAATGTTTCAAGCATTATAACTACAAAAATGCGCAACTGAGGAGGTACGAATGCATGCAGACATACTGACGTCCCATATTCAGAATGTTTACTCTCATTTCTATCTCCTTACAAATGCGATAAGGCCTTACTCTGCATGCAAAGATGCCAGAATAAGCAAAACCAGTACTTGCCTGTAAATAAACGTTGAAATTTGTATTTCGTCGCTTCTCTTTCCGTCTTCGCTGCAGCAGATGTCTAAGAACATATCCACCTGCTCTTCTGTGAGCTTAACTCCCATGCCTGACAATAAAGAAACCAAAACACACCAGAAATAGAAAAAAAAGGCAAAGAACACACGCCCAGCATGAGCGCAACTCCCTGCTACTAAATGCAAGCCCGGCTGAACACTATACATAAAGTCACCTAAATGCCAAATATAAATGAAGTATTCAGAATATAAACAAAAGAAAAGAATAAAAAGGAAGCGAAAGCCCTAACAGGCAGAGAGCGAGGTCACCAAACAACCGCGTCAAAGTAGCAGCGAGAAGCACATGAACAAACCCTCAACCTAAGGAAGAGAAGAAAAAAAAAATGAAGCTGACCCAAGTTAAGCAACATATCCCTTAAGACTGTTCTTGAGACAGTTTTCGCCCCCTTTGGAGTTAATTTGCGAAGGGCTAGAACAAGTGCTCGTTCAATTGCAACGTCGTTATAAACCACCTGTCCAAGGGTCAGCAGGTCTTCGTAGTCAAATTCTCCTCTATCCGCATACTCTGCAGTAAGAAAAGAAGAAAGTGTACACAAAACAACTATCGGTTAAGCAAATCATTTATACAAATGAACCCCTATATAATATGCTCTGAAGCATGATATCCCAAGCATAGGAGGATAGTTCTAGGGAAACAGACGCTCCATACAAGTCAGAAACGAAATGAAAATGAAGTTAACTAGATATAGAGGAGGGAGGTAATGCGAGAAAGCTGAAATTCACGTTACTGGTTTCTCCTCACCCGCCTCTAGCGCCTTTTGCTCTCTTCTCGAAAGACAGACGCCAATCGACTTGAGAAGATATTTCATTTCGTTTATATCCAATTTCCCTGTCTTGTTTTTGTCAAAAGCGTGAAAAGCAACTCGCAGTTCCTGTCGCTGCATGCAGATCCAAAGACATTCCTAAACTCCAACCCTTCAACACTAAGTCAATCAACCACAAAATCGCGTGTGGCAGACACCTATAGGCATCCCTTCTCTATATTCAGCCTCATATACAGATCAAAGAGAAAAGTAAGAGCGATAAGCGCATCAGAAATATGTGCACATCGCCAGCCAAACATCACCAAAAAACATGAACTGGTTTATACTCTACAGTTTCAAGCAGCCGCTGTGCAAGAGCAGCTCTGGATATCATCGAGATGATAAGGCACAATGATTATAATACCAGAAAGGAAAAGAGACTACCATTCAAGTATTATTCAAAGTAATTGGTGTGGAAACGAGAAAGGTTATCTACTGCTGCAACAGCCCATCGCCTACACTCGCCGTCCTCACGCGAGGCAGAGAAGGGCTTGCAATATGAAGCTTCGTCTAAGACAATTTTTCATTGTAATAAATAAATATAATTGATGCTTATATCGAACATCTATCAAAAAGACAGAAAGTGCACACGTGTTGCTGATCGACTTGAAGCAAATGACGCTGCCGAGAGGTGTCGGCTTACTCTTTGGGACGACAGGCCAAAGGGGGTGTTTGGCATTTTGTATCTGGTGTAGGTGAGAAAAATAGAAGAACTGTAGCTTAATTAAAAGAAAACAAAACAAATGCAACACTATAGAGTTAAAGAAGGAGCTCAGACATCTGAGCAGTAGTCCCAATGGACCAAGCCATCACATGCACGCACGAGCCATTCAGGTTCTTCTCGAGTCTGCTTGCACTTCTCCTTTTCTGAGCAACACAAATAATTGTCAAGTGCCTCTCAGTCACAAAGAAGGAAATTAATAGTGTTTTTACCTGTGTTTCTGATTTAACGACAGGAGTTTCGACTCCCAGGTGTCCCCACGCGACCGTATGCACGTTGCGCTCATCTTCCTTCTACCTGTGTTCTCACCATATTGCGGTTTTCGCCCTAGTATACTTGATATACATCAGAATGAACAGCTCTTAATTGAAGTTTCAACTTGTGTCAGTTTGTAATTTAACTCCCGCTAAATCTTATGTACGCCCGCCCCCTCACTGGCTCGCCGGCCCATCTCTTCGCAAACTGATGTAAAATACGATGTGTCAACATGTGCTCCAGGAAATACAAACATGTAACTTGTGAATACGTCCAAGGGCATAGCCAATGCGGGGCTGTTAACAGGGCAAAGCTTCAATAAAGAAGCATACGGCGATAGCAGGCCCTGTTGCTTCCTGTCAGTGCGATGGTGTCTTGCCTAGGCTTGTCGTTCATTTGAATTAAATTAAGTTGCATTAAATGTACCTAATTTACACATGACAACCACTTCAACTCTCTGCAAAGAACTCTTCTGCTCAAATAAATTCACTGGCGCCCGATATCATTTTCTTGTTGTGTTGTAACATTCCGCTGGAACTTTTGCTTTGCACTGACTGAACAGCTATTCCATCAACAGTACGCCGACTATCTCATCAATGCACAACTGTGGGACATATACTGCAGTCTTCTCCACCGACTATAGAGGGACGGCCAGCAGCAGCTGGCCGTTGCAGACAGTCCAGATGCAGCTTGCGTGTACCTAAAATTCTAATTCGGTCGATTGGAGCTGTGTTCAGCTGCTTCAAGTACTTCCACGGGCGATTCGTAGTATTGCTTGCAGGCCATCTGCTACGCACATCGGGAGCTGAGTTCGTTTGTGCTATTCCTTATAGGTTAGCCAGCGTGGAGACTGCTGTTTTTTAGTGTTCCCATCCTCTAAACAGATTAGTGAAGGTCCAGAAACTAGACCTTTAGACGGATTACAGAACAATTTAGCAACGTAGCTTTTTCTCGTTGCAGTTGTCGCCCAGTGATCTGAGTTTAAGGCCTACTCGATTTCCCCGCAACAGAGTCACTACTTTCATCCCGCCAGCTCGTTGCCCATGCAGATCAATTTCGTTCTATTTGTTTTCCAGAACATCTCGCACGATTAGAAACGACCATCAAGCTTGCAAAGCGTGGCTTAAATCATACACAGCATAGAAACAGGAGAGGGTGCCTGACGATTTTCTAGAGATGGGGAAGTGCTCCTCATTTTCTGGAGCCACGCTCAGTTGACATGGCTGATTTGAAACACCATGGACCACCTGCGGGATTTTGCTGCTAAGAAATGAACTTTTACCAATCAATACGAACTCAGTATACCTACTACTGACTCTGTGTTGGTGTAGTTAGTATGCAGGAACTGCACAGAACTGAACCGCCTTAAGCGACGAGGAGTCTTGGGAAAGGAGCAGATCAAGTGAAAGCCCTGGTGCGACGCCCCCTGGCTGCTGCAGTTTCTATGCAACCTTTTAACTTCTAGAGAGTAACGGATGTTTTGAAACCTGAAGCTGTTCAGGTGCTAATGCAGCGCGGTGTGCGACATCTCACGCAAGGCGAAACCAGCCACTCAAGCAAACAAAAGGACGCCCACACGGACTGAACCGGGCTAAACGCTTCACGACAAGTGTGAAGAACACGTAGCCACTACCTAGATTTCACTGGTTAGCAGCAGGAGGAAGATAGTCATTTAATTCACCAGAGGACTGTTTGGTTTTGTGGGCCCGCCTTTGGTGGGCTCTCTGGCCCTACATCTGTAAGGATCCTTGTGGAGGCAATTGGCAATAAATTGCGTCTAGCGCATCACCTAATAGGTCACCCGTCCTTATATTTTGTATCAATTGGGGTTGAAGGCTCAGTATAGTTCAGTATACCCTGCAGGATATGGTACCGCCTCTAGATTCCTACCCGTTTCCCATCGGCACGCAGGCTGACTTCGACAAAAACTTCTTCAAGCGTCGTTTCCGATACCACGTATGCCTCCACAGCAAATCGAGCCTGCACCACGAACAGCAGAGTACGTCAAATCATCTAATACAATTTAGAAGCTGAGGATGCAGTGTTAAACGGAGAACAACAACAAGATTCACACGTGGGGTTTCTCTGGCTAAACATCGAAAGTGTTGGACTAAATTCAAGTTTCCTCAGTGCCACCAAGGAAAAGGAGCGCTTCTACATCCTTTGGGGCTGATATTGAAGCGCACCTTGGCAGCTTCTACTTCGCAGAATATGGTGGCAAGGGACACAGCGCCCTTGGCCACAGATGCTGTGACTTTGTACGCCATGCGATGCAGAACGTGGAGAGTAGGCAGTGTCTTTTGTAGGACAGAAATGAATCGGCGAGGCAGTGAGGGGTCCCGGGACACAGCAGCGGCAACGAAGACGCATTCAATTTGGTAGCCATGGCCGTACGCCGAGCGCAGCTCTGCAGGGGTACCTAGACACAGCATCTTGCCCTTGTGAATTATGCCCACGCGATCACCCAGCACTTCGCACTCCTCCATGGAGTGGGACGTCAGGACGATGGCCTTCCCGGAAGTCTGACAGTTCTTCGCCTCTTCAATCATGCGCCATAAGACCTGCCTGCTTTCTGGGTCCACTCCACTTGTGGGCTCGTCTAGCAGCAGCAAATCGACTTCCCCTAGCATCGCTATCCCCAGACTAAGCTTGCGTTTTGTACCCCCTGAGTACGACTTAACCAAAGTGTGCATGTACTTTTTGCACCCAATCACGTCGAAGAAATCAGCGCAGAAATCCCGCAGCTGATGCCTCCTCAAGCCCAGCAGGCATCCGTAAAGATAGACGTGCTCTGCGCCAGTCAGTGTAGGCAGAAGGGCGTCTGCGAGCACATTAACAGCGTCAGCAGTCGCCTTCAGACTTGGGAACCAGATCAGTTAATAGTGTCTTAAACACAGTGCTCAGGAAGGCAGCAACAGATAACAAAGCAGCCTTCAAAGACAACACAGTTAACGCGAGCAGGCAAAAGGCCTGCAAGCTACGTCCGTGCCACCCGTGGCAAAAAGAGGCAAGAGAATATCTGCAATGCTTGGGATCTGCAGTTTGCAGCAAGCAAGTAATATCGAGGTCCTCATGCGGCTGTTGGTGCGAAAAAGAAAGCCGCTATGTAGCAGTGTTTTGCCATGTTCGACGGCGTACCTGTCTGTGGGCAGTAACGCAGCTTGGCGCGCGCCTTTTGTGCTTGCTGGAGAGCGTCGTAGCCTCCAATGAAAACAGAGCCAGTAGACTGAGGCATTAGACTGCCGATAATATTGAAGGTTGTAGACTTCCCAGAACCATTTATACCTGCAAAATAACCAAATATATTCTTATTTAACGGCAGGCATGAATCGACCGTTGCTGCCTAAACATCCATGGAGCAAGCTACGTTTAAATCGAGAAGGTGGAGCTGTAACAAAACGGCGTCCTGTTGTCTGCATGAGAATGATGCAGACATTCACATGACACTGTAGATATGCTAATTCAAGCGGAAGAATGCCTGAGTTGCTTTACGCACCAATATATGCGAAACAACTCCCTCGAGGCACACAAAAGGAAACGCCCTTCAGCGCTTGAGTGGGCTGTGGCCGCTTGCACCCGCTGCAGAACGGCAGTTTCCGGCTCCAGCTTCGCGGGCAGAAGCAGCAGAAGCAACGCTGCAGAATGGGGGGAGGGTAGGTCTTGCCAAGCCTATGCACGACTAGTGGCAGTTGACCTCCATCCGCCGCACCAGGTGGCACGGCTGTGGAAGGTGGATTTTGAGTTTCCTGCTCGCCTCTGTCAAAATCCTCACTGTGTAGATGACTATCTATAGAAAAACTTGATTCGGGGTTCCGGCAACGGCGTCGCAATTGCTGAACTTCCGTGGCTGCTCTCGTCTCTTCCTCCTGAGAAGCCAGACAATTTGATGTGCACGCGAGCCCCTAGCTGCCCGTAACGTATACTTCACAGCAAACTCACGCTTACGAATTCATAGAACTCTTCCCATTAAGTGCACGAGCTTAATGGCTCAGTATACAGGAGAAGTAAAGGCGACGCCGAAGCCAGAGCCTGAACTATGCACCGTGCGGATGCATATCAGCCTGAAACAGAGCGGCCAAAAGCCGCACTGAGGCAGCTGGTGTTTGAGCAGTTTGCCAGCTTACCTGTACATTAAGACCCATGATTCCGTTTGTATTCCTACTTCTGAAGAGCACCCCGTCGTTGTTTGCCCTCGTTGCCCTTAAGCCTGTCTTCCTGGACGTTTCTGCAGGAACTCCTGATCTCAACCCTGCTTGGCTGTTTCCATTGCGATTAGGCAGGCAGGAGAGACAAAGAGAGCAAGGACAGCAAAGGCAGCTGCCTGCAAACCTCACTAGAGACACCACAAACTTGCTCAAGGAGGCCAGCACTCTCGCTCTGCTCATAGGATAATTGATAGCGCAGTCAACGACGATGCAAATCATCCAATTCAGCAGGATCGTCAACCCTAAATACAGTAAAGGGCACCCTGTCTTCGAGAATTCCATCCAATTAACCAGCTCCTTCGCCTTCACGTCGCCACCAGTCAGCTGGTTCATCATGGCGAGGTTAGTCAGTAGCTGCGAAAAACGAAATAAAATGAATTGGTAACCTCCGTAAAGCTCAATCCCTACCCGCTGTAGTATTTCGAGTAAGGCTGTAAAGCCATGAAAGTGACGGAGGGGTGTACAAGTACCTCAAGCCCAGCTAAACTAAAGAGAGTGTGGATGGCAAAGTGATGCTGATTTTAATGCTGAATAACGGTGCCCCATGCTGCTAAACTGAGGAATAGGGACGTTTAATATCTTACCTCACAGAGGGCAGCGTGCGGAAGCAGCATAAAAATGTATCTCAGATATTGGCTGTACATGCCTTGTAGTCCGCTGACTTCAGTAAAGAGGGCTTGAATCGAGGGGAGTGACCACCCCAGGAGCAGCATAACAATGACAAAGGTCATTGCAGAGTCGAGTCCCATTGAGATAGCGTAGCCCAATGGACAAACTGAAAAACAAAACAATACCGTGCCAAGGAGGAAAGCTCCTCGCTGGTGAGGCCCCACCTGCATTCGCAAAACTCCAACAGCAAAAGCTTAGAGCAATCGAAACAAGTCTTCGCTCCATTAAGCCTCTTATTAAGAAGAGCGATAATAATTAAGGAGCATCGATTTTTCCAGATGAGTCCGCAAGATCATGTAATGTAAACGCCGGAACCTAGAGTAGGTGTAAACGGCAACTTGTATTGTCATTAAGCTGTCATGCACTCGCAAGAATGTGGTTGCCTGTGCTTACAAGTGGTGTAATGTCGACCCAAAGCATCATGCCAAAGATAATGGAACAGGGCAGGAGGAGGAGAACCATGTCCACAATGTAGCTAGATATCCAATACTGGAAAGGCGTGACCTGTGCAAGAATCTGTTGGTGCCGAACCTTCCGCACTCTCTCCACTATGCACACTTTCCCTACGCCAGCCGCTACGAATGAATATGCTATTACAGTAAAAAACCCAACCACAAGACCATCCAATGACTTGTCGTCGGTATCTTCGAATGGCTGATTGCTGAGAATAAAACAGAATGCCAGATGATGGAAGGCTCTACGGTTAGCTAGGAATTTTCAACTTAGATTTGTTTATAGCTCCAACGTATAGCTTGGACACATTCAAAGCAGTTAAACCGAACCAGAACTACTCTACTCAGCAGCAACGCTGCGTAATGACGTACCTTGCAAAAACAGCATTCCAGGTCCCTGTGCGCGCTTGCGCTATGCAGTTTACGAGGTGACTGTAGTGCAGGGGTATAGCGTCTCTAAAAGTGGAGTTATGCCAGATGGTAACTGCAGCGAGTAGACGTAGATGCACACAAAAAGGGGAGTTAAAGCCAGTCGAGCTGCCTGCGTATATAAAAGGGAATACAGAATGCAGCAAAAGCTGCCCTTCGTTCCTGTTGAGCTTACCTTCTAACTGACTGGCTTCATCTGAAATATCAGCCTGGCCTTCGGGAGTCACGTAAGCACCAAACCGAGGAAAATGAGGACCAAAGTAGCCACCCAGAAGAAATTCGTACATGTCATTGTTGTTCTTCACATTTTCGGACACGTTTCTGTGAGTCATGAAAGGCTGAGAAGGCACATCTCAAGCAGTGTGAACACAGCAAATCAAAATGAACGTGCTGCGTATTTAAAGTATGTGTGCAGTATTTCCATCAGTCGACTGCCTCGAACTACTTAAGTCTTCCTTTGTGCATGTGTGACCCCCGAACTGTCCAGCGAAATATTTCGCTGAAAGGCACTCTGTGCTACTCACAGAGTAGCACTGGTCAAGAGCCCCCAGCATCCATCCTCTCCCTCCATACGGCACTTCCGAGTGGATGCTCTTTGGGAGCCGGTATTCATACAGCTGTTGCCCAGTTAGGGGAACGCGCGGCTCCGATTTTCTACGGGACGGATACAGAAAACGCACAGGTCTAGACATGCACGGCCTCGGCAGCAAGGAGGCGGAGATCCACGTGGGAAGACTCAGGTGGTATCCCAAGCAGACCACAATGGAAGCTTAGACCAGTGCATCATACAGCATGAACTCCCGGGAATTGCGTACACGGCTACTGCTGATTAGCGATCAGTTCAGCCTCACTCAGATCGCAGGTACAGCGTCAGTCCCATTAAAATCAGCGGAATAAAAAAGGAAACCGTCACAAGCGCCCAGTCTGCAAAGGACATGAAAAAGAGCAGCGAATCATGACACCAGGTGGGAATCCAGCAGCAGTGGGCGAAACGCCCTAGGGAAGGGAAATAGGATAGGAGGGAATTAAAGCCTCACCGCGATAAAGAAGACGAATTCGTTTGGCCACCAGTGCTCGAATGACTGCAAGCTGCCAAAGCACTCCCCTCGTAGCGCGCCCACGTTTCTGGTGGGCCGTCAGCCAACTAGAGCCTTCTACAGAAGAATGGGAGGTGCTACGTGAATTGCCTGATGCGGCGTATGCAGATGAAGATCTTCCTGAGGCTCCTCCACGTGTTGCACTTTCGCAGTTATCAAATCCGTTGCACTTACCTCTTATGTTCAGAGACTGAGATGCGCTGGCAGGCCCATGACGCGTACTTTGCGCAGGACGCTGGGCTCTGCCACTGCAGACACGGAGCAAACCACAAAGCTGCTGAGTAAAAAATATGTCGACAGCAACCATGCGGAATTGGGCAGATCTCGCAGCTGGGCATCTAGCTACATGCAGTATGAAATGAAAGAAAGCGATAAAAAAATATACAACCGCGGGAGTCCAAGTAGGTTATGCTGCCTCCTGATGTAGGGTAAGCATGTCTTCAATTTGATTACGCGGAGTCGCTGCCACTCTACTCAGTTGCCCCTTACTTGTCGGGAAGTGCAGGAACTCTGCAGGCCGTCGACAAGCAGCGTTCATTTGCAGGTGTAGGCATCGCGTTGATCGAAACTACATCTCGTGCTGCACCTAGTGAAGGTGCAGCACGAGACCGGCTGCGGCCCTTCTCTTTGTCTGTTCCTGCTGACTCTGGATCCCTGCCTTTCGCAAGTTTCACGACATTTAAGAAAACCTCTTCAAGCGAGGCGAACCCAAGGACGGCGCTTTCGATTCCGTAGTTCTGTGCATTCATCTCGAGCTCGGAAAAGAGGCTGAGCCGCGCAGCAAATATCAGCACATCAAATATCCATTTATTACATTCGCAGATAGCAGCATCTGCCACCAACTGTTCAGGGACTAGCAAGAGTTGTCGGCCATACTTACGTGGCCAGCCTACATAGTTTAAGCTGGTTTAATTGCCCACATTTTATTACTCACAGCAACTGCTCTATTCACTGTCGGTGCACTCACCGTGGTAGCTGAAAAGAGTGACTGAATGGACAGACGATTCGCAGCTCATGCCTGGAGACTTCTGCGATTGTCGGGGGATGCTCGAATGCGCGTAGCAACTGCCGCAGTTTCCTATTTGCACGCTGCTCCTCCCGTTCTCCCTGTTTCCGTAATATGACGGAAATAATATAGCCGCTACCAAACCTGCTCAAGAAACATGTTCACTTGCACTCGAATCAACATATGGCCCACCAATGTTCAATGCGCCAGGAGTATGAATAGAGACAGCTACCAGAAGAACAGCCTTCAACTCGGCTGGGACTAGCATTGGTCTCCTTCAACGTGTTAGCTGTTTCATTATTTCCCACCTTGACTTAAGGGTCAGGGCTGTCCCCTCAGATGCAATAACACCGTCAACCATGATAGCCAGACGGTCACACAAGTAGTCAGCCTCTTCCATCATATGCGTGATCAGGACAATGCAGCGCCCCTTGCTCAAGCCGCGGACGGAGTCCCAAAACGTTCGACGGTAGAGAATATCCATACCTAAAGAGTCAAAGCAAATATAAAAGCCGAAGAGGTTTATAGGGATCTGCCAGCTTTCATTCCTCCCTCCCAGTGGGCGTATTCAAATGGAAGCAGCTAGGCTTATACCGCAGCCACTAGGAAAATACATACAAACAGGGCTTGAAGGAGCAACCGAAAGACAGCGGAGAAGTGAGAGATCGGTAATGCCTTACCTGCGGTAGGTTCGTCGAGAAAGACAATATTAGGATCTCCCAGGAATGCAACTGAGCTGCTCACGCGTCTTCGCCAGCCGCCACTAAGGGCAACCACCTGAACCTTCGCCATTTCCGAAAGCTTCATCTGAGCGTGCGCAGCAGTAAGCAATCAGACCAAACCAGGCAGCGGGCCATAGAGGAGTGAAGGCTGCATCGGTTGAAGCACCCTCCGTGTACTCGTTTACAAGAGAAAATCACGCATTTATCGTGCTGTGCTACACCAAGCTGCTGGCTTGGTCTGTTTGAACTTCCATGAACATCCTACCATGCTCATGAGTTCTGCAACCTCTTCTGTTCGGCGCCTCCTGGGAATGCCGCGAAGGGCGGCATATAGCCACAGAGTCTCTTCAATGGTTAAATAGGGAAGCAGAACATCAAATTGAGGGCAGTACCTGACAGCAAGACAGCCAGTGCAGAAGCTGGCAGCTATGCAAAAGCCAATTTGCGAGCAGCCGCACTTGCAGAGTTTTTGGTGGGCTGTGTAATTCAACTAACACTAAGCCCTTTTCTTCAATTGTATGACCCTGTTCCCGGACAGATCTGCCACTTGCCTCACCCAATATTGCATCTTGCATGGGAGGGATGCTGCCGCACGGAAACGCCATCTATAAGGACATCTCCACTGGTTGCCGCGAACGATCCAGTAATAACAGATATCAGCGTCGACTTCCCAGCCCCATTTTGGCCCAGCAGCCCGAAGATTTCATCACGATACACCGAAAAAGAAACCCCTCTAACAGCTTGTACTGAACCTCGAGAGCACTTCTTTGTTTTCCATGTACGGAAGTTCTTATGCACTCCTCGAACCTCCAGGAGGGGCTGCAGGAACACACAAAATTGGAAGCCAAAACTTTTTGATTCAGAATTAAAGGGAGCTTGCAGATCGTATGTTTATTCCTTTTGTTGAGGGAGTAGATAGGGACTAACAGCAGCTCAAGAACGATTCGGAAAATCATACAAGCTGACGAAGATGCGTTGTACCTTGTTATCTTCTTCCCCTCCCTTGCTATCTACGTAAAAGGGATTCTCGGAGGTCTCTCGGGCTTCCTGTTGGATTTTCGGCGGTCTTCTTCGCGAACACAAATAGCAAGACTGGCGAATAAAGCTTAGGATTGGGGACAAGAAGAAGAGGGGATGCCGGGGTGTCCCACTGGACGCTAAAGAAGAACAGGAGCCCAGTGCGCGCTTCAGCCAAACCCATAAATACTAAGAAGAAATACTTTGCACTGAGTGAAACGCGTGACAATACTAAAATATGCCAGCACTCACGGCCTGCAGTTGCTATCGCTCCTCGTCTACCATTTAAATAGTATGTTGGTGACTCAAGCTTGTCTGCCCTCCCAAGCCCCCACACCTACTTGGCTGGATTTTGTGCAGGTAAGCGCCGAGGCATGTGAAGAGACCTGTACTTATGCCCAAAGTAATGTAGGTGTCCGCTAGTGTAATCCCAAGAGAAGACGTACTTTGAGCATACACAAGCAAACAAGATCGCATTCAAAAGCATATCCCGAGTATTGAAGTAGGAATTTCAGTGCATCGCCTAAAGCGAACCTAGATACTTGAAATGATGAAGGGACATCTTACTTCAGTGTGCTACTACGGATGCCTCCAATGTAAGGTTCGTTGAAGATCCAGGCAATGTCGATTCCCTAAGCAGGCAGAGCAAAGGGCGAAGGAGCCGAGGAAGGCCTAAGCATCTCTTCAAAACCTAGAGGTGTTAAACCTTTTGTGCCACAAACTCAACATGTGCTTCGTGTGTTAGAAGTGAGAGTAAATGACATACCACGCCAAGTGCGGCTGCCGGGCAGGCAACCATGAAGACGCGCTGCAAGTGGGGGTTCCATGCTGCACTGCCGAAACGTTGGCAGACAACCGGAACCCATATTAGGACATACCAAGCACACGCAGCCATCGCTGCTCACAACAAGCTCAGGCAACACACACAGAAGCCCAGGCATAAGTGCGCACGAAAAGCCAAGCAAAACGGCCTCTGCCAGGCAGATATGGAAGGTTTTGCAAAACCGCTATGGAGCAAAGTGAATCGTGACAGATGGAGAAGTCGATAAACTGGGGGTAGACAGAGTGACGCCTGCACCAGCCTTCGTCAGGGTGTGGAGGACAGAGCCATTTACAGTTTACCTGCAAGGTTCCCGTCCGTAAACAACGCGGTAACGAACAGGGCGAAAGAAATGGAGGCAACCAGCGCCAGCATAAAGAGCAAAATGATAAACCAAATATCGCTCAACGTGAAGGCGAAATATTGAGAAATAAATGCCACCGCTACAAGCGTAGGCAAGTTGTAGAGTGTGAAGAAGAGGTACCACGAAGTCCAGAGCACTCTATCAGATATTCCCAAAATCTTGAGCATGTTCTGCAGCAACAAAACAACGGGGGACCCTTCTCTCCGTAATGAGACAAAGACCTACACTGTCGACACACCCTCAATCATTGTAGAAATTGAAACTACAGAAGCAACTCAAAATGACCTAGTGAAGGCAAAGTGACCTGTGCTAGAGGTGTGCAACAGATATGCATGAATATAGGGGGGCTGGCACTCACTTTGAATCCCGTTTCCTTGTCAACCATAATGGCCTTCACTACTTGCCAAAGAATACAAACGAACAAAACGACGAAGGGCGCAGCACACGAATGGGGCTTTCCAGAGCGCGATATTACGGTTGCAGGGACAAAAGGCATTGCAGACTCCCTAAGCACAAACGCGGCTCACAAGGCACTAATTAGCATTACCACCAATTAAAAGTTGCTATATGTGAAGTTATTACAAACTCTCTACAGGTGCAAATCACGAGACACATTATGGTAAGTAATTGCACGAGTTCAACAACTGCACAAAGGAAATGTGACTGTGGGAATGGCTTCCTCAATTCGTTTCAAAAGAAGACAGAGGGTGCAAACAACTCACAAAAAGTTGAATGGGCTGTATGCCCTACGCATAGGGCCACTGACGTTTCGTAGCATGCCCTGAAGGGGACCGACGGCTGCCATAATTAGGTCGATTCCCATTTTTTGGGTGCGGGAGTAAAACACCTGCAGGAGAGCGCTGAGACAAACGTGCTTGTTTCGGACCTTCTTGACTTGTGAACAACCTTTTGCACATACACACCCTGGCTGGAGATACACCACGGCGTAGACTGTCTCGTTAAATGCAACTAAAGGCGGACGTGAAAAAGCCTTACTCTCTCCAGTAACTGCATAGAAGGCGTATCAGGGTCGCACCCAGTTGCTGCTGCTCGTCTGGTGAACAGACGGACCACGCCATATCCAGGGCCCAACAGCCATGCAGGCAGCAAGTGGCGGTACACCTCCGATAGGCCTGGGAGGATCAGACAGCAAACAGCATATCAAAAGGCACTCACTCTCCTTCTGAGAAGCTTGAAGGGAGAGCGTAAGGGGTCATAAGTAAAGGACAATATTATTTGTGAAACGGGTAGAAGCAGCGACTACACCTAATTATGAAGTTACCGGATGGGGTCTCTTGATCGTTGGCGGCTGAAATGCAAATAACAAGGGCCAGCATCTGTGCCAAGTGATGCTCAGCTTCCCCGACAAACGACCTGAAGAGCCCTTTTCGGTTCCTCGAGAATGCTAGAGAGTTTCACAACGCGCAGGAAGCAGCAGCGGCATATTAATAGAAGGAACACAGCTAGCTGCAGGCCTTAGGATGGGTACAAGCTGGTATGATATATGTGCGTAATCTCTGTGGTTCTTCTAGGAGCATCTGTGCATGTTTTGCGGCACTGGTAATTGTGCTCTGGAGTGCCACTGCAAACTACACTACTGGTTCTAGTAAAGAATTGCATTCTTCCTTTCACAAGTTCTTCTCAGTCTGTCAGGTCTTTAACTTCTCACCAACGCTATCCAGCACGGGGATTCGCCCGAAGTAGTCAAACATCTTATAGAACGCCTCGGATGTGCGCTCCCATTGGGGCTGAAATTCTGGCGATACTGAAGGCATATCGCACAGAAAAAGCTGAAGACACCTCCAGAATGGGCCAAGCGATCGCATGGGGAATTGCCTTGCAGCGGTTGCTTCCGCTGCACGTTTTCTGATAATTGAGAAACTCAGAAGAGGCAAAGCACTCAGATTTTGCTGCTCTTGTCTGTCGTCTCATTCCTACCAGGCGAGCCCGCAGGAAGCTGGCGAACTTTTGTTCGATCAAGATTGAAGACGTGAGCAAGAGTCAAGAGGTCCAGAAACCCTCCCGTCAGATGGCCATAGGGTTTGCCTTCGTTGGGGGTCCCGATTACATCCGCCTCCAAAAGAAAACTGGCTCCCCCAAAGTATGTCGTGGAGTTATAACTCGTGTAGTGCCTCCGCAGAAACTTCACACTATCATTGGCGAAAGAGCGAGGCTGCACTCAACCAAAAAGCACACATCACAGAACAAGGTCGCTTCCACTTCAATTAGTTCCACGCAAATTTTCTCTTGGGGGGGACCCAAGCCGGCATGTACACATTATATATATGCACATATATTTGCGGCAAAAGCAAGGAGCGAGCGAGGCTATGATGAAGCAGTGAACGCGAGGAAGCCTCCTGATGACGTATGCAACGCCTTTTAAGCCCCCTTCTGGGAGCTGCCCCCCAAACACACGGTAGCTCAGAGCTGCTGCGGGGCGCGTCTTTTAATTGCATATTGGGGCTTGTCATGCTCACCGTTCCCCGGCGCACATGCATGCGTATCGTTACATCCAGTTGGCCTCGGCCTGCTGCTCGGCAGACGAAGGCTGAGTGAATGGGCCGTTTTTTTTCAGCTGCTGCTGCCCGCCGATATTTATCCAGAGCCTTTTCCGACGGGAACGTTTTAAACAGATCCCCCACGGTGGTCTTCTTCATCAGGTCTGGCGTAGCATTCCGCAACAAATAATAAAAGAAGAACCATTTCAGCGTATACAGCCCCCTTGCATTAACAAAAGAAGCCCTTGTATCCTAATATTCGCTCAAGGAAGTGCAGGCATTAAGCCCAGAAATTGCACACATCAGAAACCGACGGCTGAGCATTTAGACTTACATGGAGCCACCGTGTGGACGAATTTTTCCATGAAGATGCGAAGTTGCTGGCAGTCAGTTCCGTCTTTGTCTACGAAGGCCAGAAAGCCTCCGTAGTGAAGTATAGCTGGCAAATACATTAAGTGCAGGCCGTCGTATCGGCGGCCAAAGGACCCCATCAGACTTGATGGAGTAGTACACAAATCTGCGTATTTCAATGCATTCACAGTGTTGAAAACAGAAAACAAAACTTGGTAGAGCTCCCAGTAGCTGGTCGGTACTGTAGGCATGCATATGCATGCCTACAGAATAAACCCTCATGCTTGTGTTCCTGTACTTAAGTGTTGCACCACCTCTCCTGTCTGCGGATGAATATTAAGAGCCGGTGCATGGTTCCAGAGAACTTGGGTTTGAAAAGGAATTGTACACGGCTGACTTACTGCTCGCCATTTTCATGTTGCTTGTTCTGTTTCTGTATGCAGCGAAGTTGCAGACCATGTGTCGGGTACTCGTCATGTTGGTTGGTATGTAGTTAAACTGCAAGCACAAGAAATGACACAGACAAGAACATTTTGGGGGGATCTTTACAAGGAGAATTTCCACTAGCAAGTTCTCAGCGCACATATAGATACAGTACGCAAAAGCACAAATATGCAGATATCTAGTGAGACACGCATAGAGGCCTCCGTCTCCTGGGAGGGAGGCATTCCCCTTTAGCATTCCCGTTGCTGGAAGAGCTTTTGAGGTCTGTTCAACCTCCATTGTCAACGCCCGAGTGAAATGCACTCCTCGTACTTACCTCAACGTCTTGGTAGTGGGCAAGAATGGTACACGCGGACGCCACGAGAGCAACTGTAGATACCAAGGGCGCTCCAAGCATAAATGCACAAGCACTAAGATATTCCTTCTTCCCTTTTCGGAGGGACAGCAGCTCCCTCCTAAAGGGAGAAGGAATAGGTTATCTTACAAGGGCCTATTCTAATTCTACTGTCGCTATGTCGAAGGATGCGCCAAAGAAGTATCTTACCTGGAACAAGAAGGCCAATGAGAGTCATGATTGGGTACCTAAGCCTGAACATAAAGGCCCGCCAAAGGAGCACTGTGATGCGATCTGTTGCTGCAGCAAGCTCCGCAGCACGCCTGAAGAAAGCACGGCGAAACCTCGGGGTTTTCCTCAGCTGTTGAGACGCCTCTGTCGGTTCCAAGGCAGGACAATCGGTAAGGACAAAGGAAGGGTAGCTCTGTGCATCGAGATTCTCTCTGTTGTCTTCCTGAGCAGCATTGAGCGCCTCTCGCTCCCCCATAGGGCTGCATGTTTTGAGTACTCCACTGCCCCGCTTTTGTATGTGTGTTGAGCCAGGAGCCCCCTGAGAGGCTGCATGCAGAGGAGCAGAGTAGGCATTTGGGGGACTTGCCCCCTGCTTCTGTACGCATGGTGGGTTGTGTTGTACTGCTTCAACAGGCAGAGGGGGAGCTTCTGGAGAGCCTCCGGCTGCCCCTGGATCTGAGGCTGGGGGGCCCGTAGAAAGACTTGAGCTGGAGTGGGTTGGTGCTGCTCGAGGCAGCGGGGCGGTTCGCGCAGAAATCATGTTGGGGTTAAGGCCCGACATCGTTGCTGTGACTCTTTTCCCACATTCAGCCTATAGCGTTTGGACCCGCGCTGGCTCTTGTTGAGAGCCTTTAGGCTCGAAAACCTGCTGGGGAAGGGAGAAGAGGTAGAGGGAGAAGGTTGGTTGCAACTGTGGTCTCGGGGGAAGTAATATGCACACGCCCTTTGGCCTAGAGGAGGCTGCAGGGTCACCTGGGGGTGGGGGGGGGGGGAAAAAGAAATGAAAAACCTGCCATGAATCACAAAAGCGAGCTAATGGCTGCAAAAGGAGTTATTGGGGAGTAATGAAACTGCACGGAAAACAAATATTCATCGAAAGCCTTTTGGCTTAATGCCGCGAGGCTGCGGGTGGAGCACGAGACTGTTGGACACAGCACTAGGCATCGTCTTCCCCCTTTTTTCTTTGAATATTGAAGGTGAATTAAGAAGAAAACAAATAAAGAAGCATGAGCCAGGGCATGTTTCCAACCCACAACTGCCTTAGGCACTAGCGGTCGATGATTCCATTACATGACGGTGACCACCGGACTTCTGTGGGAATTAGCTGATTACATGTATAGATCAATTTCCCCTTTTAATTAATAAAACGCATTAACATCATGAAAAATATCGGGAAAAGATATTAACTAAAAACGAGGGGGTTCTGCCCCCCCCCTCGCTTCGTTCAACCATTTCGACTTACGGGGCTCTCATAGTCAGACCAGACTTTGTACTTTAAATCATTACAAATGAACAGATTAATCGCTTTTTCATCAGAAAGCTGAACGTATGCCGATAAATGTGGATTTAGTGTGCTTTTTCCTCTAATTCATAAATTATGGCTCGCTGCTGCTTCGCCGACTGCACCTGAAAGCATAAGCAGAATCGAGGGAATACTAAGCAACCCTCATAACATTCTTCGTTTATTCCTGTTCGTTGAAACCCCTTGAAAAGCTCCCATAGAAAGCGTTGTGCCTCCGTCCGATTCAATATGGCCTTCCTAACCTCATGAAACCGCTACACACTCTGAGACCGCTCTATGCGTCATGGTTGAGTCATAGGCGCAATAGGGGAATAATATTAATTTTACAATATAATCGATTCTTAAAAGACTATATTTCCAGCCTTCATGCCCCCCCTCTCTCCTCGTTTTTCTGAGAAGAATTGAGAGAGGGATGCGCCTTGCACCGCACCTCTCAGTCTGCTGAATTCAACCGATGTGCATGTGCATCTCTTTGTCTGACACTAGAAACCTATTTGTCATTATAAGCCTTAATCAACTACAGGGGATGGAGGGCGTAAGTACGTTTCCACAAGTTCTGGCTTTTGATTGCTTGCTCAGTTCACTTTCGAGGTTGTTGCCGTTCTAAAATAAGATTTGCAGGGCCTTTCCTCCTCCTCTTTGTTGGCTTCAAAAGCATATATTAGATGATGTATTTCTTTGGGGCTGTGCGTGCTGTTGTGTCGGTGCCGAGGCTACACAGCTAACCAGTGGCCCCTATCTATCTATCGTGGCCTACATTGTGTTATGAGGTGTTAGATATCTGATGACGCGAAGCTGAAGGAACACAGCAGTAACACTACGAATTTTCATATACACTGTAGCCCTCATCTGCTTCGTAGATTGATCCGTGCAGCGTCTTCTCTATGCCATCTTTGTCTATCATCCAATAATCGCACTTCAACACAGCTTGCGTATTCATAGGTAAGTCGCTTTGCTTGTGCTGAAGAAGAAGCAGGCTGAGCAGCAGCACCAGCTACTGCAGCAGCAGCTGCTGCGGTACACTGCATGCACCGCTCAGGCTTGCACTCGTTCAGGTGGTTTAAAGCCTCTGATAGCGTAGGCCATGTAGATATCTGTTCATAGAGTGAAGAACAAACTGTCACTGCTTGAGCTGCGCGTACACCCCAACAGCTGAGAATCAAAACACCGTTGCTTAGTGTTAACTAAAATTTCGTTCACTATTTGTTATTTGCACGTATAAAAACATAAAAGTGCAAAGAACAGAATTTCCAATCTGCTAGTCAAACTCGGCCTCAGATCTGAGGGAGGTCCTTCCCTCCTAATTTGTTTTCTCTGCATGCAATGAGACGATATATGTAACATGCAAACATAACGTAGTAGCGTAAATAAGAAGGCATATAGCGTCATCTCATCAAGCCGGGTCCTCGGGCCCGACTATATATATATATGTATATATATATATATATATATATATATATATATATATATATATATATATATATATATATATATATATATATATATATATATATATATATATATATATATATATATATATATATATATAGGAGGGGCAGGGGGAGCAGCAGCAGCGGCAGCGAGCACCGACTGAGGGGCCTCTGCTGCTCAGCACTTCAGATACCTAACATAGCTAGCTATCATTGTGTTGAGTAGGAGGAACAGCTAGCTACCCAGCTAGCTAGCTAGAACAGCCGGTGGCTAGTTGTTCTGTCTGTCTTTTGAACAGCCACTGAAAGCCCCAAAGAATTGTGAGGACTGTCATATCCTCTTGCTCTTTATCTTTACAAAACAAAGAAAAGACAATGAGAGAAGATAATGTAAACAAATAAACTACTGTTGCATGCAGAACAGCTTCTGTTCCCTCTCTCTAATCAACCCTCTGTTTGATTTTCGTGCTTTCCCCTCAGTTTCTATTTTAGAAGGAATGTCAGTAAACTGCCAGGGGCTGAGAGAGTTATTCAACACACTTAGTTGCTTTCTAGGGGGGGACAAACAGAAGAATGAGAGGGCCTCTGCTTGGTGTCGTGTTCAACAAATAATCAATAGTAAGGGTGTGCATACACCTGGACGTAGGAAAAAGAACAGTCTGGCAGCACTAAACAACTCCAAAGCAGCAGCCTTACATACCTACAACACAGAGACGAAATAGAATTAAATAACAGCATCAGCGATGAAAATCCTACTGAAGCAGCAGCAGCAGCCGCAGCAGCAGCAGCAGCAGCAGCAGCAGCAGGATGCCACCATGAAGCAGCGGGGTCCCCGAGGATTCTGAGTTGTGTGCATGCAATTCATGCCAACACATTCATCAAAATGTACACTGAGGCATGAGGGACTGACGGTGTTTCATGGGGAGGAGGTTCAGGTGTCTGTACAGCACAGCTGATGGATGTGTGTATGGCTGTTTTGGTGTAGCAGAGCA
>OY986951.1:1579468-1586968 GCA_963920595.1 Eimeria praecox
TGTTTCTTATACCTTCTCATCTTCTACTTTCAAATAACTGCAGTAAGCAGCAACAAAACTGCAAATAAAAACAAAGCTTCTTCTCTTTTAATAAAAGAGAAATATATCTGTCAGACACCAAAGGGTGTCTTAAGAGTCCTTCCCCCCCTCAACAGGTATAGAAGGAGCTCTGTATACACTGCAGCAACTTGTGTTCAAACATTAACACAAAGTATGCTTAGAGGTATTTATCTATTCACTAGACCTCTCAATATGTCTTGTATGGCTTCTCTAGCCATCTGCATGCATGCATGCATGCATGCATGCATGCATGCATGCATGCAGAGATATGTATATATCTTTGCAGCAACTCACGCTACACAAGCAGCTTGTATTCGAGATAGCTGTATATACACCTGGCAGAAACAACAGCTCAAATCACAGCAGCATCCTGTCATTCTACCAGCTA
Source organism: Eimeria praecox (assembly GCA_963920595.1). Classification (NCBI taxonomy): domain Eukaryota; phylum Apicomplexa; class Conoidasida; order Eucoccidiorida; family Eimeriidae; genus Eimeria; species Eimeria praecox. The sequence goes on from OY986951.1 coordinate 1,579,917, forward strand.
TCAGACAATAATTTTATTGCTTCCTGCTGGAACATCTTTTCCTTATTTTGCTGCTATTCTTGCTGCGAGAGAGAGAGAGAGCAATGCTACTGCTGCTGCTGCTGCTGCTTTCTTGCTGCTACAGCGTATACGCTGCTGCTGCTTTGCTGCGGCTGTCCTCTCTATTAGTCAGCATCATTTTGCCTACACAAATGCCAGCCTATAGCTACGGAAAGCTGCATCAGCAACTGCTGCTGCTCTTCCCCTTCTCTCAGCAGGTGATAGTGGGGTGTATGTACAATGTGCCGGCTGTCTGGCGATGGCAGGTAGACACTCAGGCCTACTTCAGACTAAAATTGTAGAAATATACAAGATGAATCCGAAATATATAATTTAAAACGTTCAAAACAGCAGGGAATAGCAACAGGCAGCGGGGGTGTCCATACACTGACACACCTGTCGAGACACCCGAGAGGCCAAGAGCCCCTCCGCTAGCCCAACTAACCAACCCTATTGCTGCTGCACTGCATGCAAAGTCTAAACCAGCAGCAGATAGCTGCTGATCAGCATCGAGTTGCTGCTCAGCAGCAAGCAGATCAGGAGCTAGCTGCTGCTCTGGTTGCTGCTGAGAAAGGCAGCTAGCAGCAGCTAGCTGCTGCTCTTGGACCGCTAGCTAGCTAGCTAGCTAGCTAGCTAGCCAGCTAGCTAGTCGTGAGGCCAGCTTAGACGTGGCTGTTAAGCAGGGTTTCCTCTGCATCCGATCGTCTAGAAGAATCAACATCTCCAGGTTGCAGGGTGTAAGGAGTGCTGGGGTGTCCATACACCCGAGTAGGAGCAGCAGGGTTATGCATGTGTTGTAAAGAATAGTCATAATCTGCTAGTCTAGCATAAGCTACAGGGACATCCCCTCTTTGAAATTCAAGTTCGTCTCTTCCTGTAAGTTTAAGATATATTTTATGTGAAGCAAATTTGCATATACCATAGAGAGTAGGAATAGTTTGAAGACAGTAAAGAAGACATAATGCTACTTCCATACTAACAAATGCCCATACAAACATTTGTCGCTTACCCAGGTATCGAACCCGGGGATCCCCCTGATCTCCTGTTGCTAATAATACTAATAGAGTACCCCCAAATCCAACACATAAAAAGTAGATAGCTCCTTCCATTGTTCTATGAAATATACCACAGATTGCTGAGGTGTATTCGGCTCGAGCAGCCCCACATATCACACGTACAGCTAACATCAGCATACAAATTAAAAACAACAAAGCTACTTCAGCAGATAGAGAGAAAGCAACAAAATAAAACAACAACGGAGCTTCTTCTAGCATTTCAGGATAAGCAAATAATAAATAAATGCCTAAGGCAACAACAGAAGAAGAAACTATTAATTGAAGACTTCCTATTACTGTTGTCATCCAGTCATCAAAATCGAGCTCATGAGACACCGTAAATGCATCATTCGAAGGATCTGCTGTGGAATAGCTTCTAACCAAGCCTGGTGCAGGTGAAGAAACAAACATAGGGCGCATAGACCCTTGTTTCTCAATCTCTGAAGAACGAGGGGCCCCTAGAGATACCTCAGTACGAAACAGTTTCAGGGGAGGCCCTGATATCTCCTCATCTGCGGGGGGTTCTTCTGCATCCCTGCCACCATTGCATACTACCGCTGCAACATTCTTTGGGTGTCTACGCACGTCGTGCTGCTTCGGCTGCTGCTGCTGCTGCCTCTGCTGCAGCAGACGGCCAGCAGCGGCCAGTAGAGCCCGCATGTCGGGCTCAGACAGTTGAAAAGTGCAGGAAACCTGAACCACTGGCAGCACCTGAAATCTCCTCCCCCCCCCGAGGCGTCCTCCAGGGCTGTCTGTTTGGGAAGCTGCAAAGATGCTACAAACACCCTTGGGTTCTATGAAGGGAAAACGCAATAAAATTATAGGCCAGAGTGAATAGGAAATGCTGGTGAGGCAGAGAAGACCAACAACATGTGCCGTAGCGACTGACGGGCGCCGATGCTCTTCGCAGCCAAGAAACTTGAATACAGCACCCTTCTCCGAGATCTCGGCGTGATCATGCTTTCAAAAGAAGCTTTATGAGTTTAAGTTTCATTTCAATTCAAGAAGATACCTAAATCATGCGCTTAATGTCTTCAGAACCCATGTGTTGAAACTGTAGCTGCATAGCCACGGCCGACAGACGGGCAGAGAAAGTAGTAGGGTGAGCCGAAAGAGTCTTATGAAGTTACGCCAACACCAAATTTTCTTCTATTTAGAAATAGAAGAACAAAAAGGGTATTTACTGAAGGTCAGTTAAGATAAATTTGTGAAGATCGCAGCTGCACAGTTCAACAACATGCGGCCACCTCCAGTGACAGCCGAACATCATGCGAGAAAGAAGCTTGATCCTCCATGAATGCACCACATTCAAAAATATAATTATGTTTATTTCAACACAACTTCTTTTATTTTATCTTTGTGATGGAATGAAAAGAAGCCCAGCGGTCAGTGCCACTCAAGGGAAGCTCTTCTGTCGTCCGCCGACCCCAGCACGCGCCAGTCATGCAGCTTTTTATGAAATGTGTAGGGTAAGAATCATCGCATTTATACCTACATCATTTGAAAATGTATTTTCATGTTTATTTATTAAAAATATCCGCAAGAAGTCCATCAGTTGCTCGTCAACATGCTGAGGAGCCAAAGCCAGCCACCCTCAGACCCAAATTGTGAACACGCGGCTTCTGCATATTAAGCTGCAGGTGTCTAGAACAGTAAATAGGTGAAAAGTAGCGATTTAAAGAGAAAGAAGGTCTTATTAACAGAGAAGATCTTCAGCTAGAGGTGAGGCGATGATACACTGAAGCCCCACGAAAATCTACAGAGCCCCACCATAGTGGTTATTGTATTAGATAGCACTACGCTACGCTATGCCAGCTGGCTAGCTAGTTAGCTAGCTAGCTAGCTAGCTAGCTAGCTCACTATGGGGTATCGGCTGTGGCTAGCCAGTCGTGCTAGCTTCTAGGATAAGCTGCGCTCTGCTGGCAGCAACTGGCTACCTTCTGCTGCAGCTGCTGCTGCAGCAGCTGCTGCAACAGCAGCTGCTGCATATGTAAAGAGTGCTATCGTAAGTATAGAGGAAAATTCTATATGTTGACGCTGTTTGCTTCCTATCTTTCATCGTCTCATTCCGGTGTACATACAGCTCAGCGGCCTCAGTATAAATTTCCCTGACGCAGCACGATATTTATTTATAGCAACGCAAATGCCAAATAAACTGCAAAGATAGAAATGCACGGCAGCACCTGCTGCTGCAACAGAAACAGCTTCTGCTGCAGCAGAAGCAGCTGCTGCTGCACCAGAAGCAGCTGCTGCTGCACCAGAAGCAGCAGCTGCTGCAGCGGAAGCAGCTGCTGCTGCAGCAGAAGCAGTAGCAGATGCTGCTGCCGTTGAGTAGAGCTTAGGAGCCTCTCTACTATAAGCTGTCTTTCTTGCTGCTGTCTTTGTTGCTGCTGATTTTGCTACTGCTGCTAAGGAATTAAGAAGCAGCAGCAGGTTCATTTGCAGCAGCTGCTCCTGTTCCATTGGAAGCTGCAGCAGCACCAGCAGCAGCACCAGCAGCAGCAGCAGCAGCAGCTGCTGCTGCTGCTGCAGTTACGTCGACTCTGAAGGATATAACTTGCGCAGCAATACCCTCTAGTTTCGCCTGTGTCTCGTCAGCTCCTGGATTGCTGCTGGCTGTCTGTGGCTGCTGCTGCTGCTGCTCTTGCTGCTGCTCTTGCTGCTCCTGATGCTGCTGCTGCTGCTGCTGTTTCTGCTGTTTTTGTATTTGAAACAAAGCTGTTGTCGTCATGCAGCCTGTCTCTCTCTCTCCCTTAAGAGGGAATTCGCCTACTAACATCAAGGGTGAGGCTGTATCCAAACCCCACACTTTCACCTGCAGTTTTTCTTGTCGCAGAAATGCTGCTGCTGCTGCTGCTGTTGCTGCTGCTGATGTTGTTGTATCTGCTGCTGTTGCTGCTGTTGCTGTTGATGCTGCTGTGGCTGCCATCAGATTTGTCTTTTCCGCCTCTGCCTCTGTATCATGTACGGATGCCTCTGAGTATGCTGTAGAAGCTTCTGTTGCACTTCCTGCTCCTGCTGCTGCTGCTGCTGCTGCTGCTGTTGACTCTGCTGCTGCTGCTGCTGCTGCTGCCGCGGGGCGTCTTTGCATGAGAGTGGGGGCGAAGGAAAACTCTGGGAAGTCCAGCAGCACGAGATCCTCTGATACTATGGGATCATCTACATCTGCTGCTGCTGCTGCTGTTGCTGCTGTTGCTGCTGCTGCTGCTGTTGTTGTTGCTGTGTCCGCTGCGGGTTCTGCTGCTGTGTCTCCTGCTGCGGTTGGTGCTGCTGCTGCTGCTGCACCAGCAGCGGCGTCAGCGGCAGCTAAGAGACTCATGGAAGGCGGAGTAATACTGTCAAAGCTGCGGTGTATAGACAGCTAGAAAATAATTAAGGAGTTGAGCTGCACAGGAAGCAGCTCCTGTTGCTGTTGGCGTCGTCCCTGCTGCTGCTGCTGCTGCTGCTACTGCTGTTGCTGCCGCTGCTGTTGCTGCTGCTGCTGCTGCAGCACCGGCTACCAAGCATTCTGTTGCAGCACCTGCTCCAGGAAGAACATTAGATGCTGCTGCAGCTGCTGCGTTTTGCTTTCTTCGATGCTGGGAGTGTTGCTGCTGATCTCCCTGCTGCAGCAGCAGCTTCTAATGCTGTTGTTTCTGCTGCTGCTGCTGCTGCTGCTGCTGCCAGAGCCACAGCGTTTGCTGCTGCTGTTGTTGCTGCTGCTGCTGCTCTTGTATCTTCTTCTGAGCAGCCACCTACACTGTCAGACGCACCTGTTGCTGTAAGCCCTATAGCTAAGTCGACTCTCTCTCAGCAGCAGCAGCAGCAGCAGCAGCAGCAGCAGCAGCAGCAGCAGCAGCAGCATACCGCAGCAGCAGCAAGATCGTGTCAGATGAAAGACCTTAACAACACGCATATCTCAACTTCTTAAGATATAAAAATAATAAATTATTTCTCGAGCAAAACGCAGGGGAAGCCAACAGATTGCTGAAGAAATATCGACAGCAGCATGGGGGCCCCCAGGGGGCCCCCCGGGGGGCCCCCCCCCCTGTGTAGATACAGATTATTTTATAGTTTAATATAAAAAACAAATAGAACTTGAAATTTTATATAATATATAATATATAATATATAATATATAATATATAATATATAATATATAATATATAATATATAATATATAATATATAATATATAATGTATAATATATAATATGTAATATATAATATATAATATATAATATATAATATATAATATATAATATATAATATATAATATATAATATATAATATATAATATATAATATATAATATATAATATATAATATATAATATATAATATATAATATATAATATATAATATATAATATATAATATATAATATATAATATATAATATATAATATATAATATATAATATATAATATATAATATATAATATATAATATATAATATATAATATATAATATATAATATATAATATATAATATATAATATATAATATATAATATATAATATATAATATATAATATATAATATATAATATATAATATATAATATATAATATATAATATATAATATATAATATATAATATATAAATATATAATATATAATATATAATATATAATATATAATATATAAATATATAATATATAATATATAATATATAATATATAATATATAATATATAATATATAATATATAATATATAATATATAATATATAATATATAATATATAATATATAATATATAATATATAATATATTATAGTTTGCTGGTGGCAGAGTAGACTTCGGGTGTACTTCGCGGACTGAGGGTTAGATAACAGTAAATATTTAATAATTAAATAATTAATAATTATAATAATTAATAATTAATAATTAATAATTAATAATTAATAATTAATAATTAATAATTAATAATTAATAATTAATAATTAATAATTAATAATTAATAATTAATAATTAATAATTAATAATTAATAATTAATAATTAATAATTAATAATTAATAATTAATAATTAATAATTAATAATTAATAATTAATAATTAATAATTAATAGTTAATAATTAATAATTTATTCTTCTACAGACTTTGAAATACAGATAAAAATAAAATTTTTTTTTGTGGTTTTAAGAAATTATTTTATGAATAATGTTGGGTTTTTGATATAATATTTAACTGCTATCAATATCTGAGGTTAATAAGTAGAGAAGATTTGGAGTTTGCGGTGTATGTACAGCTCGATACACGGGCATTCTGCAGTATTCAACAGCAAATTTGAATTTGTTGGTATTATTAAAAGAAACAGGAAATTATATTTAATAATAATTTGGAGCTTTTGTGTGTTCTGCTCCTGCTGCTGCTGCTCTTCTGCTGCTGCTCTTGTTCTGCTGCTGCTGTTCTGCTGCTGCTGTTCTGCTGCTGCCGCTTCTGCTACTTTATACTTTCGGGGGAGGAGTGCAGCAGCAAAAGGAGAAGATTTGATGCAGCAAGAAAAGCCACGAAACACGAACAGCAGCAGCAGCAGCAGCAGCAGCAACAGCAGCAGCAGCACTTCGTGCTGTACGACAAACGATAGCAGCAGACGGAGGCTGTTAATATATCCTCACTGTCAGCGTTGCACCATTCAGCAGCAGCAAACCCACCACCAGCAGCAGCAGCAGCAGCAGCAGCAGCAGCAAACCCAGCAGCAGCAGCAGCAGCTGCTGCTGCTGCTGCTGCTGCTTCTGTACCGTATAGGGTGTTATATTTAAGATTGAGTGTCTGTTAGTCTGTTTATTGTTTTCTTCTTCTTTCCACAATTAACCTTCGGAGTTTATTGTATTAAAAATTAAATCAATTAATTAAATTTGTTTTCTTCCGCTTCAATGTAAACTCAATGTTGAAGTGTATGTTCAGAAATAATATAAATATAAATATAAATATAAATATAAATATAAATATAAATATAAATATAAATATAAATATAAATACAAA
>OY986951.1:1594468-1596968 GCA_963920595.1 Eimeria praecox
TTAAATAGCAGAGAAGCTCTAGGTTTAGAAGAACTGTTTATTATATTATACCCCTCATCCTATTCCCCCCTACTTGACCACTGGTCAGTTATGCTTCATCGTGTGTAGAGAGAGAGAGAGAAAGAGAGAGAGAGAGAGAGCTGCTTGTCTTCTCTTTTCTTTTTTAATTTGTTTAAATAACAGCAGGGATATTATTATATTCTACACTTGTATATATATATATATATATATATATATATATATATATATATATATATATATATATATATATATATATATATATACAGTAATAATTTAACAAGAATGTGCTCGTTATTTTAGATGTATTTACTCTGAATAATACTTATGTTGATGTTTCTACATTCTGTTCTTCTATGGAAGTGCTGCTGCTGCTGCTGCTGCTGCTGTTGCTGTTGCTGTTGCTGTTGCTGCTGCTCTTCAGAAGCTGCAGCAATAGATAAGCATAGGGTGTAGTGTGTATATATATGTTTTGTTGTATATATGTGTGTTGGTTTGTTTTTAGATTTTGTTTGTGTTTGCTGTTTTGTGTGTTAGGTTATATAGACTAGACTTGTTCTATAAACTCTTCTGCGATGTCTCGATTGCATATAAATAGAATATTGTTTTTGTTTTTGTTTGTGTGTTTGTATAATTTGCGGTGTACGTACAGCTCATTAATAACAATGTCGGAGAATAGCAGCAGCAGCAGCAGCACTCGACAGGCTGCAGGCGAAGCAGCAGAGAAAGCTAAGGAGACATGTATGCATGCAAGAGAAGATATTAAAGACAAGACAACAGCAGCAGGAGAATGTTTGAAAGAGAAGACAGCAGCAGCAAAGGAGAAAGGAGAGGAAGCAGCAGCAGCAGCAAAGGAGAAAGGAGAAGCAGCAGCAGCAGCAGCAAAAGAGAAGGGAGAAGCAGCAGCAGCAGCAGCAAAAGAGAAGGGAGAAGCAGCAGCAGCAGCAGCAAAGGAGAAAGGAGAAACAGCAGAAGAAGACACAAAGTCTTATACACAAATAATTGGAGAGAAGGCTTCTAATGTTAAAGATAGTATATCAGATACGCTGAGTAATACATTAACTACAGCAAAAGACAAAGCTGTTGCCGCGAAAGATAGTGTTGCTGAGGGTCTATCTAAATTAAGAAGCGATACAGCCGAGTTTATTGCTCCTAAATAAAATATTTATTATCCATCTCTTCATTTTATTTGTCTCCTTTCTTTTATTTGCTTTCTTCTCTCTCTTTCTCTTATTCAAAATATTATATTGTCGTTTAGATTGACAGCAGCTATTTCCTAACATTCTCTCTCTCGTTCTCTGAGCTATGCAGCAGAGCTTTGGCCACAGCTAGCTACAGCTAGCTAGCTAGCTAGCTAGCTGTAGCTAGCTGTGGCTTAGCTAGCTAGTTATAGCTAGCCAACGAGCGGCAGCTAGCTAACTACCTATGGCTAGCTAGCTGTAGTTAGTTAGCTAGCTAGCTGGCTAGCTAGCTGTAGTTAGTTAGCTAGCTAGCTGGCTAGCTAGCTGTAGTTAGTTAGCTAGCTAGCTGGCTAGCTAGCTGTAGTTAGTTAGCTAGCTGGCTGGCTAGCTAGCTAGCTAGCTAGCTAGCTACGTCTGTCTTCTCAACGCATGCGGAGGCTGTTTGCTGTGTTTTGTTCTTCTTCACGCAGTGTCAAGTGTATAGGGAGAGTTCCTGTGTATATACATATATAATAATATATATTATATATATATTATATAATATATATAATATATATTATATATATAATATATATTATGTAATAAATATAATATATATTATGTAATATATAATATATAATATATAGTATATAATATATAATATTATATATTATATATTAATGTATTATATATGTATATATAAGGCTGAGGTGTATAGGCAGCTGAGCTTCCCTCGCTAGCTTCATACAAAACAATTTGTCAACTTTCTTACTATTTAAGCTGCTGCTGTATGTCTGTGTCTTTGTCTGTCTTTGTTTTTAATATATTAATATAATAATAATAATAATAATCTTTGTTTTTAATATATTAATATAATAATAATAATATTTATTCAATTTATTTACTAGTAGTTATAATAATATAATTTATTATAGAAAGTGTGTGTGTAGCTTACTCTGTTAAATTAAAAAATAGAATAAATATAATAAATATAATATTATAATATTAATCTATTATCTTTAATAATTTATTAATATTATTATACTAATATAATATATTATCGTAATATATAATAATAATTTATTATTATACTAGTAAAATATATTATTATAATATATAATATTATATACTAATCTATTATCTTTAATAATATATTATTATTATAATACTAATATAATATATTATTATAATATATAATATTATTAAAATAGAATAATATAATAATAATAAATAATTATATTAGCTTTACTAGAAACACAAATTAATGCAAATAATTATTAAATAATATTTAATATAATTATAAATAATAATAATTAAATAAT
>OY986951.1:1619468-1621968 GCA_963920595.1 Eimeria praecox
CAGCAGTAACAGCAAAGCCAGCAACAATAGCAGCAGCAGCAGCAGCAGCAGCAACAGCAGCAGCAGCAAGATTTAATGCTCCTCACCATTTAACGGAGCGAATCGTGAGGGAGATGTATCTAGAGAAGAAAATCCGGCGGAGCTAGGGGAGGCAGCAGCTGCTGCTGCTGCTGTAGTTGCTGCTGTACTTGCTGCTGTTGCTGCTGTTGCTGCTGTTGCTGCTGCTGCTGCTGCTGCTGCTGTGTCTGATGCAGAGTCCTGTAGCGCTCCTGTTGCTGCATCGAGCTCGTTTAATGGGGATTCGTCGAGAAAGGGAGAGTGGTGAAGAAACGGGTGTTTGCTGCTGCTGCTGCTGCTGCTGCTGCTGCTGCTGCTGCTGGTTGTGGTGTTGCTGTTGTTGCTGCTGCTGCTGTTGTGGTGGTGGTGGTTTGCTGCTGATTCTCCTGCTGCTGCTGCTGCTGCTGCTGCATTACCTGCAGCAGAACGAAAGGAGCGGGCGTTGATGCGTAAGCTGCTGCTGCCTTCCGTTCCTGGGATCGACTCTGCTGCTGCTGCTGCTGCTGCTGCTGCTGTTCTTCGTTGCTGAGCAGCAGCAGAAGCTGCAAAGGAGACACCAAAACAAACAGCAACAAACAACACTAAGCCGCAGCAGCAGCAGGAGCTGCTGCTGCTGCAGCAAAGGCAGCAGATGCCCCAGCAGCAGCAACAGCAGCAAGTGTATGCTCGTGCTGCTGCTGCTGCTGCTGCTGCTGCTGCTGCTATTGCTGCTGCTGCTGCTATTTATTAAGGCCATGAGACATACCTGACATTGGTGCTGTTCCTGCTGCAGGGCTTGCTGCTGCTGCTGCTGCTGCTGCTGCTGCGGTGCGTCTGGCGCGAGCCTCTGCGCTGCTGCCGCGTCTGCTGCTTCCAGCGCCAGCAGAACCGGTCCTTGTGCTGCTGCTGCTGTTGCTGCTGCTGCTGCTGCTGCTAGTTGCTCTGGCTGAGTGTATCTGCATAGCTTTGTTGTTTCTATTAATTCCTTCTGCTGCTGCTGCTGCTGTTGTTGTTGCTGCTGCTGTTGCAGGCCGTCGCTGCGTGAAAGAAGCCCCTGTATGAGCAGCAGCAGCAGCAGCAGGTGCAGCAGCAGCAGCAGCAGGAGGAGGTGCAGCAGCAGCAGGTGCAGCAGCAAGAACAGGTATATCTGCTGTGAGAGGAGGCCTTTTCATCTTTGCTGCTGTTTCTCCTGCTCTTAATGCTGCTATTCTCTGTACTGTCTCTACAGCTATTCTATCTTTACGAAGCTGTTCCTGCTGCCGCTGCAGCAACTCCTGCTGCTGCTGCAGCTGTCGTTCCTTTGCCTGTCTTGCTGCTGCTGCTCTTGCAGACTCATACGCAAATGCCTCTCGATCTGCTGCTAGAGATTGATGCAGCAGGTGTAGCTGCGTCCTTTGACTATTTAGCTCTTCCTGCTGCTGCTGCAGCTGCTGCAGTATATCTAATGCTTCCTGCTGCTGCTGCTGCCCCTGCTGCAGTTCTTCTTGCGCTTGCTGCTGCAGCTGTTCTAGTTCTTCCTTCTCAGCAGCAAGCGATCGTGTTGCTGCTTCGATCTGTTGCTGCTCTTGTTGGAGTTGTGCTGCTGCTGTCTGCAGCTCTTGCTGCTGCTGCTGCAGTTCTGTTTGCTGTGCTGATAGCTGCAGCCGCTGCTGCTGCAGTTCTTGGCGCTCTCTTGCTGCTGCATGCTGCTGCTCTTGCAGGTGTAGCTGTTGGTTATCTAGCTGCTGCTGCAGCTGCTGCCGTTCTTGCTGTAGCTCCGTGTACAGCTGCTGCTGATGCTGCAGCAGCTCCTGCTGCTGCTCCTCTAGTAGCTGCTGCTGTCTTTCTATAAATTCTTTCTCGAGTGCTGCTCGCCGCTCTTCTAGCTGCTGCTGCTGCTGCTGATGTTCGAGTTGCTGCTGCTGCTGCTGCTGCTGCTGTTCCTGCTGCTGCTTCGCTAAATCTTGCTGCAGCTGCTGCAGTTGCTGCTCTTTCTCGTCCGCTGTACGCTGCTGCTGCTGCAGCGCTTCCCGCTGCTGCTGCAGCTGCTGCTGCTCCATCCTGCACTCCAGCTTTGCTGCCTCAGCCTCCTTCTGCAGCAGAAGCAGCAGCAACAGCAGCAGCAACAGCAGCAGCAGCAACAGCAGCAGCAGCAAGGCGAGCCGAAGCATCACTATTGATTCTCGAAAACGCGAGCAACATCGTCCGCTTCAGTGTTCTAGCAGCAGCAGCAGCAGCAGCAGCAACAGCAGCAACAGCAGCAGCAGCAGCAACAGCAGCAGCAGCAAACACACACCTCTCTAGAGATAGCTTCCTCTAGTTTCTTTGCAAGCTCTTGGTGTCTCTGCTTGAGGTCTTCCTGCTGCTGCTCCAGCTGCTCCTGCTGCTGCTGCAGCTGTTGCTGCTGTTGCTGCAGCAGCTGCTGCTCCTGCTGCAGCATTTGCTGCTGGTGTTCAAGATTCGCGTACTGCTGCTGCAGCTCTTG
>OY986951.1:1631968-1636968 GCA_963920595.1 Eimeria praecox
TATATAGATGGATAGATATATAAACAGATAGATAGATAGAACTAACAAATATATACATACAAACAACAACGAAAAATAAAAACAAATACAAATTAATAAATATAAAATAAGAAGAAGAAGAGAAGATATAAATATAAACAAACAAACACAAAAAATATAAATATAAAAAAATAAAAAATAAATTAAATATAAACAAACAAATACAAAAAAATAAAAACACAAAAATATAATTAAATAAAGAAGAAAAGAAGATGACAGAAATAAAACAAATAAATATAAATAAAAATAAATAAATAAAAATAAATAAATAAATAAATAAAAATAAATAAAAATAAATAAAAATAAATAAAAATAAATAAAAATAAATAAAAATACATAAATAAAAATAAAAAATAATGTACAAATAATTAAACAAATACAGAAAAAAACAATCATATAAAAAATTAGAAAAAACAAACAACAAACAAAACCCTAAACCCTAAACCCTAAACCCTAAACCCTAAACCCTAAACCCTAAACCCTAAACCCTAACCCCTAAACCCTAACCTCACCGCCATTGTCAGGATGATTTCTAAGCATGAGTTGTTTGTGAGTTTGAAGAATTTTCTCCTTCGAGGCAGTTGGCCTGAGGTGTACAAACCCTAAACCCTAAACCCTAAACCCTAAACCCTAAACCCTAAACCCTAAACCCTAAACCCTAAACCCTAAATACTAAAACTCTAAACCCTAAAACACTCAACCTCTAAACCCTAAAACCCTAAACATTTAAACTCTAAATATTTAAACCCTCAAACCCTAAACCCTAAACCCTAAACCCTCAAACCCTAAACCCTAAACCCTAAACCCTAAATCCTCAAACCCTAAACCCTCAAGTCCTAACCCCTAACCCCTAAACCCTCAAACCCTAAACCCTAAACCCTAAACCATCAAACCCTACCCCCTACCCCCTGAACCCTCAAACCCTACCCCCTAACCCCTAAACCCTCAAACCTTACCCGCTAACCCCCAAACCCTCAAACCCTAAACCCTAAACCCTAAACCCTAAACCCTACCCAAGTCTAAGTATTTGATATGCCTCTGCTCGCGTCATAGGCGCCTCAAACCCTTTTAAATCTCTCGTAGCAAATTCTACTTGTTCTTTCAAACTCCTCGCTTTCTTCCAAACCCCCTGTACCCATTGGGGGGCCCCCAGGGGGCCCCCGGGGGCCCCCAGGGGGCCCCCAGGGGCCCCCATGCGACTAGTAGCTGCTAACCTCATCACACCCTTGATAGCATAAGCAGCACCTCCTGCAGCGAGGAAGACAAGCGGCCAAACCATCCCAAACCCTAAACCCTAAACCCTAAACCCTAAACCCTAAACCCTAAACCCTAAACCCTAAACCCTAGAGGTTAAGGGTTGAAGGTTGAAGGTTAAATGTTGGAGGGTAGATAGATGAAAAGAAGCAGAAGAATGGGAAGAAGATATCCCACAAACCGAAACCCTAAACCCTAAACCCTAAACCCTAAACCCTAAACCCTAAACCCTAAACCCTAAACCCTAGGGGGTAGTTGTTGCTTTGTTGCATATAAGAAAATAATTTTCTCTTTAAAAAAAACAAATAAATTGATATACAACAATTGACTGAGAACGGGGGCCCCCATGTACCCTTTCGCTCTCGGGGGCCCCCTCCTCCCAAACCCTAAACCCTAAACCCTAAACCCTAAACCCTAAACCCTAAACCCTAAATATCACTCGTCGATCCAAAACCCTAAATCTTCTTTTTAATATCTTTTCTATTTTTTATTTTTCTTCATTTATTTTCTTTTCTTTTATCTTTCCTTCTCTTTAGACTTTGGGAGGGGGCCCCCTCCCTCTCTCCCTCTCCTGTACCCACAGATGCCACGGAGGGGCCCCTTAGGGGCCCCCCAAGGGGCCCCCCAAGGGGCCCCTCGTCCCTCTCGTCAAGAGGACCCTCACGGGGATCTCCCCGAAGGGGGCCCCCCACGTTTTCACCAAGGGTCCCCCTCCGGTACCTTCCCCCAAGGGGCCCCTCAGGGGGCCCCCCACCGAGGGGCCCCCCTCGAGACCCTCCAGGGGGGCCCCTATGGGGGCCCCCCTGCAGGCCCCTCTGATAGCCCCTCTAGAAGCCCCTCTAGAGGCACCTCTGGGGGCCCCTCTGGGGGCCCCTCTGGGGGCCCTTCGGGGGGCCCCTCTGGGGGCCCCCCACCGAGGGGCCCCCCTGGGGGCCCCCCAGGGGGCCCCCCCCCATTGGAAGAGGGTACTCGTGTTTGGAGTGAAGAAGATGTGTTACGTTTATGCGGTAAGTTTGAGATGTTGTGTGAGTTGTTTAAGAGTCGATTAGCTCTGTCATTAATATATCCATTGAATAATAGATATTTAACAAATAGTTTATCTGCTACGTCTCTAACAAATAATAATGTATTTAATAAGAAGGAAATAATATTAGGATTAAGTTATATTGCTCCTATTGCTATATGTTTGAGTAAAGTAGGAGGCCTTCTTCGTATAGCTAACGCATTGAAACATCTAACACCCTCAAAAAATAATAATTTTATAGGGGGACAGAACTCCAAGGGGGGCCCCCGTAGGGGGGCCCCTAGAAGAGGGGGGCCCCCCTACTCTACACCCTCTGCTCGAGTAGCAACACATTTTCTTAGACCCCAAATTTGGAGGATGATAAAACCAGGAGAGGAAAGAGCAACCAAACATTTGAGGTGGAGGAGATAGAAATATATATATATATATATATATATATATATATATATATATATATATATATATATATGTATATATATATATGTATATATAGATATATGTATATATATTTAAAATATATATTTTTAGAAATAGAAATAGAGGTAGAATTATAAATAGATAAAGATAAATATAAAGATGATTTAGAGAAGAGAGACGGAGACAAATAAAAGAAGAAGATTCGAGAAAGAGACAGAAAAAATAAAAACTAAAAAAACCAAAGAAAGAAGAGAGAGAGAGAGAGAGAGAGAGAGAGAGAGAGAGAGAAATAAATAAAAGAAGAAGAGACAGAGTGTAAGGAGACAGAAGAAGAGACAGAGTTGAGGAGACACTACAATCGACATATACTACATGTATATTCTAAGCTCGGCTTAATTAAAAAAATAAAAATATTTATATTAAAGACTAATACATATTTGTTTTGGAGACAGATATAACATTTATATATATATATATATATATATATATATATATATATATATATATATATATATATGTATATATATATAAATACAGATATTTATGTATAACATCTTGTATATATATATATAGTTAAATATGTAAATAAGTATGTATATATATATATATATATACAGAGAGAGATATACATAAATATAGATAATTATATATAATATCTTGTATATATATATATATGTATATATAGTTAAATATGTAAATAAGTATAAGTATATATATATATATATATATATATATATATATATATATATATATATATATATATATACAGAGAGAGATATACATAAATATAGATAATTATATATAATATCTTGTATATATATATATATATATATAGTTAAATATGTAAATAAGTATAAGTATATATATATATATATATATATATATATATATATATATATATACAGAGAGAGATATACATAAATATAGATAATTATATATAATATCTTGTATATATATATATGTATATATAGTTAAATCTGTAAATAAGTATAAGTATATATATATATATATATACTTATACTTATTTATATATATATATATATATATATATATATATACATATATATATACAGAGAGAGAGATACATAAATATAGATAATTATATATAATATCTTGTATATATATATATATATGTATATATAGTTAAATATGTAAATAAGCATAAGTATATATATATATATATATATATATACATATATATATATATATATATATATATATATATATATATATATATATATATATATATATACCTTCATTTCTTTTTTTAAAGACAACTCTATCTTTTTTAAGATTTGTGTTTTTTAATAATATACAACAGAAGAGCAGCTCTGTTTATTTATAAAGACACGAATATATATATATATATATATATATATATATATATATATATATATATATATATATATATATATAATATATAGTATAAGTATAGGAGTTCTATACTCATCCAACTAAATATTGATATAGAGATAGATGTAATTATACATTTGTAAGGATAGCAGAAATATACAAATACAATAAATAAATAAATAAATAGATAAATAAAGAAAATAAATTAATTAAATAATTATATATGTTAAGTTTTGTCTCTGGAAAGAGACAGAAAAAAACAGAAAACCTGTGTTTCTTTCTCCCCACACTTTTATATACTGCTGAGGTGTACAGACACCTCAAACACATCTAAGGTGTACATACACCTCAAATAGTAAACATGTCTGAGGTGTATATACACCTCAAACTGTTTTTAAGGTGTATATACACCTCAGATATTAAACATGTCTAAGGTGTATATACACCTCAAACTCTTTCTAAGGTGTACATACACCTCAGATAGATTTTGGGTGTATATACGCCTCAAATATTAAACATTTATAAGGTGTATGTACACCTCAAATTATGTTTAAGGTGTATATACACCTCAACGTATATTTAAGGTGTATGTACACCTCAAAATATATTTAAGGTGTATATACACCTCAAAATATATTTAAGGTGTATATACACCTCAAATTATATATAGGGTGTATGTACACCTCAGAATATATCTAAGTTGTAGATACACCTCAGCCTCCACATCCTCTTAAAAGTATTTTGTTTCTTTGTTTTCTTTGTATTTAATTTAATTTTATTTATTTTTGATTTTTCTGCGTCAAAGAAACCAAAAAAAAATTAAGTAGAAGTAATTCGAACAAACTCGACAAAGTCTGTTTTACGTGTTTGTATAACGCAATAATTTATATATATTCTACAAACAATCTCTATC
>OY986951.1:1641968-1644468 GCA_963920595.1 Eimeria praecox
ATAAATGACAATAAATAACGAAAAAAATAAAAAAAAAGAAGAAAATTTAATAAAATTTAGGTGTATATACACCTCAAATACATACAGATTCATAACTTGGCTGCAGCCGCACGGGGCCCCTGATAAGAACAGCAGTTGCTTCGGGGTTTCTTTAGGTGCAAATTTGAATATAAAGGATTAAAATAAAAGAAAAATTAAATATAATTAATAATTATTCAAAAGAAATTAAAAAAAAAGAAGAGAAAGAAGCATAGTTGATAGATATGCTATATATCGTTATTTCAGGTGTATGTGCAGCTCAAAGATAATCTACTTCTTCTTCTACAACAAATAAATACAAACACATTTGTTTTTTTTATTTTTTATTTTTTATAAACTCATTTTATTTAATTCATGAATAGGAGAAGGACAGAAGAGCATCAGGGAACCCCTTCAAAACCCTAAACCCTAAACCCTAAACCCTAAACCCTAAACCCTAAACCCTAAACCCTAGGGCTGTTCTGCTACAGCTTAGCCCCTGGAGGTGGCTTCTTCTTTCTTCTTTGTCCTCTCCTTAGAAGATTGACTTCGAGGATGGTAGATTATCTGAATAAACCCTAAACCCTTATCTACTCCATAAACCCTAAACCCTAAACCCTAAACCCTAAACCCTAGCTGTGTTTCATAACTGTTATATATTTTTTCTATATACTTTAAGCAATCTGCATCTCGGTTTTTACTAATATCTAGTGTGTATTATCTTCTCGTGTATATTTTATTGTTTATTTTATTTGTATTATTCTAGGGTTTAGGGTTTAGGGTTTAGGGTTTATTCTAGGGTTTGTGGTTTAGGCAGAAGTTGAAGAAACCCTAAATCGTATTAAAACACGTAAGGGGGTTCGAGGAGTAATTGTCTTGGGGCCGGATGCATCTATTCTTCGTTCTACCTTCGATAACACACAAACAGCAGCATACGCTGCTGTAGCTATACAGCTAGCTGAGAGAGCTCGCTGTCTTATTAGAGACCTAGATCCACAGGTAGGGTTTAGGGTCTGGGGTTTAGGGTTTATGCTAGGGTTTAGGGGTTTATTCAAGGGTTTAGGGGTTAGGGGTTTATCCTAGGGTTTAGGCTTTATTTTAGGGTTTAGGGTTTATTCTATTGTTTAGGGTTTATTCTAGGGTTTATTATATATAGCTATTTCTCCACGCCTCCCCGAGGTCACCTGAGGGGGGTGGGCTTGCTAGGGTTTAGGGTTGCTAGGGTTTAGGGTTGCTAGGGTTTAGGGTTTAGGGTTTAGGGTTTTGTGGTATATGTAGGACGACGTCACATTTCTTCGCGTGCGTTCAAAGAAACACGAATTTCTCGTCGCCCCCGACGGTGACTACTTGCTGCTAGTTATTCAAGATCCTAATGCCGACCCCCAAGCTACTCTAGCTAGCTAGCTAGCTAGCTAGCTAGCTAGCTAGCTAGTTGGAGTTTGGGGGTTTGGGGGGGTGGGGGGGAGGGAGGGAGGTTGATGAAGGAGACGCTAGCTGCTTAGAGAGGCAGCTAGCGAGATACACAGATAAGGGATTACGGAT
Source organism: Eimeria praecox (assembly GCA_963920595.1). Taxonomy (NCBI): domain Eukaryota; phylum Apicomplexa; class Conoidasida; order Eucoccidiorida; family Eimeriidae; genus Eimeria; species Eimeria praecox. The sequence goes on from OY986951.1 coordinate 1,643,529, forward strand.
AGCTAGCTATCGAGGGATATTCGTATAGCTAGCTAGCTAGCTAGATAGATAGATAGATAGCTATACAGCTAGCTAGCTAGCTAGATAGCTAGCTAGCTAGCTAGATAGCTAGCTAGCTAGCTAGATAGATAGATAGATAGATAGATAGATAGTCATCCCGCTGCTCTCGCGGCGGTGGTGGCAGTGGGGCGCTGGCTGTGAGATAGCAGCAGCAGCAGCAGCAGCAGCAGCAGCAGCAGCAGCAGCAACAGGAGCAGCACCTGTTGCTGGTCTTGACTGGCACTGCTGCTGCAGCAGCAGCAGCTGCTGCTGCAGTAAACACCACAAACTGCTGCAGCAGCAGCAGCAGCAATATATATATATATATATATATATATATATATATATATATATATATATATATATATATATATATATATAATTTATTTTTTTCTTTGTTGTTTGAGTCTGTATGTTTTATTAAATAGTGTAGGGTTTCTCGGTACTTCTTCATTAGGGTTTAGGGGGCGTAATAGAGGTTGCTGTGTTCTTGGATCTATCCATGTAGGATATAAAAAGTTATTAAAATATATTTTATCTTTATTAATTGTTAGATATCTTTTATTATTCTTTTCTTCTCTTCTTTGTTTTGTTTCTGTTGATAATTTAACACCATATTTACTTCGTCTTCTATTTCTATTCTTCACGGGAAGAAGATCGTACACACCACGAACTGCTTTGTAGTTGCTGCAGCAGCAGCAGCAACAGCAGCAGCAGCAGCAGCAACAGCAGCAGCAGCAACAGCAGCAGCAGCAGCAGCAGCAGCAACAGATAGGGATACAAATTGAGAGAGAAAGAGAGATAGAGGGGAGAAGAAAAACAAAGAAACATACATCTTAAATAAATTAAATTAATCTATTAATTTAATTTAATTTAATTTAATTTAATTTAATTTAATTTG
>OY986951.1:1651968-1666968 GCA_963920595.1 Eimeria praecox
ATTATATTTATATCTTCTATCTTTTTTAATTATATTTTATTATATATATTTTATTTATATTTATTATATTTATTTTCTCTGTCTCCTCTCTATTCTGTCTCCTCTGTCTCCTTACTAACTAATTTGTTTCTTCTCTCTTATTTATTATACTATCTCTCTCTCTCTCTCTCTCTCTCTTTCTGTCTCTTTATTATATATGTTTTCTGTCTCTCTTTATTATATTTGTGTCCTCTCTCTATTATATATTACAAGTGTCTCCTTTCTCTCTCTCTCTCTCTCTCTCTCTCTCTCTCTCTCTCTCTCTCTGTCTCCCTCTGTCTCCTTCTGTCTATCTCTGTCTATCTCTGTCTGTCTCTGTCTGTCTCTCTGTCTGTCTCTGTCTGTCTCTCTGTCTGTCTCTGTCTGTCTCTCTGTCTCTCTCTGTCTCTGTCTCTTCCTATCTCCCTCCTTCTCTCTCTTTCTCTGTCTCTCTCTGTCTCTCTGTCTCCTTTTACTATATTTCTATTTTATTTTATTTTATTTTTATTTAATTTTTATTTTATTTTTATTTTTATTTTTTATTTCTTGATCGGACAAAACAAGTAGCGGCTTTAATCTAACAGTATGTTCAAATACACCTGCTGCTGCTGCTGCTGCTGCTGCTGCTGCTGCTGCTGCTGCTGCAGTAGTAGTAGCAGCAGCAGCAGCAATTGCTGCTGCTGCTTGAGTTGGTTCTGCTGCTGTTGCTGCTGCTGAGAGTCTAAATCCCTTTATAGAAACAGCGGTAGCCCCAAGTGCAGCAGCAGCAGCAGCAGCAGCACTAACAGCAGCAGCACTAACAGCAGCAGCAACAACAAGACTAGCTGCAGCAGCACTAGCAGCAGGAGGAGGAGGAGGAGGAGGAGGAGGAGGAGGAGACACAAATTCAACTGTCTCTCTTTCGTCTGCTTCGTTTTCTTTGTTTTTCTAACTCTCTATCTGCTGCTAATCCTCTCCTCCTCTCTTTAAAGCCTCTCCCTCTTCTATTCTTCTTCTTGTTGCTTCTGCTGCTGTCTTTATATATTCTGCTGCTGCTGCTGTTGCTGCTGCTGCTGCTGTTGCTGCTGCGGCTGCGGCTGCGGCTGCTGCGTCGGTGTCTCCTGCGTCTTCTCGAATCTCTCTCGCTGCTGCTGCTGCTGCTGCTGCTGCTGCTGCTTCTACTGATATGCCTCCTCTGTCTTCTCCCATCTAATTTTCTGCTGTCTCTCAAGTGTCTCCTTCTCAAACTCTCTAACCTGCTGCTGCTGCTGCTGCTGCTGCTGCGGCTGCGGCTGCGGCTGCGACGATAGCGTCCTCTGTCTCCCCCGTTCGATTTTACTATTCTGTCTCTGTCTGTTTGGCTGTTTGTTTGTCTATACACAAAATTAAATTAAATTGAATTAAATTAAATTAAATTAAATTAAATTAAATTAAATTAAAAATAAAATAAAATGAAGAAAAACAAAAAGACCTACACGTCCTGCTGCAGCAGCAGCAGCAACAGCAGCAGCAGCAACAGGAGCAACAGCAACAGTAGCAGCAGCAACAGCAGCAGCAGCAACAGTAGCAGCAGCAACAGCAGCAGCAACAGCAGCACTATCCCTATTATAATAAATACTATCTTTATAATACTATTTAATATATTTTAATTAATAATTAATTTATTTATAATATTAAATATATTCAAACAAATAATTAAATTATTAAAATATATGTAATATAATATAATATAATATAATGTAATATAATATAATATAATATAATATAATACAATATAATATAATATAATATAATATAATATAATATAATATAATATAATATAATATAATATAATATAATATAATATAATATAATATAATATAATATAATATAATATAATATAATATAATATAATATAATATAATATAATATAATATAATATAATATAATATAATATAATATAATATAATATACCTGTTATATATATTTTGTCTGTCCCCCCACTCCATTCTTTCTTTATTTTCTCCCCCCCAAATATTTCTTCTGTCTCTTTCTTCTATCTCCTCATACTCTCGACGAGGTCTTAGGCTACGCAAATATATAACAAACATCTACAACAATTAATTAATTAATTAATTAATTAATTAAATATTTAATTAATTTATTTAATTAATTTATTTAATATATATATATATGTGTACAATAGAAAGAAAACTTGATAGGTAGAGAGAGAAGACAAAGTAAAGATATAAAAAAACAAATATCGAATAATAAATAATTAGTAAATAATAAATAAAATAAATACATAAATAAATAAATAAATAATAAAATAATAAATAAATAAATAAATTAAATAAATAAATAAACAAGAGAAGGAGACAGAAAGGAGACAGTTAAATAATCTGATCCGCCATTTTGTGTTTTTATTGAATTTGTATATTTTAAAGATAAAAATATATAATTATAAACAGAGAAAAACAAAGAAAGAATAATAAATAAGATATTAAATATATTTAAATAAACAAGAGACAGAAGGAGACAGAAAGAGACAGAAGGAGACAGAAAGAGACAGAAGAAGAAGCCTCTTCAACCTACACAGCTCTCGTCTCTCGCGGATATCTACCTAAATTTTCTCCCACATCCAACGAAGAAAAACAAAAACGAGAACGATAGTATCCTAAGCTCGCCTACGAAAATAAATAAATATATTTAATTTAATATATTTAATTATATCTAATTTAATATAATTAATTATATTTAATTTAATATAATTAAGTAAATATAATTAAGTAATTAATTAATTAATTATAATAATGTACATATATAATTAAGTATATAGATAGTATCCTAAGCTCGCCTAAGAAAATAAATAAATATATTTAATTAAATACATTTAATTATATTTAATTAAATACATTTAATTATATTTAATTAAATATAATTAATTAAATATAATTAATTAAATATAGTTAAGTAATTAATTAATTATCTATAATAATGTGCATACATAATTAAATATATAGATAGTGAACCAAGCTGGAAAAAAAATATAAAATAAATATAATTAATTAATTATAATTAATTAATTATAATTAATTATAATTAATTAATTAATTAATTAATTATAATCAATTAATTATAATTAATTAATTATAATTAATTAATTATAATTAATTAATTAATTAATTATAATTAATTAATTATAATTAATTATAATTAATTAATTAATTAATTAATTAATTATAACAATATAACTAATAAATATATACATAGTAAGCTAAACTGGTCTAAAGAAAATAAATATATAAATAAATAAACATAATTACATAACAAAATATATTTAAGTAAAAACACAATTAATTAATTAATTAATTAATTAATTAATTAATTAATTAATTAGAGGGATAGAGACAGACAGAATAAGAAGAGACAGACAAAGGAGAAAAACAAAAAAGACAGCAGCAAAAAATCTAAAAATTCTGTTGCTGCTGCAGCAGCAGCACCATCAGCAGCAGCAGCAACAGCAGCACCATCAGCAGCAGCAGCAACAGCAGCAGCAACAGCAGCAGGAAGAAGTTCGTACCTTAACAGCAGCAGCATCCCTCAGTAAAGCTGTCTCCTCTAGACCTGCTGTCTCATTTGTGGGGCCCCCTCCCTCAGCAGCAGCAGCAGCAGCAGCAGCAGCAGCAGCAATAGCAAAATTTAACGTTGGCCGTAGCTTTCTAATGCGTGTAGGGTCTGCTGCTGCTGCTGCTGATGCAGCAGGCATATCAGCAGCAACAGCAGGACGCAGCAGCAGCTGATATGACTTCCCCTCTCTGCTGCTAGGTAGAGACACACTCCTGCAGCAGCAGCAGCAGCAGCAGCAGCAACAGCAGCAGCAGCAGCAGCAACAGCATCAGCAGCAACAGCAGCAGCAACACAAAGATACGTAAGACTTCAGGCCATGACGGCAACAGCAGCAGCAGCAACAGCAACAGCAGCAGCAACAGCACCACCAAGAACAGCAACAGCAGCAGCAACAGCAGCAGTAACTGCAGCAAACCAATAACAGCAGCAACAGCAGCAGCACAAGCAGCAGCAGCTGCAGCAGCACAAACAGCAGCAGCACCAACAGCAACAGCAGCACCAACAGCAGCAGCAGCACAAACAGCACAAACAGCAGCAACAGCAACAGCAGCAGCACAAACAGCAGCAACAGCAGCAGCAACAGCAGCAGCAGCAGCAGCAGCAGTTTGTCTTGCCTTCTCCACTTGGCTATTTGCTGCAAACATATTCTGATATCAGCATCACTCTCTAGATTATTTTGTAGAAGGCTTAAGCTAGCTAGCTGCTCTTTAATAGATAATAGCTGCTGCTGCTGCTGCTGCTGTCTCTCCTGCTGCAGCAACTCTCCCTCTTCTTCTCCCTCTTCTAGTTGCTGCTCGAGTTCCTGCTGCTGCTGCAGCAGCAACTCTCGATGCCGCAGCAGCAACATATCGCAAGGTCTGCTGCGCTGCTGCAGCGCGGAAGCAGCAGCAGCAGGTGAGGGGAAACTAACACAACAATCTTCTATATAACAATTCATATCCCCCTCCATCTGCTGCTGCTGCTGCTGCTGCTGCTGCTGCTGAGGTGCTAGGAACTCTACTTGTACGGGGTTGAACGGTTGAAAGAAAGACATAATATCACAAGGAGAGACTAAACCCCCGCACACTATATACACACTGTTCGGGACTGGCTGCAGCAGCAAACACACCAACAACAGCAGCAACAAATACAGCAGCAGAAGCAGCAGCAAACACAGCAGCAGCAGCAGCAAATACAGCAGCAGCAGCAGCAACAGAAGGATATATATATATATATATATATATATATATATATATATATATATATATATATAGAGAGAGAGAGAGAGAGAGAGAGAGAGAGAGAGAGACAGTAGCAGTAACTATACAAACAGCAGCAGCACATATACAAGCCCAGCCTTCTAATTCAAACAGCAGCAGCAGCAAGAACAACAAAAGCAGCAGCACTAGTAAGAACAGTTGCTGCAGCAATAACAGCTGCAACGGGAGCAAATCTGCAGCAGCAGCAAAGAAGGAAGAACAAGCCCAGCCTTCTAATTCAAACAGCAGCAGCAACAGCAGCAGCAGCAGCAACAGCAGCAACAGCAGTAGTAGGAACAGTTACTGCAGCAAAAACAGCTGCAACAGGAGCAGCAAAAACAGCAGCAGCAGCAGCAAGAGCAGCATCAACATCTGCTGCAGCACGAAGAGCTGCTTCAGAAACAGCAGCACAAACAGCAGCAGCAGCAGTAGCACCACGACCATCATCATCATCAGCAGCAGCAGCAGCAGCAACAGCAACAGCAGCAGCAGCAGCAACAGCAGCAGCAGCAGCAGCAGCAGCTTACAGGATCGTCCTGCTGCAGCAGCCTCACTCCCTGCCAGCCCGCATCGGGGACGTTAAGTGCTTCGACGCATACAGCGCGCAGCAGCTGCAGCCAACGGCTGCCTGTATTTGCTGCTGCTGCTGCTGCTGCTGCTGCTGCTACTACGGAGGGACTAGGACGGAGCAGCACTTGTCTTCTGTGCTGCTGCTGTGGCAGTGTATGTTCTTGCTCCTCCTGCTGCTGTTCCTGCTGCTGCTGCTGCTGCTGTTGCTGCAGCAGCAGCTCTGGCGAATGCTGGCGCTCATGCTGCTGCTGCTGCTGCTGCTGCTGTTGTTGCTGCTGCTGCTGCTCACGCTGCCTGTTCTGGTTGCTGATGCTCTTCTTCTTCTTCTCTCTTTCTATTACTTCCTCTAAAGACAGATTCAGCAGCGGGTTTACTCCTGCTGCTGCTGCTGCTGCTGCTGCTGCTGTTGCTGCTGCAGCGGGGCCCTCAGGGGCCTCCCACGTTATCAAGGGGATTGTCATGAGCAGCAAATATAAAAAAACAGAGATAATAAATTATGGAGATCTGCAGCAGCAGCAGCAATTGCTGCTGCTGCTGCTGCTGCTGTTGTTGTTGCTGTTGTGATATTGCTGCAGCGGCAGCAGATATTGTTGTTGCTGCTGCAGCAGCGGCTGCTGCAGTTGCTGCTGCTGCTGCTGCTGCTGCTCACAATCTTCCTGCTGCTACCCTGTATAGTAATACTAAAAACCCTACTAAACCTCCTGCTGCTGCTGCTGCTGTCCCTGCTGCTGCTGCTGCTGCTGCTGCTGCTGGGTACGGGGGCCCCCTGCCCGGCCGCAGCTGCTGCAGCAGCAGGGGCTGCAGCAGCACCGGATCTGAGGTGTACGTACAGCAAAGAAGTATAAGATAGTATTATTTAATTTATACTAATATATTTTATTAATTGCTTTATCAACAACGTTAAGTCCTTTGCTGCTGCTGCTGCTGCTGCTGCTGCCGCCGCCGATAACTGGGGCTGCTGCTGCTGCTGCTGCTGCTGCTGTTGCTGCTGCCGCCGCAGCAGCAGCAACAGCAGCAACAGCAGCAACAGCAGCAACAAGAGCATCAGCAATATGTCTGTCTGTACATCTAACTAATCTTCTTATTCTCTTAACACAGCCAAAACCATAGAAACAAATAATGTGACGAGCAGCAGCATCAACATTCTGCTGCAGCAGCTTTGTTGAGGTGTATATACACCTGAGGTGTATATACACCTCAGGTGTATATACACATTGCTTTATCATGACCTTCCTACCACATCTCGTGCCAGCAGCAACAGCTGCAGCAACAGCAGCAGCAACAGCTCCTGCTGCTGCAGCAGCAGCAGCAAGAGCAAGCCGGCTCCATACATTTGCTGCTGCTGCTGCTGCTGCTGCTGCTGCTGCTGCTGCTCCTTCGACGCCCTTCGGGAATACGTACACCGTACAACAACGAAACACCAGCAGCAGCAGCATCAGCAACAGAAGCAGCAGCAACAACAACAGCAGCAGCAACAACAACAACAGCAGCAGCGACACCAGCAGCAGCAGCAGCAACAGCAGCAGCAGCAACAGCAGCAGCAGCAGCCCGATAGATAATGTTAAGCTAATTAAAGATGAAGTCGTATATAGAGGATGGAGGACCAGTAAGCACACAGCAGCAGCAGCAGCAGCAGCAACAGCAGCAGCAGCAACAGCAGCAGCAACAGCAGCAGCAGCAACAGCAGCAGCAGCAACAGCAGCAGCAGCAGCAGTGTTTAGATTTGTCTCATAGTGTGGCTGTATGTTTATGTCTTTGTTTTATTTTCTGCTGTCTCCTCAGCTCTCTATTTATTTATTCTCATCTCTCCTTGTATATATCTCTGTATTTATTTATTTATTTATTTATTTATTTATTTATTTATTTATTTATTTATTTATTTATTTATTTATTTATTTGTCTATTTATTTATTTATTCTTTATAGATTTGTTTGTTTGTCTGTTTATATATATATATATATATATATATATATATATATATATATATATATATATATATATATATATATATATATATATATATATATATATATATATATAATTTTTTAATATATTTTACTTGCATACTCTCTTTCTCTAATTTCTAACCTCACTTTATCTATTTATCTATTTATCTATTTATCTATTTATTTATTTATTTATTTATTTATTTATTTATTTATTTATTTATTTATTTATTTATTTATCTATTTATCTATTTATTTATGTATTAATTTATTAATTTATTAATTTATTTGTTAATTAACTAATTTATTTATTTATTTATCTATTTATTTATTTATCTATTTATTTATTTATTTATTTATTTATTTATTTATTTATTTATCTATTTATCTATTTATTTATGTATTAATTTATTAATTTATTAATTTATTTGTTAATTAACTAATTTATTTATTTATTTATTTATTTCTTTATTTCTTTATTTATTTATTTATTTATTTATTTATTTATTTATTTATTTATTTGTGTTTGTGTTTTAGTAAAGCGCCGTACTGTCTCCTTCCCTAACGGCTGTCTACACTCTTTCGACGTCTCCTCGGCTCCTCCTGCTGTTTTGTGTCTCCCCTACAACACTTATAATAAAACATTTACTCTTATTAGGGTGATTGTTTATATATTTAGATTGGTGCTGCTGCTGTTGCTGCTGCTGTTGCTGCTGCTGCTGCTGCTGCTGTTGCTGCTGGTGCTCGTGGGGTCTGGATGCTGCTGCTGCTGCTGCTGTCTGTATGCTGCTTCTGATGTTGCTGCTGTTGTCTGTATATGTGCTGCTGCTGCTGTTGTATGTGTGCTGTTGCTGCTATGTGCTGCTGCTGCTGTTGCTGCTGCTGCTGTTGCTGCTGCTGCTGCTGTCTGTATGCTGCTGTTGTTGCTGCTGCTGTTTGATGTTTGCTGCTGCCGTTGAGACAGCAGGGTTTAGGGTTTAGGGTGTATATACTGCCTCCTCCTCTAATAATAATGAAAATAAAAATACAATGAATGAAGCTTCTCTCTGTATTATTAATAATAATAATAATTATTATTATATTTATAATATAATAATAATAATTATTATTATTATAATAATAATTATAATTATAATTATAATATTGTTGAATTGTCTCCTCTAGCAGCTCTAGAGATATCAACCTGTCTCTTCTATCTCTCTGTCTGTCTGTCTGTCTCTCTCTCTCTGTCTCTCTCTAGCTAAATGTATAATGTAAACTGTCTGCTAATCAGATAATAATAATAATAAATAATAATAATAGTAATAAATAATAATAATAAATAATAATAATAATAATAAATACTAATACTAATAATAATAAGAATGTGTCTCCTTCGGGGTGTATGTACAGGAGTACTGCCCCGGTCCTCATAAAGGATTGTTTGGTGTTGTCTGCGGGTTATTTGAAGATAAACACAAAAACATACAACACTGTGCTTTGTGTGAAACAGAAGAAGAAGCAGGCGTGGTAATATATTTAATTTAATTTAATTTAATTTAAATTTATTTGATTTAATTCATATTTATTTAATTTAATTTGATTTAATTTAATTTGATTTGATTTGATTTAATTTAATTTAATTTAATTTAATTTAATTTAATTTAATTTACTTTGATTTGATTTAATTTGATTTAATTTAATTTAATTTAATTTAATTTAATTTGATTTAATTTGATTTGATTTAATTTGATTTGATTTAATTTGATTTGATTTGATTTGATTTAATTTGATTTGATTTAATTTAATTTATTTTATTTTAATTTAATTTAATTTAATTTATTTAATTAAATTTATTTTATTTATTGTTTTTAGTTTTATTTAATTTTGTTTTGTTTTGCCCATGATATTATATTATATATTTTGTTTATGACAGAAGAAGAATCATGTGTATTTATTTATATATTATTATTATTTAATTTAATTAATTTAATTTAATTTATTAATTTTTTAAAAAATTTTAGAATTTAGGGTCTAGGGTTTAGGGTTTAGGGTTTAGGGTTTAGGGTTTAGGGTTTAGGGTTTAGGGTTTAGGGTTTAGGGTTTAGGGTTTGTGTACAGCGTGGGGGTCGTTTGATATCTGTTATGAGCAATCCTTCTTTGATATTACCTGGAGCCAAATATACATCTCAGCCATACTATCCCTTCTTAGTTTTAGACGGAGAGAAGGTAAACCCTAATCTAGGGTTTAGGGTTTAGGGTTTAGGGTTTAGGGTTTAGGGTTTAGGGTTTAGGGTTTAGGGTTTAGGGTCTTAGGAGGTGCTGTTGCTACTGCTGCTGCTCCCAAAGATTGCTGCTGCTGGAACGCCTTGCTGCTGCTGCTGCTGCTGCTCTATTTGCTGCAGCTAGCAGCAGCAGCAGCAGCAGCTGCTGCTGCTGCTGCTATCACTGTAGCTTCTGCTTTCCCTGGGCATTTGCTGCTGCTCTATCTTTTGCTGCTGCTGCTGCTGCTGCTGCTGCTTTATCTGCTGCTGCTGCTGTATCTGCTGCTGCTGCTGCTCTATCTGCTGCTGCTGCTGTTCTATATCTTTTGCTGCTGCTGCTGTATCTGCTGCTGCTGCTGCTGCTGCTGCTGTTATTGTTTGTTTGAAGGTGTGTGAGGATCGTCGTAAGTTAGATGCAGACGAGTTAGTGGAAACAGCAGAATTCAAATATACAGAAATAATTAAATTGATATTCGACGGACAAACTACGAGTACAGGAGCCATGATGCTTCTGTTAGGCTGTGAGAAGCTAAGACAACTCAATCTACTTTAATATTATATTATTATTTATTTATATTATTTATATTATATTATTATATTATTATATTATTTATATTATTTATATTATTTATATTATTCTTATTACAAGTACAGGAGCCATGATGCTTCTGTTAGGCTGTGAGAAGTTAAGACAACTCAATCTACTTTAATATTATTATTTTATTTATATTATTATATTATTATATTATTATATTATTATTATATTATATTATTATTACAAGTACAGGAGCCATGATGCTTCTGTTAGGCTGTGAGAAGCTAAGACAACTCAATCTACTTTAATATTATATTATATTATTATTTATATTATTATATTATTTATATTATTTATATTATTTATATTATTTATATTATTATTATTACAAGTACAGGAGCCATGATGCTCCTATTAGGCTGTGAGAAGTTAAGACAACTTAATCTACTTTAATATTATTATATTATTATATTATATTATTATTATATTATTATTTTATTTATATTATATTATTATTATTATATTATATTATATTATTATTATTATATTATATTATATTGGGGCCATGATGCTTCTGTTAGGTTTTGAGAATTTAAGACAACTCAATCTACTTTAATATTATTATATTATTTATATTATTATATTATTTATATTATATTATTATTATATTATTATATTATTATTGTATTGTTTATATTATTATATTATTATATTGTTTTAATATTCTAGTATTATTATACTTTTATAGTTTATTATTATAGTATAGCTTTTGTTTATATTAAACCCAAAAAAAGACGGAGCAACCACACACCGAAGCAGCAGCAGCAGCAGCAGCAGCAGCAGCAGCTGCAGCAGCAGCAGCAGCAGCAGCGAGAGAGAGAGAGAGAAGCAGCAGAAACGGATACTGCAATAGCTGCAGCAGCAGCAGCAGCAGCAGCAACAGCGTGAACAGCAGCTGCTGCTAAACGAGCTGTTGCAGCAGCAGCAGCAACAGCAGCAGCAGCAGCAACAGCAGCAGCAGCAACAGCAGCAGCAGCGGCCTTGTATTGTCTCCTTAACTTGTACTTTTTGTTTGCCTGGGCTACAGGAGACAGTTAACAATATATATATATATATATATATATATATATATATATATATATATATATATATATATATATATATATATATATATATATATATATATATTTATACTTATATATTATATATATATATCTAGTTAGATATAGATATTTAGATATCTGTAGGTAGATAAAACTCTATACACTTGATACGTCTGTATAGATATTAGATATAGACTAGTATATATATATATATATATATATATATATATATATATATATATATATATATATATATAATATTTAAATGTAGATATGAGTTCGGCATCTGTATAGAATAATTTTGATGTTATATCCCCAAGTTGTTCTACAAAACAAAACCTTAAAATACACTACGCCGCCTTACACTAAACAACTAGGGGGGCCCCCCTAACAAAGGGGGGCCCCCCTAAGAAATGAAAGGGGGGCCCCCCTAAGAAAGGAAAGGGGGCCCCCATAGAAGGGGAGGGGGCCCCCTAAGAAAGAGGGAGGGAGGCCCCCTGAGAAGGAGGGAGGGGGCCCCCCCCCTCCTCTTAAGAGAAGAGGCCCCTCCCTCTCTATTTTAACTAGTGAGGAAGCCCCCCGCCTAGGTGTGGGGAGGGGAAACTGGGGGCCCCCAGGGTACGGGGGGCCCCCCAGCGTGCGGGGGGGCCCCTTATGCTGTGTGTGTTGTAATGTTTAAGAGGGAGAGGAGACAAAGATAGATTAATAGATAGATAGATATAGATATTATATATATATATATATATATATATATATATACAGAGAGAGAGAGAGAGAGAGAAATAATTATAATACTTTATATAATTTGTGAAGATTTAATTTGTTTCAATGTGACAGAATCTGTTTTAAAATATATATATATATATATATATATATATATATATACATATATATATATATATATATGTCGTATATCTATTATTTATTTAGATATAGTTTGTATAGATACATCATATATAATATATAATATATATAATAATAAATATAATATATATTATATATATTATATAATATATATTATTATATATAATATAATATATATTATATTATATATACATATATATATATATATATATATATATATATATCCTACACAGTCCACTATATAACATAACACAACCTAATCTAATCTACAAACACAATATAATAATATAATTTATAATAATATATAATAATATAATATAATATAATAATATAAACCCAATATAATATATAATATAATCAACTATAATATATACTCCTAAATAATAATATATACAACTATACACCAATATATATATATATATATATATATATATATATATATATATATATATATATATATATATATATATATATATATTACGCTATTTTTTTCTTTCTATTATTATATTTTGCTCTTAGTATATTAACGCCATCTTCAACATTGGATAGGAACTCAGCAGGTAGTATGTGTTCTATGACATCAAGCATATCTTTATATATAGAACGGAGTGTATGTTCCCCTGCACCTGTCACAGAGGCTACCTCACACACCTTAGGAAGCAATAAATTACTGCTGCTGCTGTTGCTGCTGTTGCTGCTGCTGTTGCTGCAGCTTAACAGCTGTACTACAAGCCATATTGCTGCTGCTGCTACGGAATTAGGTCTAGACAGACACAGACACATACACACACAAACAACACAGGGTTTATTAGGGGTTATTAGGGTTTAGTAGGGTTTATTAGGGTTTAGTAGGGTTTAGTAGGGTTTAGTAGGGTTTATTAGGGTTTAGTAGGGGTTATTAGGGTTTAGTAGGGTTTATTAGGATGCATTAGGGTTAATTAGGGTTTAGGGTTCGGATTTCGGGTTTAGTGTTTCGGGTTTAGGGTTTGGGGTTTAAGGTTTAAGGCTTAGGGTTTGGGGTTTAAGGATTAGGGTTTGGGGTTTAGGATTTAGTGTTTCGGGTTTAGTGCTTAGGGTTTAAGGTTTAGTGTTTAGGGTTTAAGGTTTAGTGTTAAGGGTTTGTGGTTTAGGGTGTGTGGTTTAGGGTTTATTGTTTATTGTTTAGGGTTTGTGGTTTAGGGTCTGTGGTTTAGGGTCTGTGGTTTAGGGTTTATTGTTTAGGGTTTATTGTTTGTGGTTTAGGGTTTGTGGTTTAGGGTTTGTGGTTTAGGGTCTAGGGTTTGTGGTTTATTGTTTAGGGTTTAGGGTTTAATGTTTAGGATTTAGTGTTTCGGGTTTAATGTTTAGGGTTTAGGGTTTAATGCTTAGTGTTTATTGTTTAATGTTTAAGGTTTAGGGTTTAATGCTTAGTGTTTATTGTTTAATGTTTAAGGTTTAGGGTTTAATGCTTAGTGTTTATTGTTTAATGTTTAAGGTTTAGGGTTTAATGCTTAGTGTTTATTGTTTAATGTTTAAGGTTTAGGGTTTAATGTTTAGGGTTTAGGGTTTAGGGTTTAGGGTTTAGGGTTTAGGGTTTAGGGTTTAGGGTTTGTGGTTTAGGGTTTAGGGTTTAGGGTTTAGGGTTAATTGTATACTATTATACCTGTGGCTGCTAACAAAAACCTGTGACGCTCTTTTCGCGACATGTTCTGCAACATCACTAACATGCATGGATAGTTGTAATTTGCTGCAATATCTCGGCAATAATTGTGCAATATTTTCAATATTATTTGCTCCTCCTCTTTGTGGTAATATCCTCTTTATTTTATTAATTGCTTTGCCTAAATCCTTCTCTGTTATTGATCGATCATATACGATTAATTCCCGCACTGTACGTGTAGCCCCTGCTTCTCTACAAGCTAAATATGTTATTGCTAACATACACACAGATGTATTGCGAGAGCGGAGTTGACCTAAATCCTGAGGTGAGCAGACACCCCAGACCCCACACAGACACACAGAGACACACATTATTATTATTATTATTATTATTATCATTATTATTATTATTATTATTACTACTATTATATATATATATATATATATATATATATATATATATATATATATATATATATATATATATATATATATATATATATAGGTTGCAGCAGCAGCAGCAGAAGCAGGGGGAACATCAACAGCAGCAGCAGCAGCAACAGCAACAACAGCACTACCACCAGCACCACCGCCACCCCCACCAGCAGCAACAGCAGCAGCAGCAGCACCAGCAGCAACAGCATCACTATGTAGATCTAACCAGCAGCTCCTTCGCTATTTCCTTTGCTCTTTCTAAAATGAATTCCCTGAGGGAGAATGCTTCTGCAATTAATCGAAGATATGAAAAAGCGGATTTAAGTTGTCTATCTCTTCCATTATTTTCTGCTGCTGCAGCACCAGATGTGGCTGCTTCATGTAGGATCTGTAGTCTCCTACCAAACCCTTTACTATTCGATCCACCCCCGCTGCTGCTGCTGCTGCTGCTGCTGCTGCCTGTTAATAACATACATGTCCCCATACCCCCGTCTTGAAGCCATACATCTAATGCCTCTCCTACTCTGTTCCTGTCTGCTCCCTTCTGTACCCCTCCAGATGATTCTACATTAAACGACCTCCACTCTTGTTCTTCGTTTAATACTTTCTCTTCTAAAACAAAACCACACTCTCTACACAGTTGATCACCGCTGCTGCTATCAAATACTATCGTGCTGCTGCTGCTGCTGCTGCTGTTGCTGCTGCTGCTGCTGCTGCTGCTGCTGCTGTTGTTGCTGCAGAAGGGACATGACAGAGTTCGTTTAGAAGATAAATATAAACTAAAACGAGGACGAGAGGCAGAGGCAGAGCTACTTGAGGACA
>OY986951.1:1671968-1674468 GCA_963920595.1 Eimeria praecox
ATATATAATTAAAACCAAAACAACAAACCCCACAACACGGGTTTGTTTATACACCTCATCATACCAGCCCCATAAATGCATGCATGCATGCATGCATGCATGCATGCACGGGGTGTACGTCCACCTCTAAACTGTAAGAGAGTCATATCACCTGCGAGGATGTGGGGCTTTGCTTATAATAAAGACAGACAGCCCCCGATATATGTTTAAGGGGGGGCCCTAAATATTTAGGGTTTAGGGTTTAGGGTTTAGGGGTAGATAGAGGAGGAGACGATTCAGGTGTATAGGCAGCTCGATGTCGATGTCTCCTTTGATTTCTGTCAGACGACAGACTAACAGCAACACCAACACACTAACTCTCTGCATCAGCGCACTCTGCTGCTGCTGCTGGTGCTGCTGCTGCTGGTGCTGCTGCTGGTGCTGCTGCTGCTGCTGCTGCTGGGGCTGCTGCTGCTGCTGCTGCTGCTGCCGGATCCGCCTCTAGTTCTTTACGGCTCTCCGTCTTCGGTCTGTCCTCTGTCTTTTCCTTTGAACCCTCAGCTGCTGCTGTTTCTGCTGCTGCTGTTTCTGCTGCTGCTGCATCTGCTGCTGCTGCTGCTGCTCCATCTGCTGCTGCTGCCGCTGCTGCTGCGCTGTCCTCTGTCTTAGTAGCTGCGGCAGCTGCACCTACACTTGCTGGTGTTGCTGTTGCAGCTTCTGTTGCGGCTGTTGTTGCGACTGCTTTTGCTGCGGCTGCTGCAGTTGTTGCTGCTGTTCCTGCTGTTGCTGCTGCTGTTGCTGCTGCTGCTGCTGCTGTTGCTGCTGCTGCTGAGGCTTCCTTCGTTTCTGGAGGTGAGGCTTCGACAAGCCGTTCTGCAGCAACTGCAGCAGCTGCAGCAGCAGCAACAGGAGCAGCAGCAGCAGCTGCTGCTGCTGTTGCTGCTGCAACCGGAACAGGTGCTGGTGTTGTTGCTGTTGCTGCTGCTGGTGCTGGTGCTGCTGCTGCAGGAGCTGCCGCCGCTGCTGCAGCAGGAGCTGCCGCTGCAGCAGCAACAGGAGCAGCAGCATCTGTAGCAGCAGCAGCAGCAGCACGCGGTTCTGCTGCAGCAGCCGGAGACGAAGCTTCAACAGCAGCAGGAGCAGCAGCTGCTGCTGTATCAGCAACAGCAGCAGCAGCAGCTGCTGCTGCTGCTGCTGCAGCAACATGAGCAGCAGGAGAGACGTCGTCTCCGGGGGAGCTTGAAAGCCTAAGCGCAGCAGGTGCTGGTGCTGCAGCAGGTGCAGCAGCAGCAGCAGCAGCAGCAGGTGCAGCAGCAGCAGCAGCAGCAGGTGCAGCAGCAGCAGCAGCAGGAGGCTTCCACATCAAGGGGAGTGTGCATCGAGCCATGAGTTTTGCGAAGTGGTTATACGCAGGCAGCGATTTTCTCTTCTTTTCGTTTAATTCAAGATTTGTCTGAGGTGTATATACACCTGAAACAGTTAGATCTACTTGAGATTGTATCGGAAGCTGTTGCTGCTGCGCCTGTTGTTCTTGCTGTTGTTGCTGCTGCTGTTGCTGCTGCTGCTGTTGAATCTGTTGTAGTTCTTGTAGCTGTTGTAGCTGCTGCATCTGCTGCTGCATCTGCTGCTGCAGCTGCTGCTGCAGCTGCTGCTGCAGCTGCTGCTGTTCTCTCGACATGCGTTTTTGTGTGGGTGTTAGGTCTCCCCTTGTAGCAGCTTCAGTTCCCCTCATCTCAGCAGCAGCAGCAGCAGCAGGGCGTCTGCTGTTGGTGCCTGCAGCGTTTGTATTTGCTGCTCTCGATAAATTGGTTTTATTCCCTCCACACGAATGCGTCGGCGCCGATTTACGTCTAAGGCCTTCGTTGAGAGCAGCAGCAGATCGATAGGACCAAGTAGAAGCAGCAGCAGCAGCAGCAGCAGGTGTCTGCTGCTGCTGTTGTTGCTGCTGTTGCTGCTGCTGCTGCTGCTGTTGCTGCTGCTGCTGTGGAAGGCTTGGAGACGGATCGTACGGCCGTCGCGGGTTCGATGCTCGGCGCGCCTTGCGCTGTACACACACACTGCAGCAGATTCAGGGGATCTAGCAGCAGCAGTAGATGTAGACACTCTAACCTGCTGCAGCAGCAACACTAGCTGCTAGCTGCTGCAGCAGCAGCAGCTGCAGCAGCAGCAGCAGCAGCAGCAAACACCACTGTGGGACTGAAGCAACGCCCCTATGAAGAAACGGATTTCGTGCTGCAGATGAATCTGACTTCATCTGTTCAGAAGAGGATAGACAAAAGAATGATAGATAGAAACAGTTTAGGGTTTAGGGTTTAGGGTTTAGGGTTTAGGGTTTAGGGGTTAGGGTTTAGGGTTTATGCTTACCCCGCCTGCGAGATCAAGCTCTCGGGCGATGGTCCATACGCTGGCTTTCCTAACGTGCTGCAATGTTGAATGATAAGAAGAAAAAAAGAGAAAATAATATAAAATGTAATTACACAATGTATATTATTTACTTTTTTATGTTTAAATTGCTATTTTA
>OY986951.1:1679468-1691968 GCA_963920595.1 Eimeria praecox
TAAAATTTATTAATTAATTGTGTTGATCGTGCTTTTTTTAAAAACTATCGCATGCAGATTCGAATCGATATAAATAAAAATAATTATTGTATATATTATAAATAAATAAATAAATATAATTTTAATATTTTAAATAAAATATAAAATTATAATCGCGTTTTAAAATCGAAGGTTTCTTTTCTTTCTTCCCTCGCAACAAACTGCAGGCAATATACGCAATAATAAGATATTTTTGTGTTTGAATTTGAGGCATTTTACAACTAAAATAAAATAAAAAATATATATAATTAGCAATTTAAAATATTATTTTGAATTTGGAGCCAAAATACAAGCAGATACGATGATATTTCGCTCGAGGAGGGCTTTGCAACGCTATATTATATGTTATATATATATATATATATATATATATATATATATATATATATATATATATATATATATATATATATATATATATATATATATATATATATATATAATACGAAGACAGAACACATTCCCCTCGATTATGTATTATTTCTCGTTCAAGTTGATATTAATACAAATACTTATGGAGGGTTGACAAGTGGTTTTATATTTATTAATTTATATTTATTATTATTATTTTTTTAATATTTGTGTTATAAAAAGTATAAATATATATCTACAATTTCATTTATGAGGTATAAATACTTTCGTATTTATATTATTTTATTTATATAATATATATATATATATATATATATATATATATATATATATATATATATATATATATATATATATATATATATATATATATATATATATATATATATATTTATATAAATAATTTTTTATTATTTATAAAAAAACCAAATAATGTTAAATAATCTTAGATTTCTTTGTTTGGTTTCGTTGATGTTGTTATATATAACAATCTATGACACTACACGAAACGAGAGAACTGTATTTTCTATCTTTTGTTGTTTTTTTTTAATATATTTGTAATATTATTAATTTAATTAATTTATATTCATATTCATACATATATCTCGTGTATTTAGAGGCAGAACAGAAGCTAGAACACATGATTGTATTCTTAAGCTAAGGTAGATATAAGTAGATTACTTTCATATACTGTGTTGTATTGTTTATGAAATTGTGTATAATTAATGATGAAGATACAATAATAAAAAGATAAAATAATATAATTATATTAATTTATTTAATATCATTTGATAGATTCAAGATTTTTCAATACAAACAAATAAATATATACAAAACTAACAGCATTCGTATGATCGATAACAATATCAACAGCAACAGCAACAACAGCAGCAACAACAACAACAAGACCGTAAAGGTATTATTAAACTAATAAATGTTTGTATAAAAAACAAAGAAATACATTAATTTATATTTAATTTTTAAATTATTTACTTCATAATAACTACTCAGGGCGAAACAAGTAGAATCGTGAGAGAACCGAAGTTGTACCCTACGGCGGCTGCTTGGAGGTTTCTGTATTAATAAACATCGTATTGCCTCATTTTCTTTATTAAATCAATAAAAACATACAAAATAAAACAATTTAAAAGATATAAAATACATAAATTGAAACAAACAAACAAACAAAATATCGATAGTAATTAATACTATCATACTGGTGACCTCGAAACCCGCACAGAGCTCTCTACTACTGCTGCTGGTGCTGCTGCTGTTGCTGCTGCTGCTGGTGTTTCTTGGTTCTTAAGAAAGGGAATCTTATGTATATTTGTTTTTTAATTAAATATATTTAAATATTTCAAAAAAATATAAACAAAACACCCACAGAAACCTTAGAAGCCTGCCTTTCATGCTGCTATCAAGCCTGTGCGCCCAGGGCGGGAGCCCCGAAGAAGTTGATTGTGTTTCTCTTTGTGTATATTTTTTCGATTAATTTATGTTTTTATCAATTAAAATAATTGTTTAATGCTGTGTATCACGGCTTTATTGGTTTCTATGATTCCTTCATTATATAACCTGCGCGAGTTTGTGGGCTGACAGGTAACGCACCGTAATTAGGGTTGCTTAGGGTAGAACAACAAACGAATATATATTCAAAATAATATATTTTTATATATTTAAATAGTTTTCTAGAGAAAATGAAGATGAAAGAGCTGTTTTAGAGGCCCTTCTCTACCGTTCATCCTATGCATGCAAGCTAACAAGTAGTATCTTTCTTCTTCTACTTCTGAATCTGCTATCTTTTCTATCTTTTCTCAAATATTCTCTCTCAAATAAACAAAACAAAACACATTTCTATGCACAAACATATTGCAGACTGTTTCCACCAAATAAACACAACAAATAAAATAGGAAGTCTAGCAACAGAAACACCTACCAGACCCAGGGATTAATATGGTGTTGCTGTTGCTATAGTGTGTACATATATATATATATATATATATATATATATATATATATATATATATATATATATAGAGAGAGAGAGAGAGAGAGAGAGAGAGAGAGAGAGAGACAGAGAGACAGAGAGAGAGAGAGAGAGAGAGAGAGAGAGAGAGAGACAGAGAGAGAGAGAGACAGAGAGAGAGAGAGAGAGAGAGAGAGAGAGAGAGAGAAAGAGAGAAACTCTCCATGTTTACGTTGAGGGTATTGTATTGTAGTGTAGACAGAGTATATGATTGTAGGATGAGCTTCTAAGGTGTAGTTTATTCCTATTATTCTTTTTTGTTTGTTTTTGTTTGTATTGTCGAAATGCCTTCTCCTCGTTTATCTGAAGATTCAATATCTAAACATTCTAATTTAATTTCTGTTTGGAAGGAGAAGATAACAAATAAATTTAAATTGCATGCATCTCCTTGCTTCCCTCTGTTAAGAAGACAGAAAAATAATCAAAGCCCTCGTGCTTACTCATCCGAAAATCAAACACATTCTGAAGAAGGAATTATTAATAATAATAATACTACAAACACATATTATACTCAGATACAACAAGAAACACAGCAACACATATCTACTCAACAGCCAGCAGCACCAGCAGCAACAGAAGCAGCAACAGCAACAGCAACAGCAACAGCAGCAGCAGCAGCAACAGCAGCAACAGAAGCAACAGCAACAGCAGCACCACCAGCAGCAGCAACAGCAGCAACAACAACAACAACAACAGCAGCAGCAGCAACAACAACAACAACAGAAGAAGGGGGAGGAGGGGATTCATGTGTTTCCGCACAAGTTAAAGAAACAGCAACAGATTCAGCTGCTGGGGCTTCTCCTCAATCCCCGCAGCCTGCTTCTGCTTCTGCTTCTGCTGCTGTTGCTGCTGCTGCTTCTGCTGCTGCAGCTGCTGCTGCTGTTAACAGGGCCTATCCCTCTCCACCTGCTTTATCTGAAGAGCAGCTGCAGCAGAAGCTGAAGGAGCTGCGACAGAATATCGTTAAATGGTCGGCGAAATTAGCAGCAGCACAAGCAGCAGCAGCAGCAGAACTGCAGCAGCTGCTGCGTCGAGCAGAAGCAGCAGCCCTTCTTAAGAAAGGTTGTTGAGGGGGAAGGGGGAGGGAGATAGCTAGTTTCAAGGTTAATAGATAGATTTAGATATATATTCTCTTTTAATGTATATATTCTATCTATTTCTATTCCTATTTGAACAACAGCATCAATTTGATGCTGTGATGATGCGCATTACAAACTTCTCCTCTGACAGAGAGAGACTTAACAACCATCAATCGGTTTAAATATTTATATAAATAAACATATATATATAAATATATTTATATATATAAATATATATAAATATATAAATAAATATAAATATTTAAATATATAAATATAAATAAAAATATATATATATTTATATATATTTATATAAGGGTTTATGCTAGCTGTAGGGTGGAGAGATATTGCATGCATGCAGATTTGAGGTATCTGTATAAGCAATCTACATACATTGTTGTGAATATACAGAAATATTATATTTATATTATTTAATATTAATTTAATATATAACCGATATCATATGAGTCTTCTGTGCTTTTGTATAGGGGCTGTATGTTGTAATGTTGCTCTACGCTGACAGACATAGAAACCAGGTTTTTAATATATATATATATATATATATATATATATATATATATATATATATATATATATACATATATATATATATACATATATATATATATATATATATATATATACTGGAGACACAATAGCCTATAATATAGGGTTTTGATATAATAAGTTTAAATAATAAGTTTATATATTTAACACAACAAACAAAAACGTAGATTTTGCTAGCGAGCACAGCCTCAAACACTCTTCAATATGACAGGATCTTTTGTGTGGAATAACAGCGAAATATGTTGTTAAAAAAGTAATTTAATGTTTTATTTTAGATATATTTAATGTTTTATTTAATATATATTCAAACAAACACAGCCGCAGTCAGCGCCTTCTTCAGTTGCCGCATCTCTCTTACAGTAAGAAAACCATAATTTTGTCTGGTTGATCCTCAAATAATGACTATAAATGAGACAAATATAAAATTAATTATAAATTTATATACAAATAATTGCAGTGTATCTACCCTTCAACAGAGATACAACAAACAAAAATTTTCTGCCTCTCTTACTAAACGCTAGTTGGTGATTGTGTAGCTAGCGGGCGAATAAGACGTAATCTATCAAATCCTGTTTAGAAATTGAATTCATATCAATTGCACGAATCCATAACATATTTAAAATAATAAGAATGAAGAGAGAAGAAAAAAAATATAAAATTTAAAGATATATTTTGAGGCAGTGGTTTGCTGAGACAGTGTTCATGAAAGAAAGTGAAAGGCTCTCATGATCGATCGAATAGATGATAATAGACACCGAAAACTAATTTAAATTAATTAATTAAATTAATTAATTTAAATTAATTAATTTAATTTATATAAATTCATAAATATTTAAATAGCTGCCATGAAACAAATGCAAAATGTGGCTGAGTACCAATGGTCAGTGCTGTCAGTCTCGAAGATGATGAAAGAGGAGAAAGCTGAATTTAGAGTAATTTGTTTATTAATTAATAATTAAATTTGATAAATTATATATAAAAAAATTAAAATAATCTTAAATTTTGCTGATTTCAACACAGTTACGAATATGTAGCCGACGTACAACGAGAAGGAAGGAAGCCGAGCTACGAGTCTGGGGAGCAGAGCCTGCAAATTAACGATGTGTTTATGAATAAAAAACTGTGATTATTATCTTATTTAATTATTTATATAATATATTTGGTTTTATTTCGGTGATAAGAATAAAAAGAAAGGTTTTTAACGGCGCATTTTTCTAATCAATCAACAATACAACAATCACCGAAGTTGCAATGAAGTTGTCAGATACTCCAACAGAAAATGAAGTTGATTCAGGGATTCAAATACCTCGAGAAGATATTTGTACAAGTATTTTAGATCGAAATAAGAAAGAAAATCCAACAAAAACAAACAAATCGTGTGATATGGCGTCGCCTACATCTAAACAGAACTCGAGTTCTATATACATAGATATAGCATTACAAGGTCTTCTCCCTGAAGAGAAGAATAAATCTAAAGAACAATTATTTGAATGTGGAAGTTTATACGAAATACAAAATAGTTTTTTTGTTGATAATACACTCAAAGAAAAACCAAAAGATATCCAAATTCAAAATACCAAAACCGCATGGAAGGATATTATGATGAGTATAAAATCGATAATTATATTTAATTCAAGATTAATATTAACGCTTTTATGTTTTTCAATTCCTCTTTGTATATTTATATCTTGGAGTTTCGAGGATAATCGTGCTCGGTGTTTATATATTATCTTAGTTATGATTATGTGTTGGCTCTCCAATTGCTTAGATCCCTATGCTGTTGCATTGCTTCCTTTTATACTATTTCCCTTTTTTCAAGTTGCATCAGTAAGTATAGTGGCATCATCATATATGAATTCTGTTAGTTTTCTTATTTTAGGGGCAAGTATGATGGCATCAGCACTTAAAAGAGTTAAATTGGATATAGCAGCAGCGAATAGTCTTATTAAAATATCCCCTAAACATCCAGAAGATTTGGCTCTATGCTTAATGTTTACATGTTTTGCTGTATCTACATCTCTAAGTAACACAGGAACTATGTTAATATTCTGTCCTATCATTGATATTATGGTTAGAAGATTAAAACCTAACAAAACAAACAATCTCTCCCCCATAAGTGTAGGAGATTCAACAGGCTTCCTACAATCTAATGGAGCTATTCATCATGATAGAATGCAACCAGATTCGCAAGAAAGAGAAGACATTGAAGCTAGATTAACACAACAGCAGCAGCAGCAGCAGCAACAGCAGCAGCAGCAGCAACAGCAGCAGCAGCAGCAGAATAATAATAATAATAATAATAATATTGCAGATTCAGATTCTCTAGAAGGCAATGTGGAGAGAAATTCAGGAAATGATGATTTGATTCGTAATTGTGTTCAATCATGTTCTACAAAACCATCTTCTAATATATTAGAGACAGAGCAACTATCTCCTTCTCTGGGGAATGCAGCAGCAGCAGAATCAGCAGCAGCAGCAGCAGCAGCAGCAGCAGAAGCAGCAGCAGAAGCAGCAGATCAGTTGCCTCCATTAGAAGAAGAGATTATTCATGAATCTCCAGAGCTTCGTCGCATTCGTAATTTATTATTTATTGGTTGTGCTTATGCAGCAACATTAGGGGGATCTGCAACCGTTACTGGGTCTACAAGTAATGCTATATTTCTAGCTGTACTTGATGCAATGTATTCTACTTTGTCTGAAAACGCAGTAATTAATCCTGTGACGTATACATCATGGCTTCTTGTTTCTCTTCCTCTTGCTCTTATTCAACTTTTTATGGTATGGTTATCTCTATGTGGTGTATGGATAGGTCCTAAATCTACTTGTAGAGCTTTAGGGAGGCTAGCAAGAATGTGTATAAAACCATTCAAACTTTGTTTCTGCTGCTTCAGACAAGCAGTAAGCAGAATCGGATGCAGACAATCAACAATAGTAGCAGCAGAAATAGTAGTAGAAGAAGAAGAAGAAGAAGAAGAAGATATAAGAGAAGAAGAATTAGAAGGGAGAGTTAAAGATATTAAAAAACAAAATGATGAAGGCATTTCAGATTCATATAAAACAAAAGAACATGAAGAGTTGTATTGGGCTCGAGTGTATGTTGTTCTTGCATGGTTGCTACTTGTTTGTTTGTGGCTTTCTCGTAAAACAGTTATTAAAACTATTCCTGGTTGGGGAATACAGTGGGAAGGGTTTATTGATGATGCATGGGCTGCAGTTTTAGTGCCTCTTTCTCTTTGGTTTGCTCCATTATATCCTCGAGTTTCTACTTCTTCTTCGCTCGAATGCGGTGTACGTACACCTCACACGTCACCCTATTCAAGTTTTTTTTTTCTGTTCTAGATACTTTTTCTGCTACGAAATATTATTAGATTAGAGAAATAACAATTTAGTTTTGTATTTTTTTGGCTTAGTTTTAATAATTCAAAGCCTGCTTCTCTCTCGATATTCGAGTTATATGCACTTTCGCTGCTTGTGTTTCTTGATGCAGGCTTCCGCATCTTCTTGCTGGAGACGAAGAAAACAAGAGAACAGCCACATTTCAAACAAAACAACAAAGAAACCTTCAAGAATATCTGAAATCCAACATCACCCTGCAGCAGCAGCAGCAGGAGTAGGAGTAGCAAGAGAAACCGCAGCAGCAGGAAGAGGAAGAACAGCAGCAGCAACAACAACAACAACAACAACAACAACACCAACGAAAGCACGTGTATTTGAAGGCATTCTAACATTTTCTGTTATTGAAAAAGAAATGGATTGGGGTCTTCTACTTCTTTTAGGGAGTGGTTTTGTAATCGCTAGAGTTTGTAATGTATGTGGTCTCGATTTAATATTAGTTGATAATATACATTTTTTAAAACAACAAAATAAAGCTATTCAAGTTGCATGCATCATGTGTATGGCAGGTTTAATTACACAAATAACAAGCAATACAGCAACTGCTAGTATTATTCTTCCTCTTCTATCAACAGCAGCTAAAGGACTTGAAGGTAACCCTCTTCTTATTATGCTGGCAGCCAACGTAAGAATTCCTATTTATACAGATATATATTTTATATTATTTATATATATATTTTATATTCTTTTTTATTTCTTAGTATACACCCACATAATCTCTTATACTTTATATTCAATAACAATTGATGTCCTGTCTCTTGCTGCTCCTTTTGTTGCTTCTTTCAATCATATATGTTAAAGTATATATATATATATATATATATATATATATATATATATATATATATATATATATATATATATGCTTATTTATTTTATTTATGTTTATTTATGTTATATATGTTTATGTTTATATATTCATACACAACATAAACTGTAAATACATTATTTATAAATTATATATCAACATCATGACAATGGTAGATAAAAATAAACAAAACAATTAACTTTGTTTTGTTTATTTATTTATCTCTATGCATGCACGTCTTCTACTCTTCCATCAAATCGTTAATATATAATATCTATCTATCTATCTAACTATCTATCTATCTATCTATCTATCTATCTATATCTATAACCTGTAATCTATATAATCTATGTTCTATAATCTATAATCTCTCCCTCTCTCTCTCTCTCTCTCTCTCTCTCTCTCTATATATATATATATATATATATATATATACATATATATTGTATTTGTTTGTTTTTCTCTCAGTTCGCAACGACTCTCGGTTTCTTGCTTCCCGTCAGTACAGCATCAAATGCAGTAATTGTTCGATTTACACAAATAGGAGTTCTACAATTTTTTCTTAGTGGGATTATTCCTCTGGTAGTTTGTTTAATTGCTGCTTATGTAGCTACATTTACTTGGGTTGCTGCTTTCTTTCAACTCCTTGGGCCTTATACACCTGATCTCCCTAAGACTGACTAGCCATATCTCTCATATATATATATATATATATATATATATATATATAGAGAGAGAGAGAGAGAGAGAGAGAGAGAGATATCTCCCTGTCTCTATGTATATATATATATATGTATATATATATATATATATATATATATATATATATATAACATGTATATTATATAGTCGAGTGTCTAGACAGCTCGTCTAGTACAATCGTTTTTGTGACGATTTTGAATTAAATTTCTCTATAAGAGGGGATATGCCATTTCTGCGATTGTAGAAGTCTAATAGAATCATTATCAAGTTATTTAATTAAATTAAATTAAATTAAATTAAATTAAATTAAATTAAATTAAATTAAATTAAATAATTAATTAAATCAAACAGATATTTAATATTAAAACACACATGGGGCTGCACTGCCAGCTAACTCTCTCTCTCTCTCTCTCTCTCTCCCTCTCTCTCTCTCTCTCTCTCTCTCTCTCTCTCTCTCTATATATATATATATATATATATATATATATATATATATATATATATATATATATATACATATATTTGCCTTGTATCTCTAACGTACTTCATCTTTACTCAGGTCTCTAGTGACTGCAGAAACAAACATATCTGATTCCTGTTGTTGTTTCTATCTCGGTCTACTATCTAATAGCTGGGGTGTATGCACATACACCGCAATGTGTAGGCTTTCTTTATAGTACATAGAAAGAAAATAAAAAGTAAGTTTGTATTATCAATGTCGTCAGTATATATATATATATATATATATATATATATATATATATATATATATATATATATATATATATATATATACCTAAAAGAAGAAAACCCGTTGGAGGGGAGGAGCAACAGAAATGATGCTCTGTTAGTCTCTCAGCTTTCGCTCTAAGACGACAAACAAAGTAAGAAAAAAAAAGAAGAAAAAAAAAGAAGAAAAAAAGAAAAAAAAAGAAGAAGAAGAAAAAAAAGAAGAAAAAGAAAAAAAAAGAAGAAAAAGAAGAAAAAGAAAAAAAAGGAAAAAAAGAAGAAAAAGAAAAAAAAAAGAAGAAAAAGAAGAAAAAGAAGAAAAGAAAATAATCGAGTATAAAAGAAGCAAGACAAGCAGGCCATCGTCACAACATCCTAAGCTAGAAAGAGTTAGTAGTAGTAACAATCTGTATTTTTATGTTTTATTCTTTATATACAGAAAAGAATACAAATATATATATATATATATATATATTATATATATACTAACTCTTCATAATAATAAATATATGTTTGAAATCGTTATTCTATCATTTGCTTCTCTCAACATGTTGAACAGCAGCTGCCATAGAAAAACTCCCTGTGCACCCTCAGGAAGTTTTTATTATTATTAATTATTATTTATTTATTATTATTATTAATTATTATTAATTATTATTATTAATTATTATTATTATTTGTTTTTATTATTGCAAAGATATTCAAGTAGGCATCAACATAATAAACGCGATAGTCTGGGAGGAGGAGTTAGGCGTGGCTTCGTTTGTTAATAACAATATATACATAAATATAATGTATATATATATATAATATAATACAATATAATATATAATATATAATATATAATATATATAATATATATTATACATATATGTATGTATATAACGCCATAAGCGAGAAGATGTTTTGATTTTGCGTTGTTGTATTTATTTTTGAGATAGAAAACAAACTCCTATAAACATACATTTCTTAAGATTTTCATTTATTAAATAATAATATATTTATATTAAATATATTTAAATACTATTAATTAATTAACTTAATCATTTATATCTGATCCGAATTTCTCTACTAATATATTCATTTTCCTATAAACATACATTTCTTAAGATTTTTTTTTAATATTTAAATAATAATATATTTATATTAAATATATTTAAATATTATTAATTAATGAACTTAATCATTTATATCTGATCCGAATTTTTCTACTAATATATTCATTTTACTATCATACCAATGTTTTATTCTCTCCCATAAACCTGGATCTGTTGGCTCTTGTAAGAACTGTTCTTCGTTTTCAACATAATCTTTAAATCTATTTTTATTTTTTTCTTGATTTTCTTTGAATTCTTTTATTTCTTTTTCATAAATATCAATTCGATTATTTAATTCTTTCTGTCGTTTAGCTTCATTCTTTCTTCTTTTCTTTTCTTCTTTCTCTTTTTTTAATGTAGGGATTGTATCTATAAATTCTGTTATTGTTGGTATTGTATGTTCTTCTTGTTTATTTAATGATGATAAATCTAATTCAACACCATCTTCATCTTTAGTAATTACTTCCTGTCCATTATATATTTTTAAATTATTATTTTTATTGGTATTTTCTGTATCTTGTTCTTCTTTTTCTGTTGTTGTTTCTTCATTCTTCTCTCTGTCTCCTACAAATAAACTATCTTCTTCTTTCTCTTTTAATTCTTCTTCATCATCTATTAAATCCAAATCTTCTTCTCCTTTTTCTCTTGTAGATATATCATTATTAGATGTAGGAGGCCCCTGTGTTGTTGGCTCGAAATCCTCAACATCTAACAACAATTGTTCTTCATCTTCTTTTAAATCTCCTTCTCCTTCTTCTCCTTTTTCTCCTTTTTCTTCTTTTTCTTCATTCATTTGTTTACTTTCTTTTTCTTTATTTATATTTATTCCCCCTACATTCAAGGGAGGAGTTGCAGAGAAATCGCTATCTAATTCAAAATCTGCTGCATCTATTTCTTCATCTTCATCAAATTCTCCTACTATTACTTCATCATTTTCATCTTCTTCTTCTTTTTCTTCTTTTTCTCCTTCTGTTGAATTTGAGGCTATTACCTCTGTTGTATTTAAAGCATAAAAAGCTATAAAACTCGCGGAAATCAAATAAATAAACCTCCGTAGCTTCATCGTTTCTGTTTATAAATACGGTAGTTATATATATATATATATATATATATATATATATATAATATGTATGAGGCACTAACGAATGAAGGCGGCGTTCAAAACCAACAGCAACAACGCATTCGCATGATATTTATCGCCGTTTAACTAAATATTTAAATAAAAATAAATTAAAAATAAATATAAAATAATCCTAAAGCTACTTCTTTTTTTCTTATAATCCCACAAGAAACAGAAGATGCTCTGCTAGCAGCGAACAGACCACTGACATGAAGTCGTGTCGAAAGCGGGTGAGAAAGGGGAAGAAAGCGAGAAAATTTTAAGATATATTTATTTAAATTAATATTATTAAATATATATTATTAATATAAACACTTTATTCACGAAAATTATTCTGCTTTCTTCGTTGCTTTCCTCAATAATATCGACAGCAGCTGCCGCTCTTGCCTCATCGGCTTTTGGGGTTCAAGTTCGTTTCGTTATATAGAGAGAAACAACAGAATAAAAGTAGTGTTAATTTTATAATTTTATTTAATTAATTTAAATTTAATGTTGAATTTAGGGTAAATTTTATATATATATCATTTAATTTAATACACAAACATCATATATAAGTAATCGAAGCAGC
>OY986951.1:1706968-1709468 GCA_963920595.1 Eimeria praecox
CAGATATCAACACCAGCGTCTGTCTCTTTCTTTCTTGATTTGTCTGTGTTTAGATAAAATAATATAATAAAAATAAAATAAACAAACATACAAAACAAACAAATAAATAAATAAATAGATAAAACAAACAGAAAGAACAGCAGAAGAAAAACAAACAAAATAAAATAAAATAAAATAAAATAAAATAAAATAAAATAAAATAAAATAAAATAAAATAAAATAAAACATAGAGTAAATAAGAGACAACACAAAAGAAAGAATTCGAATAAAACCAAGAACTAAAACAAATATAAAAATAAAACAACACAATAAATAAAAATAAATATGTGGAGGAGAGACAGACACTGTATACACACCCGAAGATATGTCTCTGCTGCATGAAGGAGGCGTAAGCTCCCTCTCTCTGTTCTTCTGTTAGTCTTTTGGAGTCTGTTTAATAAATTTAAAAACAATTAAGACATACACAGTATACAAACAGCACCAGCAGCAGCAGCAGCAGCAGCAGCAACAGCAGCAGCAACAGCAGCAGCAGCAACAGCAGCAGCAACAGCAGCAGGAACGGCTGGAGACGAAGACATCGATCTGTAAACGTTTTCCTGTAGGAGAAATCGATTCAAGACATCAAGGAGCTGCTGCTGCAGCAGCAGCAGCAACAGCAGCAGCAGCAGCAAGAACAGCAGCAGCAACAGCAGCAAGAACAGCAGCAGCAGCAGCAGCAACAGCAGCAGCAGCAGCAGGAGGAAGAGCAGGAGTGTGGGGTGTTGTCTGACCGTCTACCTTCATCGCTTTGAGTGTCTCGACAGCATCAGCAGCACAGAAGAAGCAGGCGTACACCATCGCCCCCAAGACACAGCCCCGTCCAGCTTCATCAATACCTACAACAGTTTACAGTGTATATACACCCTAAGGTTTATAGTGTATATACACCCTAAGGTTTATAGTGTATATACACCCTCGGGTTTATAGTCTATACTGTATATACACCCCGTATTATACACCCTGTGGTTTACAGTGTACATACACCTCATATTCTTTATACTGTATATACACCCCGTAGTATACACCCTGTGGTATACAGTATAGAATATGAGGTGTATGTACAGTGTACATACACCTCATATTCTATACTGTATATACAGCCCGTATTACATAGTCTAGTTGTAGACACCTCATATTATACAGTGTACATACAGCTTGTTTTATTGAGTGTATTCATGTGGATAGACCCCAACCCCCCCCCACAGTAGTCTATAGTGTATATACGCCGTATGTTTTAGAGTGTATATACACCCCACATTTTGGGGTGTACATACACTCGATTACGACTGTGGGATCCGCACCCATAATCACACTTTTATTCTGACATTTGTTTAAATTCGACTCAAACTTTGGCTCGAACATCTTCTCGACG
Organism: Eimeria praecox; assembly: GCA_963920595.1. NCBI lineage: Eukaryota > Apicomplexa > Conoidasida > Eucoccidiorida > Eimeriidae > Eimeria > Eimeria praecox. Next base: position 1,708,380 of record OY986951.1, read on the forward strand.
ATCTCCCAGAAGCACCAGCAGCAGCAGCAGCAGCAGAAGCAGCAGCAGCAGCAGCAGAAGCAGCAGCAGCAGCAGCAGCAGAAACAGGAGGAGGAGGAGGCCCTGTATGAAGGTCGTCCGTTAGAGACCCCAAATCCTCAGTCTCAGCAGCGACGCCGCTGCTGTACATACACCGCAGGGGACAGACAGAAGCAGGGGGGCCCCCGCCACAGATAGGAGGGGAGATAGAAGCTCAAAGAGAGAAGAAAGATAATAATACAGAGAAAGATGAAGGAGGGGGTTGGTAGCAGCAGCAGCAAGAAGGATTCTATAGAAGACGATACTGGGGTTAGATAAAAGAGACAATGTTAATTAATAAATTAAAACAAATAATATATAATAAAAACACAAACATTGCAACAAAAACAATAACAACAACCCCACTAACATATAAAAAGGGGGGGGGGGGGGGGGGGGGGGGGGGGGCCCTCGACCAGGGTCACTCAGGCAGTTGGGGGTGTGTCTTCTAGTGTTAATGTATAATATATATTTGATTTAATAGTAAATTATATATTTTATTATATTTTTAATGTTTTTATTTTATTTATTATTTATATTTTAGCCCCGAGTAACACACCCTCTTCAGGTGTATAGGCAGCTCCTCTGCTCCGGTAGCCGCTGCAACGCGCCAACCCCTCAGCAAGAGAGAGACAGCGACAGCGGGGATCGATGGGATCGTCTTCTCCTATCCGATCCCGTTATATTTAAAAGAAGCTGGGATCGTATTGTTCGACGATCCCATTAAATAGAGTACAAGTTAGGATCGCTCTTTACGATCCCGTTGTATGGAAGGCGAGGCGGGATCGTCTTCACCTAGCCGATCCCGCCGTATTTGAGTACAAGCTGGGATCGTCTCCTTCTACGATCCCTACGTATTTATCAAAGGACGGGATCGTCCCCTCCTAGACGATCCTCCTGCATTTAGTACGACTTGGGATCGTCTCCTCCAACGATCCCGAAAGCCAGCTATCTGCGGGGATAGACTCCCTAGGGCCTCCCGTTGAGCTCAGTACTGGGATCGTCGTTTGGGATCGTCTCCCGAGATCGTCT
>OY986951.1:1711968-1716968 GCA_963920595.1 Eimeria praecox
ATGAGGCGACAGTCTACTGTCTTCGCACTGATGACACTACCCCTCAAGACAAACCCTCACAACAGCAGCAGCAGCAGCAGCAGCAGCAGCAGCAGCAGCAGCAACAGCAGCAGGATGAGAATGTTGCTGCTGAATATGAAGAGATTGTGTTTGATGTTGGCTCGGGTTCTATAGCAGCTCGAGCGGCGCATCTAACAGAAGAACTAGCAGAGGCTGAAGCAATAGATATACTCTAGCAACATTCGGTGTTTATTGCTGCTGCTGCTGCTGCTGCAGCAGCAGCAACAGCAGCAGCAGCAGCAGCAGGGCCGCCAATGTGTTTCTGTGTCTCAGGAAATATATATAGAGAGATATTTGAATGGAGCAGCAGCAGCAAGCTGCTGCTGAGGCTGCAGATATCTGCTGCTGCTTCGCCCCACAGTAAACCTTAACTACAATCAGCTGCTGCTGCTGCTGCTGCTGTTGCTGCTGTTGCTGCTGCAGCAGCAGCAGCTGTTGTTGTTGCTGCAGGTGTTCTAGCAGTATTACTGAAGAGCCAGTAGCGCTCTTCTTATAATTGTTATTTATAAAAAAACAATGAAGTGGATATACACCCGAGAAACATGTGTCTAGACAACACGGGAGGTGCGTATACACCCGAAGACAGCATACACCCCACAGTGCTTCGTTGGTTGCAGCAGAAGGCTTAAAAAGTATTATTATTATTATTTTATTTTTATTTGTATTTATTATTATTTTCAATATTTAATTATTATTATTATTGTATTTAATATTATTATTGTTTCTATACTTTCAAACACACACATCAAGTGTACGCATGCATGCTATGAAGACTAGCTAGCTATCTAGCTAGCTAGCTAGCTAGCTAGCTAGCTATCTAGCTAGCTATCTAGCTAGCTACACAGCTAGCTAGATAGCTAGGCAGCTAGCTAGCTAGCTAGTAACACACCTAGCTAGCTAGCTAGCTAGCTAGCTAGTCACACAGCGAGATAGCTAGCCAGCTGGCTAGCTACACAACTAGCTAGATAGCTAGCTGTCTAGCTAGCTACACAGCTAGCTAGGCAGCTAGGAAACTAACTAGCTAGCTAGCTAGCAACACAGCTAGCCAGCTAGCTAGCTATCTAGCTATACAAATATCTACATCTCGGGTGTATAGACAGCTCACACCAAGGTGTTTCGTATATTAGAAAGAGATAAGAAAGACATAAAAAGAAACAGAAAATATATTTAAAAACAAAATAAAAGAAATAGTAGAAATAATAAACAAAGACAAACAAACCCTCAAAGGAGGGGGGCCCCACAGGGGCCCCCCGTCCCGCTGCTGCTGGTGCTGCTGCTGCTGCTGGTGCTGCTGCTGCTGCTGTTTAAAACATTAACGTAATATATTCATCCTATCATCAGCAGCAGCTTCCTGCTGCTGCTGCTGCTGCTGCTGCTGCTGCTACTGTTTTTGTTGTTGTTGCTGCTGCTGTTGCTGCTACTGTTTTTGGTGTTGCTGCTGCTGCTGTTGCTGCTGCTGCTGCTGCTGCTGCTGCTGTTGATTGAGAAGGGCCCCCCTCATTTGTTGAAGAGTGTGTTTCTAGGTGGGGTTGGTGTTGAGTGGTTTGTTTGTTTATAATAAAACAAAGAAATAGATAAATATAATAAAATATAATATAACTATTTGTTTAAATCGTAGAAGAGGGGCCCCTCTACTCTACTGTCTGCAGCAGCAGCTTCAGCTCTTGCTGCTGCTGCTGCTGCTGCTGCTGCTGCTGCTGTTGCTGCTGCTGCTGCTGCAATTGCTGTTGCTGCTGCAGCTCCAATATATATCACCTTAAACCAACATCAATTTGTTTATTTATTTTCTCGTAGATTTAATATAATTTATTTTTTTTTATTATATTCTTCTTCTTAACACATTCAGCATAGCATCCTGGGGCCCCTTCATGTACTCGTCTAAGGGGGGCCCCCGACAGCAGCAGCACCAGCAGCAGCAGCAGCAGCAGCAGCAGCAACAGCAGCAGCTGCAGCAGCAGCGGCTCCTCTCCCCGACCCCACACTCATCTTTGGATTCACAGGGGCCCCCATGGGGGCCCCCCTCGGGGCCCTCATCGGGTATGGGGGGCCCCCATGAAGGGCCCCCATCGGGGCCCCCATCGGGGCCCCCATCGGGGCCCCCATCGGGTATGGGGGCCCCCCATGAAGGGCCCCCATCGGGGCGCCTATCGGGTATGGGGGCCCCCTATGAAGGGCCCCCTGGTCGAGGGGGGCCCCCATCGGGTATGGGGGGCCCCTATGAAGGGGCCCCTGGTCTAGGGGGCCCCCCAGGTATCTGCAGCAGGAGTGTGTCGGTTGCTGCAGCACTGCAGCAGCTGCAGCAGAATCGCACTTGGACTGAATCTGTTAGCGGTTGGAAGGCTGCTGCTGCTGAAGATGTGAGAAGGTTTAATGAAGCCTTGTTAACTATAGAAGATGCATGCAAGGGTTCTGCTGCTGCTGCAGCAGCAGCAGATGTTGCTGCTGCTGCTGCTGCTGCTGCTGGGGATGATGATGCTTATACTGCTGCTGCAGCAGCAGCAGCAGCAGCAGCAGCAGCAAGCCGCGATACCCTTATATGCTGGGGGGGGGCCCCTGGGGGCCTCCCGCTGCTGCAGCATTTGCTGCGTGTGTTTTGTTGTTTGTGTTGTGTCTGTCTATCTGAGAGAGAAGAAGAATTAGATTGTTCTTCTACTTATTTAATTTATTTAAATGAAGAAGAAGAAACAAATATACAAGAGACACCACACTCAGGTGTACCTGTCCCTCCTTCTGATGTCTGGATCGGATGGGGGAGGCCTTTGCTGCTCTGCATCACCAGCAGCAGCAGCAGCAGCAGCAACAGCAGCAGCAGCAGCAGCAACAGCAGCAGCAGCCGCAGTATTGCTGGAGGTACACTACGATGCCTGCTGCGGCTGCTGTATGTACTGTTAAGCTGCTTGGGGTCTTCGTCTGCTGCTGCTGCTGCTGCTGCTCTGCTGCAGACAGCAGCAGCTCAACGCGCTTTCTGTTTGTTGGCTTCTCTTGCTGCTGCAGCAGCAGAAGCTGAGGTCCTTAGCCTCCCCTCAACAGCAGCAACAGCAGCAACATCATCATCAACAGCAGCAGCACCAGCAGCAGCAGCAGCAGCAGCAGCAGCAAGCTCAACAGCAGCAACACCTTCTGCGGGTCCCTCAACTGCAGCAGAACCGCCGTCTTCACTAGCAACACCGAGCAGCAGCAGCAGCAGCAGCAGCAGCAGCAGCAACAGCAGCAGCAGCAGCAGCAACAGCAGCAGGAAGGACTCCCCGTTGCTTCTCGAATTATTAGGAGCATATGAAGGCGTACTGTCTCTTCCAGGTGTTGCTGCAGCAGCAAGAGGGGGGCCTCTGCGGTGTCTACACAAGTTAACGCAGCGTGCTGCAGCAAGATTATTATCGAAGGCAGCGAGTCTGAAAGAAGCAGCTGTTGCTGTTGCTGCGTGGCTTGTCTATCAGCGCCTCTCCAGCAGCAGCAGCAGCAGCAGCAGCAGCAGCAGCAACAGCAGCAGCAGCAGCAGCAGCGGGGAAGGTTCGTTTAGTGCTTCAAACGTGAGACATCTACTCGCGCTGCTGATAGCTGCTGTTAGACAGCAGCAGCAGCAGCAGCAGCAGCAGCAGCTTCAACTCTCTCTCTGCTGTCTTCGAACAGCCCTAGAAAACCCACGCATGCATGTTTGTTTAAATACGACAGCAACTGATGCTGCTCTTGCTCTTGCTGCTGTCTGCCTCCAAGCTATACAAACTCTTGCTGCTGCTGCTAAGCAGCAGCAAGACCCTGCTGCTGCTGCTGCTGCAGCAGCAGCAGCAGCAGCAGCAGCAGCAGCACTACCAGAGGAGGCGGAGGGGGGAGAAGGAGACACCTCTGAGGGAGACAAGCAGCAGGGACTTGCTACAGGACGTGCTGCTGCTGCTGCTGCTGCAGCAGCAACAGCAGCAGCAGCAGCATCTGCTGCTGCTGCTGCTGCTTGTAGTGCTGCTCTTATATCGGAGATGCTAGCTATACTTTGTGCTTCTAATGCGAATCTGAGGGAGGCCATAGCGAACAGACTCTGCTGTCTCCCTCCGCAGCAGCAAGACAGCCCTGCTGCTGCTGCTGCTGCTGCTGCTGCTGTTGCTTCTGGTGCTGCTGCTGCTGCTGCTGCTGCTGCTGGCACCCCCAGCTGCGGCATTCCAGTAGATACACAGCAACAGCAGCAACAACAACAACAACAGCAGCAGCAGCAGCAGCAGCAGCAGCAGCAGCAAATATCTCCTCAGAGGGGCCGCAGCAGCGCCGCTTTGTCTGCTTTGAGCGTCCCTTCACTTTTATATTTTGCTGTTAACGGCAGCAACTTGGGGTGTATGTACACCTCAGCATTTCTAGAGTGCTGCATCAGGTGTACTGACACTCGAAGCTTCGGACGCTATCTGCCGCTGCAGCAGAGACAGCAGGTTGCTGCTGCTCTTGCTGCAAACGCGGGTTTGATCCGTAAGCGCAGACACCAGCAGCAACAGCAGCAGCAGCAGCAACAGCAGCAGCAGCAACAGCAGCAGCAGCAGCAGCAGCACTTCCGGCCGCTTGAAGCTCCGGTGTATGGTTTTGATGTTTCTTTCGTCTGATATATGAGTTGCTGCCTTTGTGTTGCGTGTGCTTCTGTTGTGTTGTTGTTGCTGCTGCTGCTGCTGCTTCTGCTGCTGCTGCTGCTGCTGCTGCTGCTGCTTCTGCTGCTGCAGCAGCTGCAGCAGCAGCAGGCAGCGGAGGGAGGAAGCCCCTCGGGCTGCGGGGGGCCTCCAGTGTCTGTCTCCTCGGGGCCCTGTGGGAGTGTACTGACGCCTTCAACTCTGTTGTAGAGACACTCTGCATACAACCCCTTGCTGCAGCAGGTAAAGCCTAGCAGCAGCAGCAGCAGCAGCAGCAGGAGCAGGAGCAGCAGCAGCAGGAGCAGCAGCAGCAGCAGCAGGAGCAGCAGCAGCAGCAGGAGC
>OY986951.1:1721968-1726968 GCA_963920595.1 Eimeria praecox
AATATCTATATCTATATATATATCTATATCTGTATATATCTATATATATACAGATATATTTGTGTCTGTATATATCTATATCTATATATCTATCTATCTATATGTATATATAGAGCATGCATGCATGCATGCATGCATACGTTGGGGCTTTCTGTGTCTTCAGTACTATCGAGCAACTAGAGAAGAGGCTCCAAGCAGCAGAAGAAGCAGCAGCAGCAGCAAAAGCTGCTGCTGCTGCCAATACAGACACACTGACACGCATGCAGCAGGTATGAAGCAGATACACCTGAAAGCCCCAAAATGTGGGGTGCATGCATGCAGCAACCTGCCCTGCAAGTAGTTGGGGTGTATAGGCACCTTCTAAATGCTACATGGATATCCAACTTGCTGCTGCTGCTGCTGCTGCTGCTTCTACTGCTGCTGCTGCTGCTGCTGCTGCTGCTGCTTCTGCTGCTGCTTCTGCTGCTGCTGCTGCTGCTTCTGCTGCTGCTGCTGCTTCTGCTTCTGCTGCTGCTGCAGGAGCTAAAGGAGAAGGAGAATCGTCTCGCTGTGATTAGCGCGGCCCTAAGGGGGGGGCCTTGATGGGATCCAAGACAGCAGAGTGCAGCGGCAGATGCTGCAGCAGAGCAGCAGAGGGATAGAGAAGTTATCTAAAGATTGTAGTATTCAGAAACATACCAGCAGCAGTTGTGCCGCTGCTGCTGTTGCTGCTGCTGCTGCTGCTGTTGCTGCTGCTGCTGCTGCACAACTCAAGGCAACACACGAAGCAAGGCAGCTAGCGACGGACCTACAGAGGGTCTGGAGATCAGGAGGCAACTAGCTAGCTAGCTAGCTAACTAGCTAGCTAGCTACTCTCCTAGCTAGCTAGCTACTCAACCAGCTAGCAACATAGCTAGCTACTAAGGTAGTTAACTAGCCACGAAGCCTCACGACGAGCCAACCATCTGGCCACAGCGAACTAGCTACTATACACACGTCAGCTAGCCAGCTAGCTATATGTGGGACTAGCTAGCTAGCTAGCTAGCTAGCTAGCCAGCTAGCTAGCTACACAGATAGCTAGCTACGCGTCTAGGTAGACTAGCTGCACAGCTAGCTAGACAGCTAGCTAGCCTAGCTCACCAGCTAGCTAGGTAACTCGGTACATGGCTGGGCAGCTAGCTAGCTAGCTAGCTAGTTAGGGAGCCTGCTAGCTAGCTGACTGTCTAGCTAGCTAGCTAGCGAGTCAGCTAGCCAGCTAGCTAGCTGGCTGGCTAGAGACGTGGCTAGCTAGCGGTGAATGCATGCATGCAGGCGTTCTTTGTATCTTAACTTATCCCCGAGGACATAGGGGGGCTTCCCTTCTGTTTCGTTTGTTTGTTTTTGTTTGTTTTTGTTTGTTTTTGTTTGTTTTAGTGTTTATCCATTATACTATTCTTCTGTCTCCTTCTATGTGTAGGAGACACTAGACAGCTAGCTATCCACTGTCTCCATAGCTGCATATACACCCCAATCTATCTTCATTTATTTCCCTTGTGTTCTGAGTTTTTTTAAAATCCTTGCTTCATCTAAACACAAAACCCCTCCACCATCAGGGGGGCCCCCTGGGGGCCCCCCCTGTGTCACAGCGGGGAGGGAGAGAGGCCGTTGACCGCCTCTGGGGGGCCCCGAGGGCTCAAGGGGACCGACTCCCCTGGGATCGGATCCACTAGGATCGGATCCACTGGGATCGGATCCCAGGGGATCCAGTTTTATGGGATCGGATCCCGTGATGTTGTTTGTGGGATTGGATCCTTTTGGATCGGATCCCGCAGGTTTGGAACCAGTGGGATCGGACTCCAGGGGATCGGATCCCAGTGGATCGGATCCCAGGGGATCGGATCCCAGGGGATCGGATCCCGTGGGATCGAATATTGTGGGGTCGATTCCCACTGTATTTTTTGTACATTTTGTCGATTTTTCTTCGACAAGTTTGCCAGAAGAAGGCGGAGGGAGAATCAAAGGACGTCGGGGTCTAGAAACACAAGAGGGGGCCCCACAATCTAAATCCGAGGGGGGCCCCTTTGGGGGCCCCCCCTGCACCGCATGCTCGTCTTTGCTACCCATAGCAGGCAACGGAAACAACCCCTCAACCTCCTGCTGTTGCTGCTGCTGCTGCTGCTGTCCGAGCTGCTGCTGCTGCTGCTGCTGCTGCTGTTGCACTGTAGTTTGAAGGGGCCCTTCTGCGGGCATCGGTTGGGGGCCCCCCTTGTCTGTTATGTTTCTTTCAGCACACAGAGGGGCCCCCGTCTCCATCTGCTGCTGCAGCTGCTGCAGCTGCTGCAGCTTCTTCTGTCTAGCCACAGTAGCACGTATATGCTGTATGACTTCCTCTGTGGGGGCCTCTAGAGGGAAGGGGCCCCCATACTTGCTGTTCAGCGCCTCCCACGGATCCCCGAGGGCCCCTGGAGGGATGCGAGTACCTTCAACCCACTCCTGTACCCTACGGGGCCCCCCCCCCCTCCCATACCCACGGCCTCGATGAGGGGGCCCCTGGTGGCCCCCCCCGAAGGGCGCCCCACGGGGGCCCCCCCCCCCTCGGAAGGGGCCCCCCGTGAAGGGCCTCCCCCCTTGGAAGGGGCCCCCTGGTCTGCCTATGTTTACCTGCTGAACCCATCGCCCACCCCTATCAGAGAAGAAGGGTACAGTTGGAGGCCCTTGCTGCTGCTGCTGCTGCTGTTGCTGCTGCTGTTGCTGCTGCTGCTGCAGCTGCAGCGGCCGCTGCTGCTGCTGCATCGCTGAGGTGATATCTGCTGCTGCTGTCTCAGCCTGCTGCTGCAGCAGCAGGACACAGGGCCCCCCCTCACTGTGCTGCTGCTAGTTGTTGTCGTAGGGGGGCCCACAGCAGCAGAGGCCTCTACTACAGAGAATGTAGAGTGGATCTAGAAGACAGAGGGTCTTCCAGGGGATATACTGAGCCTGCTGCTGCTGTTGCTGCTGCTGCTGTTGCTGCTGCTGCTGTTGCTGCTGCTGCTGCTGTTGCTGCTGCTGTTGAATGAGTACGAGACAGCTAGAGACGATATCTCCAACGTGGAAGAGACAGATCTTCTTCTGTGTGTCGACCTACGAGCATCCTCATGTTGCTGCTGCTGCTGCTGTTGCTGCTGCTGCTGCTGCTGCTGTTGCTGCTGCTGCTGCTGCTGCTGCTGTTGCTGCTGTTGCTCGGGAGTACGTCTGAGGGGTCTCTGCTATTAATTCGAAATACAATTTAAAAAAGACAACAAAATTATATTACGCTCAACAAATTAAACTCAAACATTAACAAGAGAGGCATGGGGGCCCCAAGGGATAACAGCACCGAATACACAGCAGCAGCAGCAGCAGCAGCAGCAGCAGCAGCAGCAGCAGCAGCAGCAACATGCTGGTAGTCAGGAGCAGCAGCAGCAGCAGCAGCAGCAGCAGCAGCAGCAGCAACAGCGTTTGATGATAGCTAGCTTAACAATGTTGTTTTGACGTTTATTTTCTTTGATACATGTGAGGGTTTAGGGTTTAGGGTTTAGGGTTTCTTGTCTAGGGTTTAGCTGCAACAGCCCTAGGGAGGCCCTAGGGTTTATGGCCTGCTGCTGCTGCTGCTGCTGCTGCTCCTGCTGCTGCTGCTGCTGCTGCGACCCTGAAGCTTACAGGGGCCCTCGACAGAGGGGCCCCCCTTCTGGTTTCAAGGTTCTTTCTCTGTTTTTTTCAGGAACAGCAGCAGCCGACCTGCTGCTGCAGCACGAGCAGCAGCAGCAGCAGCAGCAGCAGATAAGCAGCAGCAGCGAGAGCAGCAGCAGCAGCTGTTCGTAGCAGCAGCAGCTGTTTAATACCATATCTAGTTTTTGACTGCTGCATCATCATCATCATCATCATCATCATCAGCAGCAACAGCAGCAACAGCAGCAACAGCAACATTCTTAACTGCAACAGGAGCAGCAGCAGGAGCAGCAGCAGGAACAGCACGAGCAGCAGCAGCAGCAAACAACAGCAGCAGCAGACAACAGCAGCAGCAGCCTACGTGGGGTTAGTACCCTCTAAGGGGGCCCCATATGGGCGGGTTGTTCGATGAGTAGTGCGACTGCGGGGGGCCCCCCCTTGGGGCCCTCATCGCCGCATGGGGGGGCCCCCCCGGGGCCCCCGGGCCCCCCCTCTTCGGGACCCCCCCCTCCTCACCCGGGGCCCCCGGGGCCCCCCTCTTCGGGGGGCCCCCCTCCTAACCGGGGGCCCCCGGGGCCCCCGGGGCCCCCAGGGGCCCCCGGGGATGGGGGGGCCCCCCAATCAAATACTGCTGCTTATGCGTTTAATACAGCAACTCGAAGGTCTATGAAAAGAAGTAAAGGTAGGAACAGCAAATATAAAGTTAGAAAACATGGAGTAGCAGCAGCAACAACAACAGCAGGAGGTTTGGGGGGCCCCTGGGGCCCCCCTGATAGTAGATATATGAATCCCACTACACAAGGTGCAGCAGCAGCAGCAGCAGCATTAGAAGCAACAGCAGCAGCAGCAGCAGGAGGAATAGGAGGCTCGGGAGTAACATCAAATAGTACACGTAGAACACAAGCAAGAAGAAGAGGACGCCAACAAACATCACAAGAAGAAGAAGCAGAAAATGAAAGAACAACAAAACATCAAACCAAATCAATCATAGGAAAATTCGGAATTACAGCCGGATCAGGTAACACACACAAATACTATAGACTGGGGTTTAGTAAACCATATTAATATTATATTGTTTAATTTAAACCTTAATATATATATATACATATATATACATATACATACATATATATACATATATATATATGTATATATATGTATGTATATGTATATATATATATATGTTTATATATATATTTAAACCTTACTATATATATATATATACTGTATATTATTTATATATTATATATTTATAGTGATTCTGTATATTAGATGTATTATATATCTTGTATGTATGTTCTATATATATATATATATATATATATATATATATATATATATATATATATATATAT
>OY986951.1:1749468-1769468 GCA_963920595.1 Eimeria praecox
TATAGTTATAGATATATTATTGTTGTTTACTACGTTTTACTTTTCTTTTAATTATCTTTGTTTTTTTCGTTTCCTGCTTTCGTTGGGTTTTGTGTATATTATTATTATTTATATAATAATAATAATAATTATAGGGTTTATTAGTATTATATTTATTATTATTATTAATATTATTATTATTATCTTCACTAGTATTCTTAATTAGTTTTATTGACTCTGTTATTATTATTATTACGATTGGAGATAACTCTATTCTGACTGGATATACATTGTTGTTGCATGCATGCATGCATGAAGGGTTACTCGTTGGGGCTTTGGGGCTTGGCGTGCATGCATGCATGCATGCATGCATGCATGCATGTGTTTTGTTTTTCAGGGATTATGCTGCAGGTTTTGCTTGCAGGGTTTAAAGCTTCTCTCTTCCACAACATTGCGTCGGTCTTTGTTTTTATTTTATTTTATTTTATATTTTATTTTATTTTTTATTATCTTTATTTTCTGTCTTTGATTTTCTCTATTTCTTTGTTTCTACGTTGCTTACTGTCTCCTTCTGTCTCCTGCTGTCTCTTTCTGTCTCCTGCTGTCTCCTCCTGTCTCCTTCTGTCTCTCTCTGTGTGTGGGGTTTGGGCCTTAGATGATCTCTGTCTCTGTCTGTCTCTTTATATTTTTCTGTCTCTTCGTTCTTCGCACTCCTACTATCTTTGCTGCTTAGTATACTAAATCATAATAATCTACTTATATTATTATTACTATTATTATAATATACTACTAATACTATCGTTATTATATATTATTAATACTATAATAATAATAATGATATAATAATAATACAATATTATATTATTATCATTATTATTATTATTATTATTTTCATACATTCGTATTCCTATATCTTGTTATTTTTATTAATTTTTATAATAATTATATTTATTATTACAATTACAATTATAAGTATAATTAACATAATAAAAATACAATACTATAATTAATATGAATATATTTTTAATAATTATTATTGTTAATTGTCGCTATCAGCACAACAAAAACAGTGGTTGGCTCAAAGACAAGCAGAACATGATAGAAGACGAAAGGTTACAGGACTTGTGTTTGGGGAGCCTCGTCTTCGTCTCCTCCCTGGTAAGAAGATATATATATATATATATATATATATATATATATATATATATATATATATATATATATATATATATATATGTATGTATATATATATATATATATATATATGTATATATATATATATATATACATATATATATATATATATATATATATACATATATATATATATACATATATATATATATGTATATATATATATATATATCTTGATGTTTATATGTGGAGAGAGATTATTTATTTTGTGTATTATATATTGTTATATTCTTATATTGTTGTCTTTTATTTTGTATTTTGTGTCTTTTTGATTATTATACTCTTTAATATATTGTATTATATCTATTATATTCTGTATGTATATATATATATATATTATATTATATATAGAAGGAAGCAGACATCCTCATAATATAGTTGCATGCAGCCCCTAACCTGAGGTGTACGTACAGCTAATAAGTGCTGTCTCTCTTGTCTCCTTACGACTATTTATTATTATTAATAATGACTATGTTAGAGGCCTTCTTCACAATACATACATCGCAATAGTTTATTTAGGGTTAAGGGTTTAGTGTTTGAAGCAGAAGATCAGGAATTAGGGTTTAGGGTTTAGGGTTTAGGGTTTAAGGTTCAAGGTGTTTGTTTAGGGTTTCGATTTCGTTTCTCCTTTTGTGTGTATGTATAAATTTGTTATTAATTTTCTTTCTTTTAAGCAATAAAAAAAATCAGAAATTAGGGTTTAGGGTTTAGGGTTTAGGGTTTAGGGTTTAGGGTTTATTGTTTATTGTATTGTGTATATTAGGTGGAGATGAAGAGGGTCTTCTAACGTGGCGTAGGAGTATTCTATTTAATATACGGCGTCTTCTTTGGGTTTGTGGCTTTGGTGTTTGTCTTCCTGCTCCTAAAGCTGTAAATACAAATGTAGATAGACGCATATTATCATTTCTTCGAGACAAGTTCAATCCACTCAGACACCCTGAGGTGTCTACGCAGCTCCCCCCCCCTCGTCGATTTCGTGTTAATGAAGATTTTGTTACCTATGGAGGAGATAAAAAACATAAAGATAATAACATACAAGGTTATTCTTTTATTCTTTTTGTTTTAGTTTTAAAAATTATATTAGAGGGTTTTAGGGTTTATTGTTTTGTTGTATAGGATGGTGTTATATATATATATATATATATATATATATATGCATATATATATATATATATATATATATATATATATATATATGTGTGTGTGTGTGTGTTTATATTTGTATTTGTATGATACTAGATTGTGGTGTATTATATTATATTATATTATATTATATTATATTATATTATATTATATTATATTATATTATATTATATTATATTATATTATATTATATTATATTATATTATATTATATTATATTATATTATATTATATTATATTGTATTGTATTATATTATATTATATTATATTATATTATATTATATTATATTATATTGTATTGTATTATATTATACTATATTATAGTATAGTATAGTATAGTATAGTATAGTATAGTATAGTATAGTATAGTATAGTATAGTATAGTATAGTATAGTATAGTATAGTATAGTATAGTATAGTATAGTATATTATTATTTGCTTCTGTTTCTGTGGGGGGGTTGAAGATAGAAGAGAATGTAAAGTATGACGCATGCAGATATATCAAGTACTATAGATTATTCTATTATATATATACATATATATCTATACTATTTATATATTATTTATATATTATTTATATATTATTTATATATTATTTATATATTATTTATATATTATTTATATATTATTTATATATTATTTTGTCTTGTTTGTTTCGGTTTAGACAAAGACGCAGGAGGATCGCATGGTAGAGGAGGAGGCGCAGGGGTAGGCGACTGTCTCTTCTGTCTCCTCTGTTTCTTCTATTTCTCCTATCTGTCTCTTTTCTCTGTTTCTCCTGTCTGCCTCTGTCTCTTCTGTCTCTTCTATCTGTCTCTTTTATCTGTCCCTTTTATCTGTCTCTTCTTCCTCTCCTGTCTCTTCTGTCTCTTCTGTATCTGTCTCTTCTGTCTCTTCTATATCCGTCTCTTCTGTATCTGTCTCTCTGTCTCTTCTGCATCTGTCTCTTCTGTCTCCTGTCGCTTCTGTTTCTACTATATCTGTCTCTTCTGTCTCTTCTCTCTCTCCTGTCTCTTCTGCCTCTGCCTCTTCTATCCATGTGTCTCCTCTGTCTCCTCTGTCTCCTCTGTCTCCTCTCTGTATCTTCTGTCTCTTCTGTATCTACTATATCTGTCTCTTCTATCCATGTGTCTCCTCTGTCTCTTCTCTCTCTTCTCTCTCTTCTGTCTCTTCTACCTCTGCCTCTTCTATCCATGTGTCTCCTCTGTCTCCTCTGTCTCCTCCGTCTCCTCTCTGTCTCTTCTACCTCTGCCTCTTCTATCCATGTGTCTCCTCTGTCTCTTCTGTCTCCTCTGTCTCCTCTCTGTCTCTAGGACGATGTCTCGATTGATTCGAATTCGTCGGGTATATCTTTCGAAGGAGACAAACATCGAGACAATGTCAAACTCGTAAGGAGACACCTGAGCTGAGGAGACACCTGAGCTGAGGAGACACCTGAGCTGAGGAGACACCTGAGCTGAGGAGACACCTGAGCTGAGGAGACACCTGAATGCCTTCTCCACCTAAGGAGACAGTTGAATATCTGTTTGAGCTGAGGAGACAGTAGTTATATATTTGTGTCCTTGTGTTCTTTAAGATTTCTCTTTCTGCCGGGATTATCTTTGAGTGTCTCTTCTTTGATTGTCTCTCTCCTTTTCTTCTTCTTCTCTCTTCTCTCTCTCTCTCTCTCTCTCTCTCTCTCTCTCTCTCTCTCTCTCTCTCTCTCTCTCTCTCTCTCTCTCTCTCTCTCTCTCTGTCTGTCTCCCCCTCCCTCTCTCCCTATTTATATATATATATATATATATATATATATATATATATATATATATATATATATATATATATATATATATATATATGTTTTGTATCCCTTAGGTGAAAGTGTCTCATTTAATAAATAGATTTTCTCTAAAATTTAAAGATATGCAATTAGAAGCCGATTATCAAATCCATCAGAAGAAGTCCTTCGTCAAACGTCTCGTGCCATGGTAGATAAACCCTAAACCCTAAACCCTAGTTATTATACACTTGCGTATACCCTCTTGTCTATGCTATCTGCCTCTGCAACCCGAACCTGATGCTGCAGTAGCAGCAGCAGCAACAGCACCAACAGCAGCAGCAGCAACAGCAGCAGCAGCAGCGCTAACAACAGCAGCAACACTACCATCAGAACAACCACCAACAGCACCAGCAGCAACAGCAGCAGCAGCAACAGTAGCAGCAATATCATCATCATCAGCGGCAGCAACACCAACACTAGCAACCACCTCAACAGCAACAGCAGCAGCAGCAGCAACAGCAACAGCAGCAGCAGCAGCAGCAGCACTATGTCTTGCATGCATCGCAGGTATCGCGTCATCTTCGTTTTTTTGGGGCTTTACCGCATCGTCGCCTTCCTAGCAGAATATTTTATTGATGCTTATTGGGGGACTGAGAAGCACGTTACGCGTAAGAAACCCTAAACCCTAGACCCTAAACCCTAGACCCTAAACCCTAGACCCTAAACCCTAAACCCTAGGCATTGGATTGCATCGTAGACGAGCCCACCTGCGGGCATCTCATGTTTCTACGGCTTAGGGTTTTTAATTTAGGGTTTAGGGGTTAGAGGTTAGGGTTTTGGCTTTGGGGTTTAGGGTTTAGGCTTGAGGGTTAAGAATATATAGGCTAGGGTTTATCGTTTAGGGTTTAGGGTTTAGGGTTTAGGGTTTAGGGTTTAGTTTCATGGGTTGATTGTTTCTTCTTTCAGATTTACAAAGACGTTCTTATTTCCAGTTTCTTATTTTTTATTATTTATTACTTATTATATTATGTTATTATTATATTATTATATTATTATATTATTATATTATTATATTATTATTGTACAATTATATTATTATATTATTATATTATTAAATTATTATATTATTATTATATAATTATTGTTTATTTTCTCTCTCTCTGTTTTTCTGTCTGTCTCCGTTTGTGTGTACATACAGCCTGGATGTGTATCCCCACAGTCATCGTGGTGTTGGGGTTGTTGGGGGCCACACTATCAACCTTCGGTCAATTCTTTATGGATAGATTTTCTTTTGTATTGAGCTCTGTTATATTCTTGATGCTAGCAGAACATGTTACTCTTTATTCAGCCGCGGTAAGAAGATATATATATATATATATATATATATATATATATATATATATATATATATATATATATATATATATATTCATATGGATGTAGATAGCTAGATACAGATATATAGATATCAGATACAGATATTTATAGATATAGATATATATAGATATAGATATACATGTATATGTACGTATATATATATATATATATATATATATATATATATATATATATATATATATATATATTTGCATGCGTGTCATCATCTAGAAAGGCAAATAACAACAACAGCAACACGGGGTTTCTCTCAATGGCTGCATGCATGCATGCATGCATGCATGCATGCATGCACGCATCTCACAGACAAGCATCGATACAGAGAATGCATGCACTCTCGTGTTAGAACGACTGCATTGAAGTAGCATCTCGGGTTTAGGGTTTAGGGTTTAGGGTTTAGGGTTTAGAGTGTATAATGTATAGTGTATATAGTATATCGAATATATATAATATATAATATCTATTATTATATGTTTATTTATGTGTTTCAAAATTATATGTGTGTGTGTGTGTTCTCAGAAGATGGATGGTATCTTAAGCTCGGTTTTATTTCCCGTGTTTACGTTTGTTATTTTACGCATATCTTTCCTTCAAGCTGTTATGTGGAATGTTCTATTTGTATCTGCATTTACTATTAGGTGAGAGAGAGAGAGAGACAGATTAATACTGCTGTATGTAGTACACTCTGGGGGGGTCGGGTGTATACACACACGATAGATATTATGTCGGGGCGCTCTCTCTCTCTCTCTCTCTCTCTCTCTCTCTCTCTCTCTATATATATATATATATATATATATATATATATATATATTTGTTCGCTGGTTTTAGGGTTGCATGCATGGCTTTTGTTGTAGTTCTTGTTGTATTATATATATTTTATTATCCTTTTGTTTGAGGTGTCTCCTTGTCGTGTTGCATGCTGTGTCTCCTTTTCTGTTTCTGTATGTCTTCCTGTCTCTTCTTATTTACTTCCTGTCTTCTTGTATCTTCTGTCTCCTTTTATCTTTATCTCTTTTTGAGGTGTATATGCCTACGTCTATGCATGCATGCATGTATGCATGCATGCATGGGGCTGGCTATTTGCTGCTACATTCTGCAGATATATCGTAGGACAGAGTCAGGCGTATTTGTCTCTTTCTGATCTGTACGACCATCTTCCTCTCTTCCTTGGATCCATCGTCTTTGTTGGTGAGGGATTACTGTCTCCTTTTATTATCTGTCTCCTTTTATTATTATATGTCTCCTTTTATTATCTGTCTCCTTTTATTATCTGTCTCCTTTTACTATCTGTCTCTTTTTATTGTCTGTCTCCCTATGTTTTCTGTCTCCTTTTATTATCTGTCTCTTTCTTGTGTCTCCTTTCTCTTCTCAGTGTCTCCTTTTTGTGTTTTATACATCTTTGTTTATTCTGTCTCCTTCATCATTCAACTTTGGGTGTCTCCTCTGCTGTCTTGACCGTGTACATACCCCATATATATATATATATATATATATATATATATGTGTGTGTGTGTGTGTGTGTGTGTCTCCTTTGTATATATATATATATATATATATATATGTGTGTCTCCTTTGTGTACTGTATTGTGTCTCTTTTTATTTTATTTGTTTAGGGTTTGTGGGGTATCGTTTAGAATACAATCAAAGGAAATCCTTCTTATTAGATTACAGCGTAGAAGCAAGTAGAAGAAAACAGAGAGAAATCCTGAATACGATGCTTCCTCCATTTGTTGTAGATCAAATGATTAACGCCCCGCTTAATGAAGACGGGTAATATATATATATATATATATATATATATATATATATATATATATATATATATATATATATATATATATATATATATATATATATATATATATATATATATATATATATATATACAGTGCTACTGTCTTGCTTGTTTGTACTGTCTCCTTTCTAATGATGTCTCCGTTATACTGTCTCCTTTCTAATGATGTCTCCTTTCTGATGGTGTCTCCTTCATACTGTCTCCTTTCTACTAATACTGTCTCCTTTCGTATGCTGTCTCCTTTCTAATGCTGTCTCCTTTCTACTGTCTCCTTTCTACTGTCTCCTCTCTACTGTTTCCTCTCTACTGTCCCCTCTCTACTGTCTCCCTTCTACTGTCTCCTTTCTACTATCTCCTTTCTACTGTCTCCTTTCTACTGTCTCCTTTCTACTGCCTCCTTTCTACTGTCTCCTTTCTACTGTCTCCTTTCTACTGTCTCCTTCCTGCTTGTTGTTATTATTAGTTTTCCCTGTCTCCTGTCTTCTACCTCTTTCTAATATTTTTTCTCGTGTTGTTCTTGTTGCCTGCTGCTGCTGCTGCTATTGTTGCTGCTGCTGCTGCTGCTATTGTTGCTGCTGCTGTTGCTGCTGCTGCTGCTGCTGCAGCATTCCCTCAACCCTAGAAGCAGAAGACAGGGGGACAGTCTCCGTAGTATTTTGTGATGTCTACGAATTTCAACAAGTTGTTGCCTCCATAGAACCTACGAGGCTTGTCGAAGTAATATAACCCTAAACCCTTACAAAACCCTAAACCCTTATTAAACCCTAAACCCTTAGAAAACCCTAAACCCTAAACCCTTAGAAAACCCTAAACTTTAAACCCTTAGAAAACCCTAAACCCTAAACCCTTAGAAAACCCTAAACCCTAAACCCTTAGAAAACCCTAAACCCGTAGTAAACCCTACACAATTAGGACACCCTAAACCCTAAACCCTTAGTAAACCCTAAACCCTAAACCCTTAGAAAACCCTACACAATTGGAACACCCTAAACCCGTAGTAAACCTTAAACCCTTATTAAACCCTAAACCCTAAACCCTTAGAAAACCCTAAACCCTAAACCCTTAGTAAACCCTAAACCCTTAGTAAACCCTAAACAATTAGGACACCCTAAACCCTAAACCCTTATTAAACCCTAAACCCTCATTAAACCCTAAACCCTAAACCCTTATTAAACCCTAAACCCTATAATACCCTTAGTAAACCCTAGCTAACCCCTTATTAAAACCCTTATTAAACAAGATTAAATATATCATTCTCTTACATGAGAGAATGAGAAAAAAAAAGAAACTGCCACAATTGTGCATGCATGCAAACTGCATGCATGCATGCATGCATGCATGCATGCATGCATGCATGCAAGTAAATATCTGTATTTGTTTGTAGGTCTTAGATTCTCTGTTTCTATGTTTTGATAAGAGCGCTGAGCAGTTTGGCTGTACAAAGATTGAGACAGTCTTTGAAACGTATCTGGCAGGTAGGGCTAACAGTTGCTGTCTCTTTCTTTTATCTGTCTCCTTTGTATGTATATATGTATATATACACTAGAAGACTCTGTCTCTGTCTCTGTCTCTGTTTGTCTCTCTCACTCTCTCTGTCTCTGCTTGTCTGTGTCTCTGTCTCTGTCTCTTTATCTGTCGTTCTGCCTGTTTCTCTCTGTCTCTGTCTCCGTGTGTCTCTTTCTGTCTCTCTTTGTCTGTCTCTATCTGTCTGTTCCTTTCTGTCTCTCTCGCTGTCTCTCCTTCTCTCTCTACCTACCTTTTTATATCTATATATATCTATATATATCTATATATCTATATATATATAGAGAGAGATATATACATATATATATATATATATATATATATATATATATATATATATATATATATATATATATATATATATATATTTCTAACCTGTATTTTCGCTGTCTCCTTTTCTGTCTGCATCCGGTTCATGCATGCATCTCACCATTCAGCTATCTCCTTAGTATATAAATTTTATTAATTTCTTAGATTTGTCTTTCTTCTTTTCTTTATTTACATTTTGGGGCTGTGTAAATATTTGCATGCGCATGCATGCAGCTGCTGGCTTACAACCAGGAAAGGGAGGCGAATCCGACACCTCTCAGGCAGATGCTGCTGATGCCATGGAGTACGTATATATATATATATATATATATATATATATATATATATATGAAGTTAGATGTAGTTGGTATTTGTTTGTTTGTTTTTGTTTTGTTGTTGTTGTATTTGTTGTTTGTTGTTTGTGGTTGTGCATGCATCTAGATATATACGTATTTGTTTATCTATTAATATACGTGTATATATATTTATACATATATGAATATATATATATATATATGTATATATATATATATATGTATATTTATATATATAATCTTGAATGTTTAGTTACTTATTATTTATTACTTCATACCGATATTTCTACTTATCGTATTTCGTATTTATTTATTTTATCAATTTATTTATTCTATTAATATAATTAATTAATTTATTTAATTTATTTATTTATTTATTTATTTATTTATTTTATTAATATTCTACTCAGCATGGCGTTGGCGATGTTGGAGGTGGCGGCTCAAATTCGCTATGAAGTAACTCGCGAGATATCTTCTTCGGGTGTATCTACAGCTAACGATGAGGGTAGGTTTTACTGCCTCCTTTCTTATATTGTGTTTGTTTATTTTAGTTTTTATTTATGTTTGAGGTTGTTTATAGTGTCTCCTTTCATTATTTGTTCTGTCTCCTCTCTTCTGTTCTGCTGTCTCCTTTGTTTATTTTCCGTATCTATTTCTTTATTTTGTTTGTTTATTTTGTTTTATATATATTTTTATTTGTGTGTCTCTTTCATTATTTGCTCGGTCTCCTCGATTATCTCTTGTGTCTCCTCTCTTATTTACTTCGTCTCTCTTTATTATTTGTTGGATCTCCTCTATCTTTTATTTTATTTATTTCTATTACGTTCGTCTGTCTTCTATTTGTTTGTTTGTTTTATTTATTTGTTTTATTTATCTTATTTGTCTCCCTATTCAATTCGTTTCTTTTATTTTATGTTTTATGTTTTATTGCTGTCTCTTCTTCTTCTCTGTCTCTTCTTCTTTTCTGTCTCTTCTTCTTCTCTGTCTCTTCTTCTCTGTCTCTTCTTCTTCTCTATCTCTCCTGTTCTGTCTCTTCTTCTCTTCTGTCTCTTCCTCTTTTCTCCTCTTACCTCTTCTATGTTATATCTTTACCGCATCAATCTCTGATGGCACTTTGTCTCTATCTTGTTTATTTTCAAACCCTAAACCCTAAACCCTAGCTTGTAAACCCTAGTTATAAGACCTCCTTGTGTATGTTTGCTTTGTGTCTGCTGCTATCAGAGGCTGCTGCTGCTGCTGCTCCTGCTGCTGCTGCTGCTGCTGCTCGTATGGGTAGCAGCACAGCTATGACGAGACAGAAAACATCAACTCTAAGAACTGTCCTCAGCTCCCGCCCCCAAAGAATTCGAGTTAAGATCGGCATCAACTCAGGCACGTATTATATATATATATATATATATATATATATATAAATGGTTGTGTGTGTCTCCTTTCTGCTGTCTACTGTCTCCTTTCCTCTGTCTAGTGTCTCCTTCCTGTTGTCTACTGTCTCCTTTCTGCTGTCTCCTGTCTCCTTTTAGGCCGCGTCATCAGCGGAGTTGTGGGGGCGAAGAAGCCTCAGTATGCTCTCTTCGGAGACACTGTTAACACAGGTAGGAGACAAGTGTGGTATTTGACTGTCTCCTTTCTCAAATACATTCATATATATATATATATATATATATATATATATATATATATATATATATATATATATATATATATATATATATATATATATATATATATGTATATATATATATATATATGGTAGAGTAGGATTTACAGATACTGTAAAATATTATAATACAACAGGAGTTGATTAGTTGTCTCTTAGCATTGGCTGTGCTGTCTCCGCTCTGTTGCATGCATGCATGCATGGGGCTGCCCCTCGCATGTATGCATGCATGCATGCATGCATGCATGCATGCGAGGGGCAGCCCCATATTCTTATTGTTGTTTTGTTTTCTACTTTGTATATGTGTTGTGTCTATACTTTCTTGCTGTTGAGATAGATATAGAGACAGTGTTATATAGGAGACACGTGATAGACAGCCGAAAAGGAGACAGACAGTTGAATCTAAAGTATATATTTTGGGGCTGCATGCATGCATGCATGCAGCGAGTCGTATGAAGACAACAGGACAACCTGATTATATACATATAAGCGAGAGTACATACGATCTTGTTAAGGAAGATACTACACTTTTCTATGAACATAGAAAAACACAAGTTAAGGGGAAGGGCGATATGAATACATATCTACTTATTCGTGTTATGGGTAGGAGAGGAGACACTTCATTATTTATTTTTATTTTATTTATTTTATTTATTTTATTTATTTTATTTACTTTATTTATTTTATTTATTTATTTATTTTATTTATCTGTGTATTTGTTTGAGTTGTTTATTTCTTTCTTTGTTTATTTATTTATTTTATTTGTTTATATGTTTGTTTGTTTTTTTGTTTTATGTATTTATTTGTTTATTTATATTATTTTATTTATTTAGTTTCTGCTGTCTCTTAGAGAAATTATCTCCTCTCTTCTCCTTCTACTACTACAGAAGAGCTGTCTCTCTGTCTCCTCTCTGTCTCTTCTCTGTCTCTTCTCTGTCTCTTCTCTGTCTCTTTACTATCTGTCTCCTTCGTCTCCTCTTACAGGTTCTATTCTGTACTCTCCTGCTATATATATATATATATATATATATATATATATATATATACACCTGAGGAGACAGCCAGCAAGAGGGCATGTGTGTGGTGTGTCTCTCTTGCGTCTGTCTCTTATCTGTCTCTTATCTATCTCTTCTCTGTCTCCTGTCTCTTCTGTCTCCTCTCTTCAGGTTCTTCTTATCCTAACTTTGGAGACGATGATAGAAATATCTCGGGGCCTCTTGGTAGTAAAGATGGGGGAGGGGCATTGTCTGCCTTTGCTCAGCCTTCTACCTCCCGTATGTACTGTCTCCTTTATGTGTCTCTTCTCTCTTCTCTCCTGTCTCTTTATCTTTCTTCTATTACATGCAGGCTTGTCTTTCCTCTCACTGTCTCCTCAGAGTCTCTTTCTGTTGTTGTTTTGTTATATCCATATATATATATATATATATATATATATATATATATATATATATATATATATATATATATATATATATATATATATATATATACATATATATATATATATATATATATATATGTATATATATATATATATGTATATATATAATTTCTCCTCTATCTTTTTCTTACTTTACAACTTTTTTGTTTTTGTTTGATCTGTGCGCTGCGGTGTATGTACAGTTCATGGAGAGAGGCTTTCGACGATGTGGGTGAGTCATTATCGCATGCATGCATGCATGCATGCATGCTAGGGGTTTATTTTAACTGTCTCTCGGTAGCCCTGCTGCTGCTGCTGCAGCAGCAGCAGCAGTAGCAGCATGTGGGGTTTGAGGCTGCTGCCAATATATCGTCTGTCTCTGTATCGTATCGTATGAATGTCTGTATTTGTTTATATATATATATATATATATATATATATATATATGTTATGTTGTAGGGGGCAGGAGTAGAGGGAGGGGCGGCATCGTGTGTGGAGACAGGGATAGGTCGAGGTGTCTCCTTTTCGCACGAACGTGATCACGCCCAGGAGAACCCGGGATCGTGTGTCCCCTCGATCCCATCAACCCCCCGTGGTGGAGGAGGAGGAGGAGGAGGAGGGGGAGGAGGGGGAGGAGGAGGGGGAGGGATAGTCTCTCACTCTTCTCTGTCTGGCTCTCTGTCTCCTTTTGAGGGTTCAAGCCCTCGGTCTCCATCCGTTTACTCTTTAGAACATCCGTCTGTCTCCTCCAGAGGTTATCGAAGCTATTCTACTCTGTCTTCAACAGTAGAGGGGACAGGAGGAGGAGGAGGAGGAGGAGGAGGAGGAGGAGGAACCCCAATAGTAATGACAACAAGGGAGCTAACACGGGCTTATACACGACAAGAGAGTGTGTCTCGTATTCTTGCATTTGCTCGTGATGGTTTACAAACAGGTTCAAAGGAGACAACAGATATGAGGAGACATGAAATTATTCGGCAGGCTCATGTTCAATTATTACGGGAACAACTACATCAAGGATCTAATTCTGTCTTCTCTTCACAAGAAGATATAGGAAATACTAATTGTTTATCTACACATTCTGTGTCTTCTATACAACAATTTAGATATGCTACATCCCATACAGCAGATCTAAGACACACATCAGCAATAGGAAGATCTGTCTCCTCAAGCACAAGGCATTCACCGAGACCCCTCCTATCATCCAAACGTACAAACAGCGAAGGACAGAGACTCATGGATCTAAGAAATACTAGAACTACCGTCACAGGTATATATATATATATATATATATATATATATATATATATATATATATATATATATATGTATATATATATATATTCCTTGTGTTTTTGTTATTTATATTTATATCTGTATTTGTGTTTATGTTTGTAGTTGTGTTTGTTTTATATTCGGTTTTGTATTTGTGTTTGTATTTATATTTGTATATATATATATATATATATATATATATATAGAGAGAGAGAGAGAGAGAGAATGCACATTTGCATATGTATATATGTATATCTATACTACCTACATTTGTGCATATGGCTGCATGTATATATATACATATTGTATGTATATATATATATATAATATGTATATTATATTATATTATATATATGTATATATTACAGCCTATGCATGCATGCATCAGCAGTCTATCGCAGTACGTGTTCATGGAACAAGTTGCGTACACCATCTTGTTATATCTTCACTCTTCTCCTCCTCCTCCTTCTCCTCCTCCTCCTCCTCCAACTACTACTACTACTGCTGTTGCTGCTGCTGCTGCTGCTGCTGCTGCTGCTGCTGCTGCTGCTGCATGCAGATCCCTCCCTGACAACACAGGGGTCTGGGGCTGGTCGATCGAACGGAGTATGGAAGATGGCGAATGAATTATTTAGCCAATTTGGCTGTGAAGCGCAGGCGAAGATTTCGGGGATTCTGAAGGCCATAGGAAATAACAGGTTAGGAAATAACACCTTATAGGATTAATTTAATAGGAATAGGAATAGTAATAGTAATATTAATATTAATACATAATAACTTAATATTAATATTAATATTAATATTAATATTAATATTAATATTAATATTAATATTAAGTTATTATGTATTAATATTAATATTAATATTAATATTAAGTTATTAATTATTAACAGTAATATTAAGTTATTAATTATTAATATTAATAATTAATAATTAATAACTTAATATTAATGGCTTGATATTAATATTAATACTTAATAACTTAATATTAATTTAATATATTTTATTTTATTTTTATTAATTATTATTAGTAAAACAAATATAAACAAGTCAAACACACGCTTGTAGAGGCATTACAAATAGAGAAAGACCGAAACCTTTTCATACATACAAACCCTAAACCCTAATCCATACAAAACCCTAAACCCTAATACATACAAAAACCCTAAACCCTAAACCCTCATACGTACAAAAACCCTAAACCCTTATACACCCTAAACCCTAAACCCTTGAAGGCGTCAAACCATCACACCCATATACACCCTAAGCCGTTAACTGGCTAGAGCCCTAAACCCTAAAACACATAAACCCTAAACCCTAGCAACCACAAACCCTAGATTATTAAGTTAGCTATCCATAACCTGAAGCTGTAGAGAGATAAATCCCTTAACCTCAACTATCCTACAACACCTAATAAATACACCTGAAACAACATGCATGCAGCCCCATCAATCCAAGATGCATGCATGCATGCATGCGTTGGTGTGGGGCCCTCAGCAAAGAGGAGGAGCATGCAGTAGATGTTGGTGGGGAGGACGAAGACAACTTCGGTAAGCCCTCGTAAATGTATATATACTCACACATATTTGTTTTTAGAGGGAGAAATATATTTGAAATCATATTTTATTGCTCTTCTTTTTATTATCTATTTAGTTGTAATCATAATTTTTCGTGTTGTGTAGTTGTACGAAGAATATATATTTTTTTTATGTGTATACATATACATATCACACATACATGGTATATGTGCATAGTATATATATATATATATATATATATATATATATATATATATATATAATATAGTATTATATAGTGTACTGTATCTCTAATCGTGTATTAAAGATAGTAGTATTATTGTTGTAAGTTGTATAGATGAAATATGTATTGTCTGAAATTAATTATATGAAAGATTTGGTAGGAATCGAACGCGTGCGGGCTGAGTTGTTTGGTTGTGATATTTGTTTTGTATAGAAACTCGCGATGCTCGTATTGGCGCATCTCGTGAGAGTTTATTATTAATGAAATTTAAGGATAGAAATTTGGAGGCTCGCTATCGTACACATTTTTATAATAATAAATCAAATATAAATACAATAGAACAAGCTATTATTATATTTCTCGTAGCCTTCGCTGTACAGACACTAGTACGTTTATGTTTACCATGGAATTATACTGAAGTTGTTGATGGGGTTAAATATACTGTTCATATATCATCGCAACTTTATTGGGGGGTTAGAGCAACATATACTTGCGTCGCCTTCCTATTATGGATATTATTTCATTATAGAAATAGAGACGAGGTACTGTCAATACACCCTACCCTGCAGACAGACATACATGCATGCATGCATGCATGCATGTATGTATGTATGTATGTATGTATGTATGTATGTATGTATGTATGTATGTATGTATGTATGTATGTATGTATGTATGTATGTATGTATGTATGTATGTATGTATGTATGTATGTATGTATGTATGTATGTATGTATGTATGTATGTATGTATGTATGTATGTATGTATGTATGTATGTATGTATGTATGTATGTATGTATGTATGTATGTATGTATGTATGTATGTATGTATGTATGTATGTATGTATGTATGTATGTATGTATGTATGTATGTATGTATGTATGTATGTATGTATGTATGTATGTATGTATGTATGTATGTATGCATGCATGTTTGTTTGTTTGTTTGTTTGTTTGTTTGTTTGTTTGTTGTTTCTGGCTGTGTCGTTTAGGTTGTTTGTTGCTCTCTGTAGTTTGTTGTTTACTGTTTGAGTGTCAGTCTCTTTCTCTCATTGATATGCATATGAATGCATATATATATTATAGATATAGTTATATATTTATATGTATATGCTTCCTTATTTATAAATATTTATTTATTTATGTTTATTATTTATTTATTTACGGTGTTCTGTCTTTAAGTATGTATGCATCTGGCTATGGTTGTCTCTCTCTGTGTATGTTTGTGCCTATCTGTCTATATCTGTCTCTCTCTTCTTTTGTTTTCTATCTCTATCTTTGTGTTTATCTATTTGTTTCTGTCTCCTTCATGTTTATCTTTCTATATATAACTTCGTCAACATATATGTACATATATGTATATATAAATATGTGTATATCTATATATAGATATACATATATATATGTATATAGGTAGATAGATAGATATAGATATAGAGATATAGAGATATAGGCATAGATATAGATATAGATAGATAGATAGATACACATGTATATATATATATATATATATATATATTTGTTTTCTTTGTGTTTTATGATTTGTTTTGTTTGCAGGTTGCCTCCCGTCTAGAGATTCGTTGGATGGTATTTTTATTGAATATATTATTTATATCTGCTGCATGCGTCTTTGCATTAAGTAACAGTTGGAGTACAGGGACAACAACCCGTCAAACAAACGGGGGAACAGCAGGAGCGATGATGGGGTCTGGTGGTGCTGCTGTTGCTGCTGCTGCTGCTGCTGCTGGTGGCGGTGTTGGTGGTGGTGTTGGTGGTGGTGGCGGGTCTTCTGTATTATCCCCAGGTGTTGTTCTTCAAACATCTTCTCTAGGGACAGATATGCTTACGTATATTAGAGGGGGAACGACAGTACGAATGCCACAGAATGTGTCTCTCGATTCGCCTGTCTCCTTCCTAACTGCAAAGACAGCAGCAGCACCAGCAGCAGCAGCACACACTTGTCCCTCGGGAACATGCGACACCACCACCACCAGCAGCAGCAGCAGCAGCAGCAGCAACAGCACTAGCAACGGCAGCAACATCGTTAACGACAACAACAACAATAATAATAATAATAATAATAATAATAATAATAATGGTATTGAAACCATCCATGAAAACAGCAGCAGCACTCCCCCCTCTCCTGCAGACGATTTATCTTTTGTATGGCGGAGACTAGCGGAGGAGACAGTAGGATCGACGGGGTCTCAAGGGTCTGGGGGGGAGACAGATCCAGATACAGAAGGAGACAGAGATACAGCTGCAGATACACAGACACAGGCTGAGGGTGTTACGATTACAGTTGAAGCACCAGGACAACAAGGGGCCTCCTTCTGGCTTGTTGCTGATAGTGTAGAATTATTTTTCTATGTAGTTATACTCCATCATAACACGGGTCTTCTCTTTCAAAACTGTATACTTGTTGATGTTTTATTATTAAGTACTTGTCTTACTTTCATACTTACTGGAGCTGTATCTACATCCAATACTATTGGGTACGACCATCATACAAACAATACAAACCCTAAACCCTAGAAGAAACCCTAAACCCTAGAAACCCTAAACCCTAGAAACCCTACACCCCACAAACCCTAAACCCTACAAGAAACCCTAAACCCTAGAAACCCTACACCCTACAAACCCTAAACCCTAGAAGAAACCCTAAACCCTACAAACCCTAAACCCTAGAAGAAACCCTAAACCCTAGAAGAAACCCTAAACCCTACAAAGCCTAAACCCTACAAACCCTAAACCCTAGAAACCCTAAACCCTAGGAGAAACCCTAAACCCTAAACCCCTAAACCCTAAAAACCCTAAACCCTAAACCTTAGTCCCTTGTCCTCTGGTGTTGATACCGCAGGATGGTTGTCAACTTCCCCTGCTACGTCTTCTTCAATTTGGTACGACCTTCTCTTCTCTCCATCAAGCCCCAAAATTCATAGACACACGTTTGCATGCATGCATGCATGCATGCATGCATGCATTTCTAAGCTTACATGTTTTTTTATATGCTATAACGTGAATGCATGTGATGTGGATATCCCCTGCATGTAATCTATGCATGCATGCATGCAATCTATGCATGCATGCATAAATTTTTGGGGCTGGATTGTGTTTGTGTGAAGGTGAGTGCGTACTGGAAGGAGTATATCGATCGTCTAACATTTTATGTAAATGAGCATGCAAAGACAACAGAGGGAAGAGCAACACAACTCCTTAATGATATGCTTCCTAAACAAGTAAGTCTTTTCTTTCTTTTCTTTTATATAAACAAACACCACATGCATGCATGCATGCATGCATGCATGCGGTGCTGCAGCAGCAAATACACACACACACACACACACAACTAACTCCTACTAGTAATGTATGCGTGCTCGTATTCAACACTACTACGAAGCCTTTCAATATCTTACCTTCGCATGCATGCATGCATGCATGCATGCATGCATGCAAGTAGAGTTATTTGTACGTAAGTAAGTAAGTAAGTAAGTACGTATATGTGTGTGGGGTGGGGTGTATGTACAGGTCCTAGAGGAGTTTCAACAAGACAAACTGCGTCTGGCTTATACGCACGATCGCATGACTTTTCTGTTTGCTGATATTTGTGGGTTTACGAGTTGGGCCAAGAATGTTGATGCATGCGAGGTAGAGACTGTCTCATTATTATTATTATTTTTATTATTTTTATTTTTATTATTATTATTATACCCTTATTATTATTATTATTATTATTATTATTATTATTATTATGTTTATTATTATGTTTATTATTATGTTTATTGTATTCTATTTGTTTATTATAGTTTTAGATATTGTCTCATTATTATTATTAGAGACTGTCTCATTATTATTATTATTATTATTATTATTATTATTGTTATTATTATTATTATTATTATTATTATTGTTTATTGTGTTCTATTTATTTACTATACTTTTAAATACTGTCTCATTATTATTATTAGAGACTGTCTCATTATTATTATTATTATTATTATTATTGTGTTTATTGTATTTTTTTTATTTATTATAATTTTAGATACTGCCTCCTTATTGTTCTTATGTTTATGTTTATTGTATTCTATTTATTTATTATACTTTTATTATATTTAGTTTTATTATTATTTCTATTCTTATTTTTTCGTATTGTTATTTTTATTCTACTTCTTATTCTCCTTATTTTTATATTATTTATTCTTAGTATTCTTACTATTCCTATTCTTCTTATTTTTATTATTTTTATTATTTTTATTATTTTTATTATTTTTATTATTTTTATTATTTTTATTATTTTTATTATAATTTTTATTCTTCTTGTTCGTCTCGTTCTTGTCGTTCTTCTTGTTGTTATTGTATTCTCTCTTTCTTCTCTTCTGTTTATTTTCTTCTTATTATTATTATTACTGTTTTGTTAGTACTTGGTTATTATTATTATTATTATTATTGTTATTTTATTATTATTATTATTTTAT
>OY986951.1:1774468-1776968 GCA_963920595.1 Eimeria praecox
TAGATAGATAGATAGATAGATAGATAGATAGATAGATAGATAGATAGATAGATAGATAGATAGATAGATAGATAGATAGATAGATAGATAGATATAGATTTATAGATATTGATAGAGATATAGATTGATATATATCCCCAGGTGTATAGGCACCTCTGAGGTGTATATTCTTGAATAGCCAAACAGTCCGATATGACGGAGGTGTTTGTTGTTTATACATGTTATTTATATGTTTGTTTATTTTATTTATTTATTTTATTTTGTTTTTGTTTGTTCTTTGTGGTGTCTCCTGCTGCAGGGTTTGAGTCTACTGACGTCCCTGGATTAAGGAAGACGGGGAGTACGATTCATACAAAACCCATAGGCATGCAGCCTATCTCCGTACGTTGTCTAGGGTCTAGGGTTTAGGGTTTAGGGTTTAGGGTTTAGGGTTTAGGGTTTAGAGGGCTATGTATGCATGTGTCTAGGATTTAGGGGCTTTAGGAATCTACATATTAACACCTGTAGGGTTTAGGGTTTAGGGTTTAGGGTTTGGCTTAGGTGTTTAGGGTTTAGGGTTTAGATTTCTATGCATGTCAGTTTTTCTATCTAAACCCTAAACCCTAAACCCTCTTCTCGTGTCTCCTTTCCCTGTGGGGCTTCCACAGCTTAGGGTTTATTGCTGCATGCAGCCTTTGAGATGTGTTGAGGTGTATGTACAGCTTCTTAGGGTTTATATATTTTTTGTGTTTTGTTTGTTTGTTGTTTTTTTATGTTTATCTGTTTTATCTGTCTTTGCATTTATTAGTTTATTTGTATATTTGTTGTATATTAATTTATTTATTTGTTTATATATCTTTGTTATATTTATTTTGTTGTTTATTTATTTATTATAAATAATAATAATTAATTATTTTATTGTTTGTTTATTTGTCTGTCTTAGGAGGAGAAGGCAGCACCGTCTCCAACCGCGCATGATAGAAATGGGGAGACCTCCCCAGACACTGCATGAAGGAGACAGCCAGATATAGGAGGGGACAGTTTGTCTCTAACTGTCTCCTTTCCTTTCTATTGTCTCTTTATTTTTAAAACCTGTCTCTTCACTGTCTCCTTTCTATTGTTTTTATTTTTAATAACTGTCTCCTCGCAGCTATATCCTCTCTTATGGGTCTCAGACGCTAGCAAAGACTGCAGAGGAGACAGTGGCTATACATAGAGGAGACAGTCTCTACATAGGGGGAGACAGTCTCTACATAGGGGGAGACAGTCTGTACACCCGGAGACTGTCTCCATACACCGCGGAGACAGTCTTCAAAACCAGAGACTGTCTCTACATAGGGGAGACTGTCTCTACTTAGAGGAGACAGTCTCTAGACACTGCGGAGACTGTCTCCTAAAACAGAGACAGTCTCTACATAGGGGAGACAGTCTCTACATAGGGGAGACAGTCTCTACACGCTGGGGAGGCTGTCTCCACTCAAGGGGACACACAGGGGGACAGTCTCCATACACGGAGACAGTGCTTACACACAGGGACAGTCTCTTCACGCTGGGGAGACAGTCTGTAGACATGGGGACAGTCTCCATAGAGGGAGGCTGTCTTCACAGGAGGGAGACAGTCTCCAAACACAAAAGGAGACAGTCCCCATACACAAAAGGAGACAGTCTCCATACGAGGGGACTGTCTCTACGGGGGGAGACTGCCTCCATACACAAAAGGAGACAGTCTCTACATAGGGGAGACAGTCTCCATACACACAAGGGGAGACAGTCTCTGTACACGGGGACAGTCTCCATACACACAAAAGGAGACAGTCTCCATACACAAAAGGAGACAGTCTCCATACACACAAAAGGAGACAGTCTCTCCACACGGAGACAGTCTCCATACACACAAAAGGAGACAGTCTCCATACACAAAAGGAGACAGTCTCCATACACACAAAAGGAGACAGTCTCTCCACACGGAGACAGTCTCCATACACACAAAAGGAGACAGTCTCCATACACAAAAGGAGACAGTCTCCATACACACAAAAGGAGACAGTCTCCATACACACAAAAGGAGACAGTCTCCATACACACAAAAGGAGACAGTCTCCTTACCAATCGCTGTTGCTGTCTGTTTGTCTATCGCCTTTGTTGGGTTTTAGAGCTCTTTGTGTCTGCTCCTCCCCTTACACTTTTATTTCTTAACTCTTTAAGGACTTGGCATATATATAAACCCTAAACCCTAAAACCCTAAACCCTAAAACCCTAAAACCCTAAACCCTAAAACCCTAAACCCTAAAACCCTAACGCCGCGGGACATGCGGAGCCCCAGGCTAAACCCTAATACAAGGGATGCCTTACTCAATAACTCTAAACCCTAAACCCCAAACCCTAGACAAACCCTAATTATGAGGGCCTCAGACAACATAGAGTAGTGCTATGGCTATGCAGCTGTTATTTAGGGTTTAGGGTTTAGGGTTTAGGGTTTAGTGTGTGGGCTTCTCCTTTACTCTGTCTTCAATTAAATAGA
>OY986951.1:1781968-1784468 GCA_963920595.1 Eimeria praecox
GTAGCAGCAGCAGCAGCAGCAGCTGCAGCAGCAGCTGCAGCAGCAGCAGCTGCTGCTGCTGCAGCTTTTTAAGAGTAAATATCTACTTATCGTCTCCTGTATATATCTAATTGTCTCTGAACTGAGCAGGGTACAAATGCAGGGGGCCCCCGGTGCCTCCTCTTCACAGGGGCCCTTGGGGGGCCCCTTTGGGTCTGCCTCAGCTACCTCTCAGGGGCCCCTGTCAACCCCTGGGGCCCCTGGGGCCCCTGGGGGCCCTGGGGCCCCTGGGGCCCCTGGGGCCTCTCTATTTTCTTCCTTTGTTTCAGGGGCTGTACCCTCTTCTTCCTCTTTTCGAGGGGGGGTTTTCGGTTTAAATACATCCTCGGGGGCAGGGGCCCCCTCTAACCTGTTTGGGGGCCCCACAGCTGCAGCAGCTAGCCAGCAGCAGCTTAGTATGTCGAGCAGCAGCAGCCCCTTCAGCAGCAAGGGTTCTGCTGCGGGAAGCAGCAACAGTATATTTGGGGGGCCCTCACAGTCCCTCTTCGGTGCTGCTATTGCTGCTGCTGCTGCTAATAATAATAATAATAATAATAATAATAATAATAATAATAATAATAATAATAATAATAATAATACAGTAGAAGACACAACAGCAAAGGCTGCAGGGCCTCCTATTACTAGCACGGGCTCGATTTGGGGTCAAGGAGGAGGAGGAGGGGCCCCCTCTAACAATTCTGCTGCAGCAGGTATATTTGGGGGCCCCCAGCCAACGGGGGGCCTCTTTTTCGGTGCTGCTGGCGGCAGCAGCAGCAGCAAAGCTGCAGCACCAAGTGGAGCTGCTGCTGCTGCTGCACCTGCTGCACCTGCTGCAGCAAATCCAGCAGCAGCACCCTCATCAGGGGCCCCCTCAGGGGCCCCCTCAGGGGCCCCCCTCTTCGGTGTTGCTAACTCGGGGTTGAATGCTAAGCCCCCTTTCTTATTTGGGGGGGCTTCTGCTGCTGCTGCTCCTGCTGCTGCTGCTGCTGCTCCTGCTGCAGCAGGTATTTTTGCTGGCGGCGCTTCTGCTGCCCCTCCTTCTCTATTTGGGGGCCTCTCGGGGGGCCCCACACAAGGGGGCCCCCTCTTCGGGGGTACTGTGGGGGGCCCCCCTGCAGCGAAGAAGAGTCTGTTTGGTATGACGGGGGGGGCTGGGGGCCCCTCTCCCTTTGGGGCCCCCCAAGGGAGAGGCTCGAACGATAGCAGCAGCACCACCTCTCTGTTCGGCTCCGCCGCTGCTCCTGCTGCTGCTGCTGCTCCTGCTGCTGCTCCTGCTCCTGCTGCTGCTGCTGCTCCTGCTGTAGGGGGATTGTTTGGAGGGGGGCCCCTAGCAGCTGCAGGCGGAAAGGGTTCAGGGGGCCCCCAGGGCCCTCTAACCAGTGGGGCCCCCGGTGTAGATAGTAGGGGCCCCCTTCTACGCAGCACAGCAACAGGACCTAGTGCCCTTGCAGCAGCAACAACAGCAGCAACAGCAGCAGGAAGAAGCACAACAAGCAGCAGCATCTTCGGTGTCTCTGAGGGGCCCTTCAACCGCAGCAGCAGCAGCACTGGAGGGTCTGCTGCTGCTGCTGCTGCTGCTGCTGCTGCAGCAGCCTGGGGCCCCCCCCAGGAGAAGCCTCTCTTTTCATTTCCCCACACTTCTTCCTCAACATCGGGGGATCCTCCTCCCTCTACCACCACCACCACCACCACCACCACCAACAGCAGCAGCAGCAGCAGCAGCAGCAGCAGTGGTGTGTTAGCAGTGTATGGACGCAGCAGGCTATACACCCCGGAGGGCAAGTCTGTCCCCCCCCCTCTGCCTGTCCCTGGGGGCCCCCATCAAAATCCCATGCTACAGGCAAACGTAAGAGAAGATTGTTTGATGTTACGTATTCAAAGCATCCAACAGCTGCAGCTTAAGCTGCAGGAGGGCCCCACAGCAGCAGCAGCAGCAGCAGCACCTACTGCTGCTGCTGCTGCTGCTGCTGCTGCTTCTCTTGCTGCTGCCACTACTACTACTACTACTACTACTACTACTACAGGGGACACAGCCCCGGGGGGGGTGTTTGTGGGGAGGCTCTATGGCTGCTGCAGCAGCGAGGAGATGTTAGATAAGCAGCAAGTGTCGACAGCCTCCGACTTCGAAAGATTAGATGCCAACGTACCCGGGGACCCTGAAGCCCGCATTGTAAGACAACAACTCACTATATCCTTTGTTACAGAGATAGATAGATAGATAGATAGATAGATAGATAGATAGATAGATAGATAGATAGATAGATAGATAGATAGATAGATAGATAGATAGATAGATAGATAGATAGATAGATACATAGATACATAGATACATAGATAGATAGATAGATAGATAGATAGATAGATAGATAGATAGATAGATAGATAGATAGATAGATAGATAGATAGATAGATAGATAGATAAATCCTTTCTTAGCTAGCTAGCTAGCTAGCTAGCTAGCTAAATCCTTTGTTAGATAGATAG
>OY986951.1:1789468-1808946 GCA_963920595.1 Eimeria praecox
GCAGCAGCAGCAACAGCAGCAGCAGCAGCAGAACAAGCAGCAGATACAGTTGCTGCTGCTGCTGCTGCTGAGCCATGCGGCATATGCAACGGCAGCTATCCCCCAACCTTGCAGCTTCCCTCCTCTACACGTGACAGCCCCGGGGACGCTGCTGCAGACACAGCAGCACAGCAGCAGTGGGCTGCAGCTGCAGCAGAGATAGGCCACGCTGTCAAGGTCCACAAGCAGCAGCAGCAGCAGCAGCAGCAGCAGCAGCAGACTGGCGCTGCGGTGATCTGTGTTGTCTTCGCGCTCTCGCTGCCGCAGCAGCTGTTCTGTAATGTCCCCTCAGCAGCTACAGCAGCACCCGCTTCATCATGCAGTGCTGCAGCACAACGCCAGCAGCAGCAGCAGCAGCAACAGCAGCAGCAGCAACAGCAGCAGCAGCAGCAGCAGCCGCAGCAGCTGGCTGTCTACGTGGACGACGACGTCCGCAATGCATGCGCAGCTGTTCGACAGAAACTCCTTCAAGCTGTTATCTCTCAGTTCCCTGAGTAAGTAGAAAGAAGCAGCAGCAGCAGCAGCAACAGCAGCAGCAGCAGCAGCAACAGCAGCAGCAGCAGCAGCTGACTGCAGCACGAGCACCCGTAGAAGCGGATTCTGCTGCAGTTCTATAGCAGCAGCAGAGGCAGCAGCAGCGCAGCAAAGCCGTAGCAGCAGCCTAGGAAGCTGCAGCAGTTAGAGTCGTTTGTTGCTGTGTGTGGTCATGTTGCTGCTGCTGCTGCTGCTGCTTCTGCTGCTGCTGCTCTTCTGCTGTCTTCAGGCTCCGAGATGCAGCTGCATGCATCCGAGTTCGGTGTATTGCTGTTGTTCCGGCAGCTTCCCAGGGCAACAGCAGCAACAGCAACAGCCGCAGCAACAGCAGGAGCAGCAGCAGCAGCAGCAGATGTTACTGCAGCTGTATGGACAGGGCTCTGCCGCTCACGCGGGGATTGCTGCAGTGTTTAGCCTTAGACCCATGGGAGAAACTGCAGCAGGCTTGGCAGCTGAAGACTCTGCTGCGGCAGCGGCCGATGCTGCTGGAGCAGCAGCAGCTGCTGCTGTCAGGGTGGGGTAGAATGTGGGAGCGGGCGCTTGCTGCTGCTGCTGCTGCTGCTGCAGCACGCGCAAGAAAGGCGCTTTGCGAGCGCCTTACAGCAGAATTACAGGAACAGCAGCAGCAGCAGCAGCAACAGCAGCAGCAGCAGCAACAGCAGCAGCAGCAGCAACAGCAGCAGCAGCAGCTGGGCTCTGAAGATAGCCTTGAGGAGCTTGTTGCTGCTGCTGCTGCAGGCCCTGTGGCGCGTGTTGCTGCTAATGGTGCGGTGTCTGTGGAAGCCTTCCGAGCAGGAGCAGCAGCTGCTGCAGGGTTGCTGCAGAGCTGCAGCAGCAGCTGCTGGCAGCTGCCTCCTACAGAGTGGCTTCTGGGTCTTCGATCCAGGCTGCAGCAAACCAAGCAGCAGCAGCAGCAGCAGCAGCAGCAGCACAAGCAGCAGCAAGCCGTTACTGCTGCTGCCCTTGCAGGGTGTTTCCCCTCCGCAGACACCGATGCTCTCTATGAGCTGGCCCTGTCGTTGCCGCAGCAGCAGCAGCAGCAGCAGCAGCAGCAGCAAGACATCATGAAGTTGCTTCGAGGAGCATACAACAAGGCTGCGGGGTTGTCGCAGCTGGTTCAGCTGGCTGCTGCTGCTGCTGCTGCTGCTGCTGCTGTGGGGAAGGAGCAGCAGGAGGGGCGGGGGAAGTCTTTGGAAGAAGTGTTTGCTGCTGCATTGGAGGGGGCTCGGTGCCGCGCAGCAGCAGCAGCAACAGCAGCAGCTGCTGCTGCTGCAGCGAAGCGTGGTCCATTGGTCCTTCCTTATAGCGGTTGGCGCTTACTATCTACCCCTTCAGTGCAATTCTGGGGGCCCCCAGTGCTGCCACGCACTCTGGCAGCTGCTGCAGCTACTCTGCAGCAGCAGCAGCAGCAACAGCAGCAGCAGCAACAGCAGCAGCAGCAACAGCAGCAGCAGCAAGAACAGCTGCACAAGCAGAGACAGCTTACTGCGGTGATGGAGGAATCAAGGTGTATAGCAAAGCAGCAGCAGCAACAGCAGCAACAGCAGCAACAAGAACAACAAGAGCAGCAGCAGCAGCAGCAGCAGCAGCAGCAACAGTTGCTGCTGCCGCAGCAAGGCAGAAGACGGAGGCCGACCCCTGCTGCTGAGGACCCCAGACAAGTGCGGCGGCGGCTGTGTGGGGAAGCTTCAAAGCTTGTGGCAGAGTGCATGCAGACAGCAGCAGAAGAGACACGATGCATGCGTCTGCTGCTAGAACGGCTGCAGGTGTAGATACACCTGATTCTGGGGCTTTCTTTGTTTTAAATCATTAACAGCTCGTTTTGCTGTGGGATACAGACAACTATCCTGTTCAATCAATATAATGTTTATAGGTTTATATATATATATATATATATATATATATATATATATATATATATATATATATATGTTTGCTCTATTATACATGATGCTTATATATATTTTCTGCTATTATATATATAATACACAATATATGTTTCTTCTATTATATGATGTTTATATATATATGTTTCTTCTACTATATTATCTTTATATATATATATATATATATATATATTCTACTATATTATGTTTATATATATGTTTCTTCTACTGCATGGAGTGTACAGCCCGAGGGAGACGAGAGAGAGACAGCCCCCCACATAGTAGAAATAGACAAGAAAAAACAACAAGTGCATGCAAGCAAGCGTACAGCTACATATATAAACATATAATACAATATCGTATAATAACTAAGAGCATAGAACAATATATATATATATATATATATATATATATATATATATATATATATATATATATATATATATAGTTGTATAAATAGCAAGCAACAAACAACATAAACTAATTGAAACAAATGAAAACAAACAACAACAGAAGCTACACAAGACGTGGCCAAATAGAAGGAAGCAGCCCTTGGCGCAGTTAAACTAACTGCTTGTTATATATATATATATATATATATATATATATATATATATATATATATATATATATATATATATATATATACATATATATATATATATATATATGTATATATATATATATATATATATATGTATATATATAGTACAAATGAACATATAACAACAAATATCAATATTTGAAGAGAAACAATATACGAGAAGTGCTCAATAAACAACAGAACAATCCCTTAGTGGGCCCTTCTAGATTTCTTTCCTTATCTCTAGAGTTACTCTATAGGAAGATAGTTATGTCTGTCTGTGTCTGTCACTGCATGCGTTAAAACCCTCTAATATATTTTATTTTCTCTCTATTATTTTTCTTTTTTCTTTGTGCAATATATATATATGTATATATATATATATATATATATATATATATATATCAAAGAGATGAGGACAGTAGAAAAGCTGGAAGGGAGGATACAGCTTCTAAAGAATGTAAGGAACTGGGGTGAGGGGCCCTCCTTTGCTAATTAGAATATGCCTACTTCATAGATATTGAGTCCGCTGCTGTCTCGGTTAAGCTCAACAACAATCAACCGAGGAAGCACTACTTCTTATATAACACCTGAAGACCTGTGGACCCCCCCCCCCCCCCCCGCCCCCCCGATAAAAAGCTCAAGTCAACTTCGTTTAGTGCAAAACACACAAACATGTTTTAGATTATCATGGGAGAGGGCGTGAGGGGCCGGGGGGGGGGGGGGGGGGGCTTAGGGTGCTTCTCTAACAGAAGACTATCTCATCAAGTTGAGAGGATAGCTCAGCTGTAGAAACTGCAGGATGGCCTCGAACCTGTTGTAGTCTTCTCACTCTCCAAGAGACTGGACGGATATCTAAATGGCTTTCCTAGTGTGTTAACAGCAGTTCAAGACTGCGATAGAATCTCTGTTGCTGTCAAGTTGTTGTGTATAGACACAACAAACAACCCCACTTTATTCCTTGCCCGAGTGTATATCTAGCTAAGGAGAGAAACAACTATTCCTTCATCACGTCTACAATTTCTCTACCTCTCTCGAAAGCACCTTTCTCCCTGTCTTCATCTTGAGAGGTTCTATCCTGTTCATAATACGACCACCACAAATAATAGGGGGGCGTATACACAAGCTGGCCAGCCAGCACACGCACACCTGCTACTGGCTGTTCTGTGGCCCTCATGGTCTACATGGAAAGGCTGCCCTCCCAGTTATAGTTAGTAGGGCGCTGTTAACTGGCATGTATGCTGGTTGCTTCAGACCTCCCTATACACCTCAAACAGCTTAGAAACATATGGAGGAACTGCATGATCGCGAGGGAAAAAAAAATAAAACAAAAGGGGTTAGACTGTCATTCTTAGCACAAGTGGCTGTTTCTACTGTTTCTACTGTTTCTACTGTTTCTACTGTTTCTACTGTTTCTAGTGGTCCTTTAGTCTCTGCGAAACGAACAGGAGTGCGGGTAACCGAAGAAGTTTACTTTACAGAGGGAATAGTACTACGATCGCTGGTTTCCTCTCAACGTGTTGGCTTCTATGTGCATGCAGGCCCAATGTGAAGATGCCACCATATCATTAATATCAGATTTCTAAACGGCTCCGAGAACAGCTGAGATCGCGTTAAACTCTCTCCTCTAAATATCAACAAACTCGCTCCAAGGCAAAATCTAACAAGAGGAGCCTGAGACCCTGAGCGCATATGTGTCGGTTTGAAGAGGCCGCTGGAAAAGGCAACAAAAATATAGTATAGCCCGCCCTTTAACTGGCTGTGGCACTGACAACACAAGCGGGATTTTGAGAAGAGCTTAAACAAATCAACTTGCCATGGTGGATCGACCTGCTTTCCTATGCTCGGTAACAGTGGCTGCAAGGGCTTGCGTCGCTCATAGCTTGTTATAGACAGTTGCTATCCCGTGAGTAGAGGTTCTTAGTATGGTTCTTCCGAAATAATTATTTTCCCGACAAGATGTGCTTCCAAACCTTCCTCTACCTACCCTTGTTCCTTGCTCGCCTACGCCCCCAACACTCTGAGGCCTTCGTATTTTGTCTGTCTGAGATTGGCCCCGCAGACTGAAACAAGCACCCTCTGTCACTACACGTCAGCGGCGTTTTATTACAAAATTTTGGCCTTGAGCGGAATCCCTCTCGCGTTTTCTCCCTTGCTATGTTTAGTTTTCCTTGTGTTTGTTTTGGATTCTGGTCTTTAAATTATATTTATTCTATATTATACTTATAACGTCTTCCTCCTTTTCTTCTTTTCGCTCATTCCTTCGCTTACGCGGCGGCATACACTAAGGCGTATGCTCTTATAGGAAGGGAGGCCCATTTATGCTGTTCTATATAAAGCTAGTACAATTAGAATCAACTGCATGCAAGCCACTGTCTCACAGTCAATCAAGCACCTAGCAGCACTTTCCTATGGGATTTGCGCATCTATCATCTGTTGGCTTATATATTGTATCAATTGGGGTTGATATGGAGCAATAGTGGCTAGAAGAAGTCCTAAAAATTAATTAGAGGCAGCTTTCGCTTCTTACTGTCCCCATGCTTTTGTTTTGATGTTCCTACGATGTCAGAAGTGTGCACGATTAGACAAACTAATCTTTGAGGAAATCTTCAATCCTCTAACTCTATTACATATCATGATGTTTATTTTGATGGCTATCTTTACAGCCTACAGCTTCAACCAACGCACACGCAGCCTCAACAGGCTTGGAAGGAGGGGTGTTCTCACCCCTCTCCCCAACTAACTAATTAGTTGTGGGGTTCGTGCTCCTCTCTGTTGTGATACAAACCTTCCCCTTATATATTTTTTTTCCTTCGTGCATGTAAGTGTACAATATGATCTTCTGCTACCCTGTAGACGTATAGTAGGCCGGTGGAGTCGGCCTACTAATATATATATATATATATATATATATATATATATATATATATATATATATATATATATATAACCACATATATGTAATATATATACTATATATATTAAATATATATAATACCATATATGCATATATATATATATATATATATATATATATATATATATATATATATATATATATAACCATGGTCTTCGTATCTCTATGTATTTGCAGGCTAACTATGGAAGCCAAGTAGGTGTTTATTTTATTTAAACACAGTTTAATCTATAG
Source organism: Eimeria praecox (assembly GCA_963920595.1). Lineage (NCBI taxonomy): Eukaryota > Apicomplexa > Conoidasida > Eucoccidiorida > Eimeriidae > Eimeria > Eimeria praecox. The sequence goes on from OY986951.1 coordinate 1,795,662, forward strand.
TCTGCAAGGGTATTGCATGCAGTATAAGGATTAGGTGTGCGCATATCTGCTGCTGCCCTGCAGTACAAGATGCAGCACGATGCTCTGTAGCTTAGGGGAGGGCCGCCAGTATTTTCTCCTGTTGGAGGCTCTCGGGCTGCTATACTTAGGAGGCCAGGATGATGTTGGGGGGAGGGGGAAGGGGGTGGGGGGGGTTCAGCTTTTTTTTACGATATATTTCTTCAAGCCTTTGATTCTAGTACAACTGTCGACGGCCCTCAACTATCTAAAGGTTGAGGGCTCTAGAGTTAAGTGTGTTATCTATGGGGTTGAGGAGGGCCCCGTAGGATGTGTGAGAGATACGTTAAAACACCTTACTACTACTACTTTACTACTGTTGTTTTTAATTGCTCCCCCTTTCTCATCGAGCCCTCCAGCCCTCCAGGGTTTTTTATACTTAGCCTCAGTGTCTACGTATATTTGAGCTCGTGTCTCCTTGTATTGTCTCTGTCTTGTGAGCTGGTGCCTCAATAAAAGATAAGTACATGCAGCAAAAGGGTTATATAATAGCAGTAGCTAGTTCGCCTCAGACTGTGTTTGGGGCTGGCAGACCATTGGCTGTCTGTCGTTGCATGCGGCGGCCTGTGGCGGTTATCGTTTTTTATATCTTTTCTTGTTCTATGACATTTCATCTCTTTAAAGAAGTATATTTAAATAAAAATATTGATAAAATTGTTTTTATAATTTGTATAATTATAAAATACACATTAATATATATATATACATATATATATATATATATATATAACCATAGACACACCCTCGAGCGACGGCTGCCTGCGGCTTTGAGGCCCCGATGCATTAAAACCTTCCTTCTATTTTATCTTTATTACTTTATTTCTCTTTCTTTGTATGTATATTCTGTAAAATAATATAAAATGCTTTTGTTTTTAATTCAAGGAGGATATATAAATGCTTAAATACAACAGGGTCCTTCTCTGTGTTTATTATCTACTACTACTACACCACGGCTGCCTGTTGAGGACCCTCCTTCTGTTTTATTCTGAGGTGTATACTGAGGTGTATATATGAAAAGATATGAAATATGGTATTTATTTTGAGTTTTTATACTTAATTATATTTATTTAAATATATTATACCTCCTCTGGGGGGCCCCTTTATGTGACGAGACTGGCGTCACTTGATGAGGTGTATAGCGAGCTCGGGTGTATAGGGAGCTCGGGTGTATGTATATATACTCCAATTATATCGTTTTAACGTATAAAAAATGGAGATTGGAACTCGTTTAATATTAATGGTTGTTATATTTATTGCTGCTACTTTAGCTTCAGGAGCGGGAACAGGAGGAGGGGCCTTATTTATACCAGGATATGTAGTATCTTTAGGTGATGTTCATAGAGCTGTTCCTCTTTCAAAAGCAACCATATTTGGGGGTTGTTTAATATCTGTATTAATTAATATTCGACGTCGACATCCAAAATCAGGGGCCCCAATAATAAATTATGAGCTAGCAGCAATAATGGAACCCTTTACATTATTAGGTGCAATTATAGGCGTATTATTAAATATTGTTATGACAGATATACAAATATTAATTTGTTTAGTATTAACATTATCATTTACTAGTTATAAAACATTTAAGAAAGGCCTAGCACAAAGAGCAGAAGAGACAAGAGTATTACAACAATTGGAGGAAACAAAACATTTAAGAGAGACAGAAGACCCTGTTGATATAACAACATCTACTTGGGGCCCTTTAGGAGACAGTAGATCCGAGCTACAACAGTTATTACCGCAGGAGACAAAGACAGAAGGGGGCCCCCCCCCCTCCCCTGTCCCCTTAAGTAAGCCAGCCCCCCACAGCAGCGTATTATTATTACCTTTACCTGGGCCCCCGGGGGGGGGCCCCCCCCCTGTCTCTGATGGGGGGGCCCCGGGGGCCCCCTCATCAGAGCCAGAGGAGACAGTCTCATTAAAACTGAAGACAGTGGAGGAGACAGAAGACACAACATTTTTTAGTTCTTCAGAGCATATGTTTGGTTTGCCTGTTGGGGCTGTTTCTAGGGGGGATATAGAGAAAGCCTTTTATTGTAATACATGTCAGGTTAGTGTTTTATATCTAGCATCGGATTCTCTCTTAAATGTTATATTATTATTGTTAGCTGGGGGGCCTGTAGCTGTTTTATGTGGGACACAGCTGCAGCAGTTATGTATATACACTCTGCTGTCTATACATGTTTTGGGGACATTCTTATTTGCTCGTTGGTTGATTAAACGACGCCGTTTGATGGAGGAGGTAATAAAAAACAGCAGCAACAGCAGCAACAGCAGCAGCAGCAACAGCAGCAGCAGCAGCAGCAGCAGCAGTATAAGAGGGTTAGATGAAGGGGGTTTGGGCTGGTTAAACCCTATAACAGCATTTGTATATCCTCTCTTATCTATGATAGCAGGGGTTCTAGCAGGCTCCATAGGGATTGGGGGGGGCCTCATTAAGGGTCCCCTTCTATTAGAGATAGGCCTGTCTCCTTTATCTGCTGTCAGTACAGCTAATTTTATGATATTCTTCACGTCATCAGCAAACACACTACAATATAGTATATTAGGTAGACTTAAAACAACAGATACTTTGTGTTTCTTTTCAACTGCATTTATTGCTGGGGCTGTAGGTTTAGGGTTTATTTATAGGCTTATGAAGAAGACTCATAGACAATCATATCTAACATTCTTGCTTGCTTTTGTTAGTTTTATTAGTCTTGCTTCTATGGTCGGTTCTTATATACATACACATTATATTATGGAGGGGACAGAGGGGGGAGGGGCGAGAGCCCCCTTAACTGTAGGAGACGCATGTCGTCTTCATCAACAAGGAGGGAGACTTCTCTTTGCTCATATTTAATTTTTATTAATTTCAACTCTTCTCTCTATCTCTCTTTCTCTCTTTCTTTTTTTTAATTTGTCTCTTTTAGACTTTGTTTGTAGGAGGTTGTTTGGTAGTAGTTATATATATATATATATATATATATATATATATATATGTATATATATATATATGATATAGATAGATATAGATATAGATATATAGATACATATATAGATTATAGATATAGATATTAATTTAATTTATTAAATTAAATTAATAATAATAAGTCAGGCAAGCCTCAAGCAGACACCCTATAGGCACAATTATAATCTATCTATCTATCTATCTATCTATCTATCTATCTATCTATCTATCTATCTATCTATCTATCTATCTATCTATCTATCTATCTATCTATCTATCTATCTATCTATCTATCTATCTATCTATCTATCTATCTATCTATCTATCTATCTATCTATCTATCTATCTATCTATCTATCTATCTATCTATCTATCTATCTATCTATCTATCTATCTATCTATCTATCTATCTATCTATCTATCTATCTATCTATCTATCTATCTATCTATCTATCTATCTATCTATCTATCTATCTATCTATCTACTTATCTATATCTGTACATGAGTTAAGTTTAATTCAGCCCTTCTCTCTCTCTCTCTCTCTCTCTCTCTCTCTCTCTTTGTTTAATTTGTCTCCTTTATACTTAGTTCGTAGTTAGATGTATATCTAAGTCTCCTCTCCTTGTATTTATTTATTTTATACTTCTTCGTTAGATTAGTATATTAAGAATAAATTCTGTCTCTTTTATTTGTCTCCTCTATACTTCTCTCTAGTTAGATTAGTAAATCAGAGAGACAGAGAGAGACAGAGAGAGACAGAGAGAGACAGAGGGAGACAGAGAGAGACAGAGGGAGACAGAGGGAGACAGGGAGAGACAGAGAGAGACAGAGGGAGACAGAGAGAGACAGAGAGAGACAGTATAACCCTTCTCCTCCTTTTATTTGTTTCTTATACTTGTCTGTAGTTAGATTTGTTTTTTTTATTTGTTGTTATTTGTCTCTTATACTTACTAAATTAAATATAAAACTTCTCTCTATTTAATTTGTTTCTTTTATACTTCTCTCCTTCTAATTACTTAGCTTACTCTACGCTGCAGATTATGTAGATAGATAGGGGGATACAGTCAGACAAGCCTCAAGCAGACACCCTGTAGGCACTATTATAATATATCTATCTTTCTGTCTATCTACTATCTCTACACCCTATACGCACGATTATATCTATCTATCTATCTACTTATCTATCTATCTATCTATCTACCTATCTATCTATCTATCTATCTATCTATATCTATATATATATATATATCTATATCTATCTATATATATATATATATATATCTGCTGTCTCTGAATGCGAACGGGGACGGGCTAAGGAGCCGTGAAGGAGACCCCGCAGGGACAGTTGATTGTAGGAGACTACATCGGAGACAGACAGCCGAGAGCGGGGGCTGTAAGGAGACAGAGACAAGCAACCAAATAGACAAAATATAAATATATATATATATATATATATATATATATATATATATATATATATATAGCAACCAAATAGACAAGATATAACAAAGTACAAGTCCTAATATACCCCTCCAGTTGTTTTATAGAGCCTCAGCTCGGAGTGTACAGACACTGCAATGTGTCTCTCCTCCCCAAAGTATGAGGGGAAGAAAGGCTGCTGATGAGGGGACGAGCTGTTTCCTCATCAAGCAACTTGTGAATAGTATAAGGAGACAGTTGCTCCTAAGGAGACAGTTGTAGATGAAGAGACAGACAGAAGAAGATACACTACAAAACACACAGTCTTAGATGTTAAGAAAACCCTACTATAGCAAGCATGGGCTCTCCCTATCGATCTATCTATCTATCTATCTATCTATCGAGCGAGAGAGAGAGAGAGAGAGAGAGAGGAAGAGAAAGAGGAGACAGACAGTAAGTCTTTCTTCTGTTTGTTGTCTTTGTTTTGCTCTATCGTTATATCTACGTATATATCTATTTCTATTCTAGCAAACAAAACAAAACAGAAAAGAGACGAAAAGGAGACAAGACACAGTCTACACCAAAGCAGCAACAGATAATATATATATATATATATATATATATATATATATATATATATATATATATATATATATATATATATATATATAGATATAGATCTAAATATATAGATATAGATACAGATCAATATATATAGATATAAAAATAGATATAGATATAGATATATAGGTATAGATATAGATAATAGATATAGATATAGATATAGAGATATAGGAATAGATATATAGAAATAGATATGTAGTGAAACAGCCTCAATAACAAACAAAACGACGAAGCTGACTACTAAACCCTCTGTTAAAAAAACATGTATGAAGAGACACTAGAACTGCGGAGACAATAAAAAAGGCAGCATAGATTAAACCCTCATAGTATTTGCTCCCTCGGGCCGCCACCTCCACCACCCCATCCTACACACACAAAGGAGACAGTATTGAAGGAGACAGTGTTAGAGGAGACAGTGTTAGAGGAGACAGTGTTAGAGGAGACAGTGTTAAAGGAGACAGATTAGAGAAGACAGATAAGAGCAAAGGTACATAGATCAAATTTATAATCAAAAGAGGAACAGACACACAGAGAACGACTGAAGAATGTATATATATATATATATATATACAGAGAGGCAGATATATAGATATAGATATAGATACAGATATAGATATAGATATAGATATAGATATAGATATAGATATATAGATATAGATATAGATATAGATATAGATATAGATATAGATATAGATATAGATATAGATATAGATATAGATATAGATATATAGACATATATATATGTCTATATATATATAGATATATAGACAACGATTACAGGAGACAGACAGATACAGGGAGAAACGCCAACACAGCCACACCATGAAAGGCCTCAACAACTTAAGCCCTAAACCCTAAACCCTAAACCCTAAACCCTAAACCCTAGCAGACAAAGAACGGTGAGCATGCAGACTTACAATGATGCCCCAGGCAGCCACAACCGTCACCAGAGACACGATGAGTGCTGCAGCAAATACGCAGGTTAAACCCTAAACCCTAAACCCTAAACCCTAAACCCTAAACCCCAAACCCTAAACCCTACGTCTCGCCTTTCGAAGCCCCAAAACCCCCGTTCATACATTAATTACAACAGCAAAGGAGACAAAATCCTTGCGTTTCAACGGCTGCTGCTGCTGCTATTACTGCTGCTGCTGCTGCTATTACTGCTGCTGTTGCTGCTATTACTGCTGCTGCTGCTGCTATTACTGCTGCTGCTATTACTGCTGCTGCTGCTGCTATTCCAGCTGCTTCTTCTGCTCTTCCTACTGCTGCTGCAATTGCTGCTGCTGCTGCAATAACAACAGCAGCAACAGCAGCAGCAACAGCAGCAGCAACAGCAGCAGCAACAGCAGCAGCAGCCTCACTTGGATAGATTGTTAGTTTGTGTCCCTGTCCTTCTACAAATTTAAGTAATATAGTTAAGAGCAGACCAACAAACAACATAGCCCCATAACCCTCTAATTGTTGAGGGACGTTAGGACCTGCTAGGACCTCCACGGCTACATCCTGTACATACACCCCAAATCTCATACAATTTACTGTCTCTATTTGTTAGTATATATATATATATATATATATATATATATATATTATATTCAGACAGAGAGACACAGAGACAGACAGATAGAGAAACAGACAGGTAGACTGAGAGACAGACGGAGAGACAGACAGAGAGACAGACAGAGAGACGGAGACAGACAGAAAGACAGAGACAGACAGAAAGAGACAAAGAGACAGAGACAGAGAGAGAGACAGACACAGAGAGACAGACACAGAGAAGGAGAGTAAATGAAGCATAAAATAAAAAGAAGAGTGAAGAGGAAGACAAAATAAAAGATAAGACACAATCAAAGGCTGCAGTGTATATACAAAACACCCCTGATAGATACACCCCAGATAAACCCTAAACCCCAAACCCTAAACCCTAAACCCTAAACCCTAAACCCTAAACCCTAGAAAACTTACTAATACACCCCAGAGAGTAACAAGCATTACGAAGGATAGAAGAAGAGCTGCGCCTCCCACCCACAAAACGAAAGCATCTCCCTAAACCCTAAACCCTAAACCCTAAACCCTAAACCCTAAACCCTAAACCCTAAACCCTAGACCCTAAACCCTAGCCCCCTTGAAGGCCTTAACCCTCGAAGAAGATGACGGTGTACAGAGTCTACAGCAAGATCTCTTGACCCCCTAAACCCTAAACCCTAAACCCTAAACCCTAAAGCCTAGACCCTAAACCCTAGACCCTAAACCCTAAACCCTAGACCCTAAACCCTAAACCCTAGATGATCTCACCTATGAAGTGGAGGACAGCAGAGGACTTAAGCTGGGGGCTGGGGGCTCTCGTCGAGTTAAGTCCTACAGCAGCTAGTAAGGCCTGTCTCTTTAATACAGCCGTCAAGCTACATGTGCTGCTGCAGCTGTTGCTGCTGCTGCAGTTGCTGCTGCATCTGCTGCTGCTGCTGCAGGGTCTTATCTCCTGCTGCTGGTGCTCTGTCTCTCCCCCTAACTCACATAATGACTTACTTCTTTCTTTAGTACAGGGAATACAAACAGAGACAGAAATATCTTCTGATGTTGTTGAAGCTATGCTACTGAGGTTTGTATCTAAACCAGAAGCTGTAGAGCTATCTAATAAATTATCTTGTGTCTTGGGTGTATCGACACCAACACAAACAACAGCAGCAGCTGCTGCTGCAGCTGCTGCTGCTGCAGCAGCAGCAGTTGTTGCTGCTGCTGCTGCTGCTGCTGTTGATGATGCTGCTTCTGTTGCTGAAGAAGCCTCAGGGACAACACTGCAGCAGCTAGCTGACACAGGCCACACCTTGTCTGGAGGCACTGTCGCCTCTGGGGCCATGATGATATATATATACGAAGAAGGAGATTAGAAGAAGTAGTAGATGAAGCTGGTGTAGCAGCTGCTGCTGCTGCTGTTGCTGCTGCACTTGCTGCTGCTGCTGCTGCTACTGCACTTGCTGCTGCTGCTTCTACTGCACCTGCTGCTGCTGCTGCTACTGCACTTGCTGCTGCTGCTTCTACTGCACCTGCTGCTGCTGCCGCTGCTGCACTTGCTGCTGCTGCTGCTGTTGCACTTGCTGCTGCTGCCGCTGCTGCACTTGCTGCTGCTGCTTCTACTGCACCTGCTGCTGCTGCCGCTGCTGCACTTGCTGCTGCTGCTTCTACTGCCCTTGCTGCTGCTGCTACTGCTGCTGCTGCTGCTGCTGCTACTGGTGCTGCTTGTATATATTCTGTTCCTGCTAGGAGCCCTTCTTGGGGCGACAGCAGAAGGAGCGGTTGCAGGCCCAGCGGCCCCCCAGAGGCCTGCTAGCAATTGCTGCAGAGAGAGAGGATGTAGAGAAGTTCTGCATAAGGATTTGGAGACAGAATAAATAAAAACAAATATCTAAAGAAGAAGATAGAGAAGAATTATAATAGGGGCATCTAGGGCTCACAGGCCACGCCCTATACGTGCTATAAACTAAAGGCATATCGGTGTCATGAAGAGCTCAAATAAATATAAATAATGAATTAATTAATTAAAAAATAAAAGAAGAAATAATTTAAGAAAAAAAAACAAAAAAAAATTAAATATTTATAAGAATAAACAAAATCAATAATAATAATAATAATAATATATTATCTACTCGATAGATAAGAGCTGAGGGTTTTCGTTCTTTCTGTATTTGTTCCTCCTTTAAACAAATAATTAATTTAAATATATTTAAATATAATTTTTTTATTTATTATCCTGAAAATACAATTAAGTTGTTATACTCTTCGAGAGGCCCCACACACACACACATATAGAGGTAGCTACATGCAGCCAGCCACAGAAGCTAAACCCTAAACACAATTAATAGATTGAGGAGGGCTCTCACATATTATATATAATAATTATATTATTATATATTATTATATATTTCTATATCATCAAATGCACCTAAGTACAGCCTGTGAGAGACCATGTCAGACCCTTATGATACTAGTTTATAACATGCATGCATCTATAACAAATGGGGCTGCTATACATATACAGAAAGATATATATATCTAGACAATTATTTATAAACAGAGGCATTAATAAACTTAACTGAGGGCTCTCATGAGCTTCAACAGAGTCAAACATGTTAAGAAAGAAAAACAAACAAGCCACACAATGTACCTAATACCCCCTATAACCTCCCGGTGTATTAAGAGACACAGCAGCCCCAGCACCTGCAGATGAAGGAGGGCCTCTCGATAGAAGCAGCGTGTGATGCTGCAGCTACTGCTGCTAGACAGCCCCACATACATGAGAAGCCAGCCCCTCCCTTTGCAGCATAGATAAGCCCAGTAAATTATAGTGTAGACTGTCTTTAGACGCCTACTTGCCCATATATATATATATATATATATATATATATATATATATATATATATATATATATATATATATATATATATACAGTGTGCGAGAGGAAAGAGACACAATGAAATACATTTGGAAGTCCATCATACACCGTCTCCCCTCTCTCCCCCTCACAGCACTTCTTTTTTGTCTTCCTCATCGACTGGCAGGCTCACGAAGGCGTAACAAGGGGGAAAGGATAGCTGGCATCTGGGGATGCCTCTGCTGCCTGCTGCTGCTCTTGCTGACTTAGAGCTCGCTATTGAGGGACTGCCCAATGGCTTGGCCTGTTAGAGCCACTCTTAGTATGGACATCCCAACGCTCATAAATAATATATATGTACGAAGCTGCTGGCAGGACGCAGCAGCAAGAAGAGCATGAGCTGGCCCATCCAGCCCCATACGAGGGGAGCATTAGGGCAGAAATATGAAGGAAATAGAAATGTTGTCTGCAGCACGGCCCTGGTGTTTATAAACAAGATATATGTTGTGGTTAAGGAGGGAATGAAAATCAGAGTAGAGTCCTACATAGATGTGTAAATAGGAGCACATTTAAACGCCGCACAAAGAAAGCTAGTTCAATGGCCACCAAAGGATGGAGCCTGGCCCCCCCGTAAGCTTCGCTACAAGAAACTAGGTTAGCAGCCGCTGTCCCTGCGTGTACGTTAGTGTGTAGATGCTTTTGCGGAATCGATTGGCGTAAGTGACCCTCTGGTGCCCACTTAGGGTGACGATCTCCTGGCACTTAGTTTATTTTAATGTTCTCGTTTACTCTGGCCTCTCTGCGAAACGGTAAAACGTTTCCAGGGTGTCAATCGCCTCCAGTTGCTCTCCTTCTAGCTCTGGCATTGCTGTTGCTTTGTGCTGAGAGTTCAAGGAGATAGCGGCGATTCCCTAAATATTGAATAACACACATGGACAGAGCGATGGCATCTCATCAGTCGACGATGTTAGGCTGCACGATGAGGGTCTTACCCAACGCGTGACAAGCTTCCTCTGCTCTTCATTGTCCTGCGCGTTTCAAAAAATGTGCGAATTCACTAGAAACAAGCCGCATGAGGTGCAATCTAGTGCTGAATAGTCATAGTTTGTTGCTTGGCGTTCTTGTGCTTTCTGCATGCATTTGGGGGCTAGGACAAGTAGCATATGGGAAGCAGTGGATGCGGGCGTTCGCGTCAGGCTTCGGACACCCCTATTTAAAACCAGGTCAAAAAAAGACGTCCTAATGAAGACGAGAGAAGCCTAACAGCAACGGGTTGAAGACGACACTGTTCTATTATACCTCCTTACTGCGCAGTGAAGGAGATCTAGCTGCTTAGATGAATTTCGGGGGGTATAGAGTCACATAAGCTGCACAGGCACGCTGTTAGCGAGTTCCCTTTCACTGTCTGCTTCCCGACAATTCGCGGTGGTCAAGGTTTGATCAATATTGACCCGCCTCATGAAGTCGCGCCATACGTCGCTAACGGGCTTCGTGTCCCTGTAGGCAATAATGTTTTTTCTGAAATGCTTGCAGTTTCCATACGTGATGACTGGCCCCTGTCTTCGCCGTTGTTGAGCTCGAACAAGAGATAAAATTGGCGTATTTGTTGAGTCCAACGACAAATACGCCAATTTTATCTCTTGTTCGAGCTCAGATATATATATATATATATATATATATATATATATATATATATACTGTCGCAGTCTCTGAGTATGCGTTAAAACTTTCATTAGGTTATCCGTCCACACCGTCAAGGAAGCAGGAAGCTTCGCAGGAGCCCGAGTTTACGGATGCTCGGAGGCCTTTGCTGCTGGCATTCCGGACAAGTGAGGATATACTCATCGGATGAAAGGTGCATTCCAGGCGACTCAAATAACCTTGCTAGTGGCATAAGAGAATCCTGCTAGTCGCTGTACTGTTGTAATGACTCCGCCGTAGCCCTCCAATGCAATACATTGCTTTTCCCTACAAACATCTGACCGAATCGAAGCTGAAACGTATTGTTGTGGGATTCTATCCTCCTTCACCTAGGATCACAGCGTACTGCCGTCTATGCTGTAGTGCCAAACCCACCGCCCGCTGTTCACCTTCGCAAGAACCACAGCCGTGTGCTCAGCTACGGAGTAAGAATAACGCTACTTAAAGAGAAAACTATTAAATCTGAGACAAGAGTGTGTGCAGGACCCTGGGCCTGGTCTGTAGGGAATGAGGAAAGAGAATCGGTGACCTCGTTGGCTGCATCCTTGGCATGCTTCACTGTGAAGTCGTATATAGCGTGGCCCAGCAAAGCCACCAAACACCTATTCCATATTGGAAGTCTTGACAGGTCTTCCTCCAGAGCTCCAGAGATTGATTGTCTGTCTGGACAGTGAAGTGCCTACCACACAAGTAATGCCTACATTTTATCTCAATCAGACAGCAAAGAGCCCTTTTTCACGTACCGGATGCTTCTTCTGTCTTCCGTAAAACAGTAGGGACATTAAGAAACTATTTGATGGCTTTAGAAGTCGATGATGTGCTGAGAGAGCAACACCCCATTGCTGTTTCGTTTGCATCAGTTGTTAGGAAGAAAGACTTCTCAAAATTAGGGGATGTGAGCACTAGACACAATGTAGGGTGGTGGCTGAGGCTCCTAAGGGCTTCTCCTTCTGTATCTCACCAACTAAGTTGCTTCTTGCTCCTGAGTGGCCCCCATGACAGTGACAGCGTTGTCAACGAATGCACGAATGAAGAAGCAGAAGTGCGGTGAGTTGATTGTTTCTTTGGATCAGCATTCCTCGGAGAAACATTAAACTCGAAGAAGCTATTAATTAATTAATTTAAAACAAACATTCTTATGCCCTTTTCGAACCCTTCCATTTCACCGTATAATTTCAAAGAACGCCGCAGATTCTCTGGCCGCCCCTACACACTTCGGCTGATGACAAACCTGCCGTCTGTGTATGCATGCATCTATCCCTCATTGGCTGCTCATGAGAAATTGTTATTGGCGTGTCAGTGAAATTTGGCGGGTGCGTACTCGAGCAACAAAGGCATACACCACACTCTTGTTGGGGCGAGTGGGGATGGAGTGGAGTTTGATGCCTGTCGCATCATGTAGTTGGGGTTTATGGGGACCATCAAAAATACGTCAGCGAAGTTAAATGATGAATTACCGAATGAATGTTGAACACTTCAACCATCTAATCGATTTAGACAAACATTTTTCCCCCTGAGTTTTAGAGGGACTTGATGAGATAAGAATAATACAGTGCAGGGGGCCCCGCCACCCGTCCCTTCTCCTTTGGATGGCTCGTTCAGATCCATCTTCATTATGCAACAAGGGGAACATAGGATGAGAATAGATAAAAACACCCTGAAATAATTTAAAGAAATTTCAAATATCTTTCGAGCAAGGCGGCCTCACTCAATGCAGTGTCTCAGGGCTCTCAGCTGTCAGGTTGAGGATTGCTGTTCGCTTGGGCTCAATATCTTTTATGCCAAGTGCTAGGGGCCTTCATGGCCCCCTACACTTGGGAGAAAAGTGATATAGGGGAGCCCTGCGTCCCCTATATCTAGTATCTGAGGATCGCTTGCGAGCTGCTATAGATTTAAATATTTTAAGAAACACTCCTCCAAAGCCAGCCGACCTCCACCCCACCCTTAAGGCGTCGTGGGTATGTTGGCTCAAGGGTCTGGGGCTGGTATTGACACAAGACGGCAGGTAAGACCTGCAACTCACCTTGATGCAGCTATTTCCTGAGGACTAGTCCTACGTCTATGCTCGATTAACCCCTCCTTTTGTGGTGTCTCGACACTCGCTAAACACTTAATTGGCCCTTCATCGCCAGCCTTTCAACAAGTATAGATGCAGCCCCAGATCCT